>VZRS01004238.1:523532-544891 GCA_013398055.1 Ifrita kowaldi
CTGGGGCTGGAGGGGGCCAGATGGTGCTGGAGGGTGCCGGATGGGGCTGGATGGTGCCGGATGGGGCCACATGGGGCTGGATGGGGCCAGATGGTGCTGGATGGGGCCGGATGGTGCTGGATGGTGCTAGAAGCAGCACAGCCGCCTTAGCACGGCTTTGCACCCAAGCTCCTGCGAAGGACAGATGTGGCTGCAGAGCTCCCAGCCCTGCCCTGGCAGCTCAGAGCAAAGGGACAGCCATGCATGGCTTCAGTGGCTGTGCACACATCCCCAGAGTACCTCGCAGCAACAGCGTATTTATTCTCTGGGAGTTAAAACAAGGCTGTGGGACAGATCATTGGCCTGGGTAGGTTGTGTTGGGCACTTTGTTTGCTCTCAGCTGTAGATGAAGCTGGCAATAAACCACACACTGGAGATTGTTTGACTGTTTGGCTACTTAAGCTCACCATTTGTTAGAGATGAAAAGTTTGACCCAAACTCTCCAAGACCTGTACTGCGATTGGCAATCTAAACCTTTTACCATGATTATAAACCACTGTCTTATAATATCAGTATAATATCCATTCGGAAGGAAAACAGATGTCTGAAAGGCTATGAATTTTTTTTTTTTCTATTTATGATTATATTTAAATAAAGAGGGCAGCCAAAATTAATTCGCTCAATAATACTGGTTTTATGTGAATGAGAATTTGTGCAGTAGTGTTTCTTCTAATACATCCCTGGTATCAAGAGGTATTTTCCATGTTGTCTTGACACATAATTTACCTGAAGACACAATGGGAAGGGGTGGATAACATAAGGTTCTGGTCAGTTTTGGCTTGGCCTTTCCTGCTATGTATGAATTAAACCATTCACCTAAATACCATCCACTCTGTTCTTATCCTTGTGCTGCTGCCAGACTGGGGTGTATTTAAAAGACAAGTAGATGTGGCACTTGGGGACATGGTTTAGTGGGACTTGGCAGCGCTGGGGGAAGGAATAGTTGGGCTTGATGATCTTAGAGGTCTTTTTCAACCTAAACAATTCTATGGTTCTATAATCCACTGCAATCAAATTTATGTACTCCATTATCTAGTGATGTGCTGAGCAGCTGCAAAATGCTGCCTCCGGGTCTCTGAAGAGCATGCTCAGAAAAATGTTTCATGAAGTACCAAGGCAGATGTATCTTCCCATAGAATGAAATTGCTTTGGAAACACAGGGCTTTTTTTCTTCACATTATTGGACTCTGGACTTTCCCCTCTGTTTCACCTGTGATGGAAAAATATTGGCAATGAGGAACAGGTCTTCCCCAACAGGGGAGGGTAAACCTTCTGCTGGGTTAGTATGGGGAAATCTGTGGGGTACCTGAATGATATCATAAAGTGTGTATAGAGCCCCATTTCTGCACTACCTGTGATGTGTATCACTGTAATGTAAATAATAATAAAAGTACATTTCACCCCAGTGAGAACAAGCTCTTAGCCCTTTCCTAGGATATATCATCTCAAGTCTTTATTGTGGAGAAAATGTAGAGAAGTGAGTTTTAAGGAGATGACTAGAGGGAATAAATATATTTACTTCCAGAGTGAAAAGCAAAACTACTTGGATGAAACTGAAAGAGAAGGATTACCCAAGGGTAAGAAGAACCAGTCAGAAAGCAATCTCACTTGACACCATTATACTATTTTCAGTTCTCCTTATTGCTATTATATTGCAGAACTGGTGTCAGATTACCCCAAAAGTTCTCATTTGAGATGCTTCAGCTTGTAGAGGAAAATGTTTATCCCTCCTCCATGTCTCAGACATCTTCAGAAGTTTCTCCACATTATCATCTGGAACATTATCAATGTTCTTAGCTGTGTTTAGGAATATTAAGTCTAATGATCAGATCCAATACTGTTTTCTAGTGTTTTCTTTTGTTTGTGCAACCCAGAGGCCCAGACTGTTTCAGTGAAAAATGAGATGTCGCAATTGCGCATCATAATGACAAAACTGGACCAACTCAGTACCAATTATCTAGGGAGTGTCAGTAGGGATCTAGTGATGTGCAAGAGGAATCTGTGGCCACAGAGTGAATGGGTGTGGAAAGCACTGAAGTGATTACAAATGGGGTATGAACGGTTTGCAACCTGACAGAATTTTTCTGTAGTCCTCTGAGAGCTCTAAAATACTTAGTGTCTCACAAAGGAATGGGAGTGACATGTGGAGCTTGAGGGCCTGGCTGGATTCCCTCTGTTTCCTTAGACAAAAAACAGTTGAATAACTCTGACACTTGTTTATAATCCAAATTTGTTTTTCAAATCCTTTTGCTTTTTACTTAATCTAAAAATGCTTGAAAGAGCTGACAGAAAAGAAAAAATCAAGTATTAATAACGTTCTTGGCTCCTTCCACTATGTGAAGCTGCACATCCATATTTAATAGACAATTTGGGTTTGTTTGCATCCTGACCTTTGAATTTAGGAAATACCTTTTTTATATCACAACAGCTGAAGTCAACAAGCCAGCCTGAATTGTGCATGAGCTACACTGCAACTCCTTTATTAGTCAGTGACCAAAGGTTGCTATTCATCCCTTCCAGCACTCATAGATGTATCACAGTAACCTCACATCCGCAGGTGACAGAGCAGCCACTGGACATCAGCCTTCACTGTGTGCTGTACAAAGTCCTGCCTTGTTTACACTAGTCCATAAAAGCAGATTTCCTACTGCACAAGAAAGAGAAAATTAAATGCATTATGTGAATTCCTGGCAGGATTTTTGCTGTGTATGTCAATTTGTCATTAAGAGTCACAAGTGTTGGATGATAAAGGAGATATCAACATTTTGGGTAAAAAATAAAAATCTTACTATTTCATAAAGCAACTTAAGAAAAAAAATCTCAAAATTATGCATGTTATGATGTGTTAGAAATGTAGATTGGTTTCTTTCCTAGCATCTTAGCTGGGGAATTAAAACACAATCACTGCAAACAGTGTATTGCAGACAGAAAGATCTTCTAACGTGTTTTTGTTGCTTGAAGATCAAGAGCCAGATTTTCCATCATGCCTGACACCTTTGGGCTTCCACTGTGTTTAGTAAAATAGCTACATACTGAGGCTCTGAAAAATGAATTCACATTTCAAGCGCTATTTACAGCTGGTAATCCAACCATACAGAAACTGCTGCAGCAGTCCTGTTTGAAGTACAGCTACCACTTTCTGCATTTGGGCTTTTTTGAGCTTACACACGATTTCATTTATATTAAGATATCTAAACTTTAAAAAAGCTGTTTGCTATTACTTGGTTTGCACAGGAGATGAACCTCAGTAACCCCCTGGACGTTCAGGAGGATTCTAGACGTCTCAACTCATTTGAAAATCAGGCTGTGATACTATGAAATTTTTAATAATACATGACATTGGGGATCATTCCACTGACCACAGCGACCAAGATGGTCCCTTAGTTGTGTTCAGATCAGCAGAAACCTGCAGTACACCAGTAGTCTGCAAAACTACTGTAACAATCTCTGTCAGGAAGGGCAGATCATGTGCTAAGGTGAAGCAGAGATAGGGCTGGGCTGTGATCTTCCCACCACTACCAGTGTCCTTTCTCTGCTGCAGCCATGGCAGTGTCTTGCTCTGTAGGTGTTCTTCATATTAGAAGAAAGCAAAAAGATATCCTGAAAAGAAAAAGTCATTCTGATCCCACTTTCTCACTGTTGAAATAATTTTAACTACACTAGAGACTAAGAAAAATCAAGCATTAAACTACAAAAAGAGCCAGAGAAAGTTTCATTACTTTCTTTCTTTCACTACTGTAGAGAGTTTTATTTTCTCTGTTGCAAACATTACTCTGAAAATGGTGCCTCCATGGAAGTGAAGCAGACTCTTCTGAAAGCACAGATAGCTGGGCACAGATGAGGAGTGTGATGGTTCACTGCAATACAGAGATCTTTTAGGCAGACCTTTTTTTTTTCACTGCAAGTGGTTTGTCTTTATTTAAAAGTGCCTTAATTTCTCTGTTTCCTTGTCTATAAAATGGAGATACTGCCTTCCTGCATGGGAGGAGGTTCCACGGGTAAAGCATTTTGAGATGATTAAATGGCCTGTGCTATGGAAATGTACATTATTATCATGTTGAGACTTGAAGGCACTGACCTTGACAAAAAGGTGAACGACAGCCTGCCTGCATGATCAAGCAGCATTAGTGAAGCCAGCACTTCTCTTTCATGATGCTCAACTGTAATATAATCATCTCTAATGTAGCTGTCAGAGGCACTTCCCAGCCTCACTGGGAGAACTTGCTTAGGAAGGTCTTTTCCATGGCATGCAATTACAAAATGAGAATGGGAGGGAGAGAACAGGATGAATGAAAACAAACATCATTCTAGGAACAACTGTTGGTGGTTAATACTTGACCATTACTTCTTGACAGGATTAATGTCTTTCTAATCACACTAATCCCTTCTGATAACTTTATCCATATCCATCTATTTCAAAGCAACATCCAGATGGCTTCTGGTGGAGAGGAAGACAAAATAAACATGCAGAATGGGGTCTTAGCAGCAGCTTCTTGTATTTTCCCTTTCTGGGGATATAGGGCTTGATTTTGAGACGGGACCAAAAAAATGTGCTTTTATCAGAAAGCAACAGAAAAACCTAGAGAATTGCAGAGAAGATAGAAAGTTCTATTTTTATTTGTAAATAGAATACCTGATGCTTATCTGTGACAGCCAGAACAACCCTAGAGGTGCTCAAAAGGGTTTTGCTACTTGTTTGCATGGGCGTAATTAGATTTCCAAGATATTGGAAAGAATTCCCGTCTTTACATCAAAAATTCTGTATTAGTTTTGGGGGTTTTACACAGATTTCCCTCAAAGCAGACATGAAACTTAGTACTTGATTCTTTGGTTCATACAATTACAAATACTTCAAACAATGTAGAAACTGACTTTACCTTTTTAATTAGTCACATATAATTCCTAGAATTTAAGATGTCTTCCCCTTCCCTTTAGGCTTGACAGGTCTTTTTCTATACAAGCTAAGAAATGGTCTCTGAACATTAAATTACAATTTGAGGGATTTTTTTCCCAGACTGATTAAAGGAGTGAGATGCACAGTAGTTATTTAGAAAAGCTGAAGATTGTATTTTATTGTCTTAATCCTGTTTTGTCCACTTGGCAATCATTAAAACATGTTATGGGAACTACACATGAATCATATGTGTGGAAGCTACTTAGCTGCACAGTATCTCAAATGATTTTAATCTATGAATCAAATATCTGCCCTCTTATTTCAAGGCCAACCAGATTCTGAGGTTTGACAAGAATTAAAGGTACACTGTTTTCCATTCCAGTGTGTTTCATGAGAGTCTAGTAGTGGAAGCCATGGGAATAGCTTTGTTCTCGCTTGGAAGAATCTTGGGAAACTCTTAAGGAAGCTTTTATGTAGCCAAGAATGTCTTATGAAAATTAGACTTAAAGGGAAGCCCTGAGCATGACACAGTGATCTTAGTTTAAACTAGCTGGAAGCTTATTCCTCCTGGCCTCCCTGTTCCCTAGGAAGTAAGAAGAGTACTTTTTCTTGTCATCCTTTGGCTACATTGTGTGAATGTTAGAAATCTAGAGATCAACAGCAAAGAGCTCCTGTGATGTATTGTGTATTACTTGCTTTGTACAATAACTGTGATAACCAATATGTCTCTTAATCTTTGTGTCTTTTGTCCTGTTCCTTCTGACATCAAACCTATGAAGTTAAACAAAAAATAGTGAATTAGTGATTACTGTCTCCTTCTAGTTACAGGCATTTCTTTCCGAAATGATTCCAAGCTATTGCCTAAAATGACATGACCAGTGAAACTCCCCAGTCTTTGGAGAAGTGGTTCCAGTGGTCCCTTCCTAAAACTGAGCACTGCAGGCCATGGAGAACACAGGGCTTTATCTGAGCCCAGACCTCTGTTCATGCTTCTGTCACATCACAGTTACCCCACTGCACCTTCATAATTAATTACTTTTGAGGACTTTCTCATCACAGCATGAACTGAGCATGGCTTTAGCTGGTGACAGGATAATCTCATTACAGATGATGATCTTTAGTTAATGAATATCCCCAAGACATAGAAATCTCATTATTAGCCCCCTCAGGATTTGTCACCTATGAGCCAAGGTAAGATTAGATTCCAGGTGAACAACATCCTCCCAAATCCTAAGGCCCTGCATCTTGAGGCTGAGGTAACAACCCTAAAGTCACCTGAACCACTGGACATATTTAATTAGGATTTTTGTCCCTAAGTACTTCTGGAAATACTTCTCAGGTGAGCAATCAAGACAAGCCCTCATCCCTCAGTTGTTCTGTAGAGCAAACACAGCACAGAGGCATCAAGGACAACAGGAACAGTGTGGCTTCACCACACTGACAGTGGCTCCAGGGCAGTACCAGGGAGGGAAGGGAAGTGAACTCTCTGTCTCCTTGGCAGTGCCCTCTCCAAGGAATTGCTCTGCCTGCAAGTTACAGCTCTGCTGCTCAACAGCCAGGCCTTCACACCACTGGTATCATTGCCCTGCATATATAAAAAACCCTGAAAATTGTTACCATGAAAAACATCCAGCTAGTTAAAAATCAAGCTGATTTTAATTTTTCTTTCTTTTTTTTTCTTCCCCCTTGGGAATGTGGGGGTGGAACAGTGCTGTTGTCTAGTATGATACAGGTATCCACTCTCTGCAGCAATGAGCTGTCGAACTGGCTGAATGCCCTGTGGAACCTCAGCCTGAGAGAAGAGTTCAGTCTTAGAAATCTAATAGCAACATAGGGTTTTTTTAACAGAAAACTGTCACATTAATTTGAGATAAAAGTATTTATCTTAACTGTTTTATTAAAAAATGTTTTAGAATATTTACTCTTCTGCATGGACTCATCCAAGGGAAATGTCAAGAAACAAAGTAGCATTCCTGCTACTGTATTTTCAATATGTAGTGCTGTGTTTGTAGACAATGCTTTGCAGACGCACAGAAAGGTGGGATTTTTATCAAATCCAATGATACATAAGAGCAAAGAACAATGGTTATACGAGTGAGTTACTGAGATGCTCCTTTTCTAAATTATCCAAACTCCAGTACACCCTTGCTCCTACAGTGTTAACAAAACCCTGCTAGATGAGAGATTGGCAATGCAGAAAAGCAATACATTTTCTTAATTAATCTAGTGGATAGCAGGAATCTGAACACTAAATCCACCCATTTGATTTCATTAAATCTACTATAAAGGTTAAGCTGCACTTTAGCATTGGCTCTAGACAACCTCTCTCAGCAGAGTGAGGTCAAGAAGATCCCTTTCAAGGAAGTGCAGCTTAGTAAATGTTTATGAGAACAGGCCTGATAAACAGGTCTGTTGTGATGAGAAAGCTGGACACACCAAATATAAATGTGGTATTTTATCAGGTACTTTTCCTGAGATGCATGCTTTGGAGAGTTCACAGAGAATTATCCAAAGTTAAATCTCAATTTAAAGCCCCAAACAACACTGCTGTCAGTGGAAAGTCAAATATCAGACTCGGGTCACTTGGAAACTGCATCAGGGTCTATGTCAGAGCAGCCTGAAGCAACTTCAGGGGCCAAAGAGTGCCCTGTCTTATTTGGCTGTAAAAGAGGGTCAGTGGGAGCTAGATCTCATGGTAGAGGGTTGTATGGCTTGGCACTGGGAAACTGTACAAGCAAGAGGATGGACACGGGTCATGCTCTGGCAGTGCTGGACAGGGAGCTGAAGAGGAAAGATCCTGATGGGTCCCTTCCAACTCAGCATATTCTATGATTGTATTACTCTATTATTCTCTGATTCTATGAAAAGGCTGAAGTGATCACAGCATGTTCCTTGCTCCCAATTGGGCAGCCACACTTCCCATGGAGGTGTTTCTCTGCATCCCATCCACTGTCTTCACTGAGACTGGAAGCACACTGAATTACAGTCTGCTCCCAATGTGCCCCCTGGTAAAGCAAAAATATATTGTACTTTAAATTGGTTTAGAAAGGAAAAAAGTTATTCTTTTAGGTAACGAAAGGACTATATGACAAAATTGCCCCTTAGTGGTTTTAATTTCAAAATTGTGTCCCTATTTCACACAAGAAGGGATGAGGGGGTTGATTAGATTTTCTTCAGAGGCCCATTCAAACCTGACTTATTCTACTATTCTGTAACATTATGTGTAGAGTTTCATACACAGAGTTTTAATAACTATTGCCACTGCTCCTGTGAACTGAGCCATCACATGTGTAACTTGTGTAAAACTGTCACTGGAATTTCAGGGAAGATTCAGTAGGATTCAGTCCTCACATGTGCAGCCTGAGCTTGCAAGTTCCTTCCAGTAACCAGGATCTGACCTGGCAATTGGAAAACACCTCTTCAGACACAGAGACTACAGCTTTAGTGTTACTGGCAAGCTTATAAAAACAGTGACATGTAGAATCAGCTGTAAGAGAAGCAGGCAGACTGGAATAATTCAGAAATTAGGCTTACAGCTGCCTTAATGTAATGCAAAAGATACAATTTGTGTTGTGTTTTCTTCTCACAGCTTGATGTCTGGGCTTGCAGCCCTGGATGCCAAGACTTCCAGTCGCTTGGGAATCATAACTGTCACTTACTACCTGTGGACAACGTTTGTGGCAGTGATTGTGGGAATAATTATGGTCTCCATTATCCACCCTGGTGGAGCAGCACAGAAGGAGAGCACTGAGGAGGGTGGAAAGCCCATCATGAGCTCTGCAGATGCACTGCTGGACTTAATCCGGTAATGACATTCATTCTTTCTGCTTTCTGAATGCAGCATTTTGTACAGAACTGTGTGAGGAACTGTGGCCTGAGCCTAAGTTCTGAATCTAAGGATATATGTTTTGTTTAAATTGAGAAAAAAGTAAATTTCAGAAGATGATTTTCAAGTTATCAGTTGTTTATACTGACAGTTTCTAGTAAAATTTAAATGAATAGCCACCAACTAACAACAATGGAGCAGGTCTTTCATACCCCACAGAATTCCATGTAGCCTGTGGACCTCACCATCAAATCCATTATTAAGGTCAAGGGAGTATTAAAATATAATGTTAATTTAAATGAGGGTATATGGTAGCAATAGGCAAAACCTTAAATAAAGGGATGAAATACACATTTTTCAGAAAATAATTCTTAAAAGTGCTGTTACAACTGTTCATACCAATTTGCAGATAAAGGACATGGTTAGAAAGACCACTATTGTGTATTTTTTATTCTGCTTTGTGGCTTTTCCTTGTTTGTTTTACTTTGTTTGGCAAAAGACACAGTTATTCTTTTAGAGCAGCATTAGGGCACTGCTGGAACTTGATAGCCTTGCCTGAAATCCCTCTCTGTCCCAGCATTTCAGGTGCTAGTGGGATTAGTTTCTTGACTGAACATACTCTGTGCCTCAGATTTATTTTGGTCAAGCAGAAAGACCAAGTTTTGCCTTTGTTTGGTAGTTCCTCAACTTGCTGATCTCATAGTGTATTGGGCAAGGGCTTTCAGGCCAAATGTGTATCTGTACCACAAAGAATTCTCTTTGGAGTTCAACTTACTGAAATTGAAAACGTTGCACGGTTTGTCTTTCAAAAACCCAAACTCCTGACCCTGACAGCATGTCAGCACACAAAGTACTTCAATTAGACTTATTTGGACTTCAAATCAGAAGGAACTGGGAGGAGAAGCTTACAAAAAATCTTTTTTTTCTCCTCCACATTGTGTTTAGCCAGGTCACCTGTATTTCATCAATGTCTTCGTGAGAATGGACCCAATTATTTTAGTCATGGAGCAGCAGCAGAGAACACTCTCTTTTGTAGCTTTTCACAAAACCACCATCTTCATGTGCATTGGGAAGTTACTTATCTGTATCTCCCCAGTGACTTTGCCATGATGGATGGATGTGCAGTGGAATTCCCACGTCTGTTTGTGACATCAGGTCTAGTCACCTTATTCTGTTTCTGCTGCACAAAGGACTGTAATTCCTACACCAACAGTGAGTTACAGGAGCTTTGAATTCCTTAGTATGACAGAGTAGCATAAGAAGTAAAAGAGAATCTAAGAAAAATGTGACCTTAATGATTGTCTTCATAGTGGCAGGGTTTGGAAACCATTTCTAGCGTGCTGAGCTGCCTCAGTCTTAGGCAAGTAAAGGCACAGTGGGACATGGGATGCAATGTTACACCCAAACTGACCTTACAGCTCTGTCTGGGAAGGGTCTCCCTCACCAAAGGTTCCCATCCCTTTCCTTACACCAGCCCAGGTGCCTTTAGAGGCTCAGAGTAAGCTTGTCATGGAGATGAGTCAGATGGAAAATAATTTTGAGTTTTAAAATCAAAATTCAGTTCTATACTATTGTGCTTGCATAAAACGACAGGATGTGTGACTGGAACCCAAGATCTGAGTTACAATCTCACCTCTTCACCTCTGTCTGGATAGTCCCTGTACACCAGGGGTGTCGTGGTGAGGTTTGGGAACACTTTATTCCACTGAGCCTCACTGCAGGTAAAAAAACATGTCCTGAACGAAACATCTGCAAATATCTTCTATAATTTCACTTTCCACAAATATTTACCAGAGCAAATCATAATAGCTTGTGTGCACATTTCAGGTATTCAAGTTTCCAAACAGCCATGTGCTTCTAGTCTGCAAAACCTTACATTCTTCACTGGTTTGGGCAGCTGTCAACAATGACAAGGTCAACAAGCCCCTCACATTACCAAAAGTTAAAAAGAGAGAATAAAGCTCAATCTCCTTTTGCTGTGCTAAGCAGCAGCCACAGCTGCAATCTTTCTACCCCAAGAGCACAAATGGATGGTTTTTATTCCTCTGCTACAGAAATAACTGCACTTACTAAATAAATAAATAATAACAACAAAACTGTGGGGAATGGGCTTTCAGCCTAGGCAAACACTGTGGGTGAAATTCTGGCTCTGCTGCAGTCAGTTGCAAGACTCTTAAATATCTGTGTGGAAGTCTGGATTAAATGTAATGATGTATCCACTGGTTTGAGCTAGAAAAGCTGATCCTTTAGCTCAATGGTAAATCACTTCCATTCACAGCTGGAGACCATCTTTTTCGGCCCAGATTGGCTTATCTTCTCAATTCATTAATTTCCTCTCCATTTATCAATTGCATATGTGCCCAGAAGTTTACACAGGAAACATCTGGTATTCTGCAAATGAAGAATGCTAAATGTACAAGTGAAGAGATGATATATGTGACATTATCGTGGGGTTTATTTTGAAAGCATGAATTTTGGCATGGGGATACATGTACTCATCCTCATTGATTTCAGATTTGAAGCCACTTTGAAATGATGAAAAACATTATTATTTCTTGTGATGTTATATATGACATTGTCAAGTCTAGAATTTTTGGCAGGAAGGATGTTGCTAGAAATTGAATGTCTTGAATTTTTGTGTGAGGTTTTTGCTTTTAGAAGTGGTTTTAATTAGAAATTAAAGAATGTACTGAATCAGCAAGAAATGAAACCAAAAACTATTGCAGACTCTTGAGGTTATTCAAAACACTTGCAACGCTAATCAATAACGACATTATTATTTTGCATTATTTTGTAGCTGATGTTTCCCTTGTATATTTGTCTGTTATGTAAAAAAAAACAAAAAACAACCAAACAGAAAACCCCAAACAGCAATGACTTGATGAGAAGATAACAGTGACACTGTGCTGCATAATTCTGAAATGGCTCTAAACCTCACATCAGTCAGGAAATCCATAATCTCATCAACATTCTGAATTTCATGCCTCAAAAATTGTATCCACGGTTCAAACTTTTTTTTTTTTGCCACTCTAAACAGCAGTACTTGAAAGAATTCCTTTCTAAAGAGAACCCCAGGAGATTGGGGACAAGAATGTTCTGCTGCCTGTGGAAGATCCCATTTAACCAGGTGGTTCCTGTGCAGGAACCTCCCCTTGCATAACCTACCCCCCTCTATTGGATCTGGACTAAGGACAAGTTCAGGAGGCAGCTGTGAGTCTGAAGCTGTGCAGGAGATGCTGTTCTGAAGATGCTTCTCTCTTTAGCCACCACTTTATTGATGCACTGAGAGATGTACAAAGATGCCCTCATTTTATTCAAGGTTTCTGCTGCAAGCACTGCAAGGCCTATGAAAGTATATTTTCTTCCATTTAAAGCTCTATATAATCCTCAGGCTAAGGATCAAGTTGTCTTTAAGCACCTGGTGCTTTATGAGTTTTTATGGATTCATTCTCACGATGTGCAATACTTCTGTGAGGTAGGCAAGGACCATTTTTCTTTCTTACAGCTAGAGAACCAAAACACATGGAAAAGAAATTACCTCACTGAGGGTTGTTCAGAAAATTCTGTGGGGCCAGAAAAATATTCCCAGCTCATACAAGACCTGGTAGGGTTCTTGTTCTAGGAATGTGGCCTTGGGGTACCTCAACAGCAATAGCAATGAATCAACAAACATATTTGCCTTCTTCTTCCTGTGGGAATTATTGAAATTAACTTTATACTTTGTCCCCAAAAATAAGACTGACATTTTAGCAGCCTGGTATGAGTTAAGAAATTAAGAAAGGCAAGATACCATTTTTTTAAAGTAATTCAGATTTTGAGTGCTTTATTCAAAAGGACAGAAGGGACGTATTTACAGGAATAGAGTTCAGTTTAAAATATTAGGTTTGTTTAATTTTGTAGCCTAAGTACCTGACTAGGAGAATAGAAAATGCCTATAATTTGGGGACAAACATTTGCAAAACTAGTTCTGTGAGCCAGGACCACACTGTTGACATTAGCAGTTAATATTTCCACTACATCTGTTACCTTTGATTCAGAAGGGGAAATTCTGCTGCGACTAGAATCATGCATTCGTCACCAAGGGAAACAAAATTTGGCTTATGAGATAAAACAAACAAGCAAACACCATAAACATTTACAAGAGGAAACAAGTCCCAGCCAAACTGGGTATCCTCTCCTGTTTTATATCAGCCTGACTGCAGATCTGGGCACCAGCAGGTGCACGGTTCATATACATTGTTAGTTTTCCTCAATTCTAGCAAGACAGCGTGGCATTGTAAACTTATTCAGCTCAAAGCCCCAAATAAACCAATTCGGTGAATGCAGACAGGATCAAATTACACCTCGACCAATGACAAATAAATTTGTACATTTCTGAAGTTTACTGGAAGGAGAAATCAGAGCATTTTACCACTGAATACTCAGGATTGCATCCAATTTAATAGCAGGTACCCTGAAAACCAATTTGGCTTAAGCAAGAGAGGCTTTATTTTTATACCATTAAGAGTTAGAAGAGGATATAAACACTGTAGAGGATTTATGTTTTCATGGGAATCCTGAGCACTCTTTAAAATCACTTCCTTTCCCTTTTTTCAAGCTAAGGTCTATATTCTATATTACTGAAATTGTGTTTCTTGAAAATAGGGCAGGAAAAAAACAGTAGCTACTGTAGTTTGGAAAAAGTCCAGGCTGTGCAGAATCAGAAATCACATCTTTAAAAGTTTACAACTGAAGACTGAATTGTATGTGGACACAGTAAGATATTTAAGGGTGCATTAAATGATCCATTATGATGCATTAAACTATGAAAGAACTTTTAAAAATAACTATGCTGTACATTAATGTGTCTTTTGCCAAAAGCCACTGCATACTATGATGGAAATATTTATCTGTCCCCTATGGCAAAGTACCATTTTTACTCATTTCAGATTGCCAGTGTTTTTTTATCTCACAAAACCAACTTGGTACTAGAACTGTTCTGCACTGGGACCAGGTCTTTGCTTCTGGTTAATTTTTAAGAGTTCAATCTCCACAGGAGCCCCAACCTTAAGTATTTACAAAGGACTCTGAAGCCTCTAAACGTGTGGTCCCTATTTGGCACAATAGGAATCCAACATGGAGAAAAGATAATTCCATGATGAAAACCACCCCGAGGAGATGGACTACATGGCAAATTCTGCTCTCTGGTCAGGAGGCCTTAGTCACAGAGGGGGAGGTGCACAGGGGCCAGGAATTAAAACTGCACTAGGAAAGCTTCGAACTTGCAGGGGAATATGTTGTCCATCCTCCTGACAATTGGTCTGGACATCTTCCATAAACATACACTTTTTATGGAATAACTTGCCTTGCTGGAACCACAGTGGAAATACGTTGGGCCTGTCATGTTACCTTTGATATAATTCAGCCTTTTCAAGATGCCTAAAGCTGTGATGTACTTACTTGTGCTTCCACTCTCAGAGAGCCATAGCCCTGTTAGGGCTGTGTCAGGACCTTTTCTTTCAGAGGAAGAAGGGTAAGAAAGTTCAGATCCCTTACTGGAACTGAAATGCCACGCAGCCCTCAGGACAGATAAAAAGTCCACATTTGACAAAATGATTCCATAATATGGGTTCTGCTCTGATCTTTGAAAAATGTTAAGCAAGACAAAATAACTTAGACCTGATTAGTGATTTTTGCATTCTCTAAGTACTTTTTATCCCAATAATGAGGATTTTAGTGCCTCATTAATTCTGCAAAAGCCTTCTTTGGTCGTTTTAGCAGGAGGTAGTATGACTGGTACTGAGTAATGAGATGAGGCACTGGAGGTGACTACTGATGTGCAAGATGGTTTCTCATGTGGCCCCTGCTATAGGTTGTTTGTTTGGTCTTTCTGGGTTAAATTTTGCCTTTGCTTTCAGCTGTGCAAACCCTGCTGGAGCCCCCTGACACCAGCAGGAAGACATTTCAGATGTATGGCTAAGGACAGGATTTGTGGCTCAGGACAGGATTTGTGGCTCATGTGTAACAGTAGTGAGGAGCCTACACAGCTGATGTTGAATTCATGCAGAGGACATAAAAAGTAAACAAATTCTTGAGATTTAGGTAATGTCACTGAGAATTACCTCAGCCTATAGTAAATAGGAGCTACAGTGTTGTTCATTCTTGGAAAAACTTGGAAACTTTACAGTTCTTGTGTCAAGCTATTCATGCTCCATTTTTGCTCTCTGTACCCTTGCCATATAGAGTGACAGGGTAAGGTCCCAAACACTTAAATATTAAAATACTGTCAAATTTTCAGCCTTAAAACAATGTTCTTGCAAGCTCAGCTATGCTAGCTCAAATTTGAGAGCAGAGTGTCCAAAGCTGCTTTATGCCTAGTGCAAATATAGGCCAATAAATATTATGAGGACACACATGTAGCAAAAGCCCCAGTCTGGTGGCTTTAATTCCACAGCGTGGGAGACTGCAGCCAGACTGTCTGGTGTGGCAGGGATTAGGTGCTGATAACATCAAAGTCTAAGAGCAAAACCAGATTGGGGCTGCAGAGCACAGAGTGTGCCAGAGGGAAGGGGTGTTCTGAGTCAAGGAAACAACATCTGCCGTACCTGTGGCTGTCCTGCGCTAGAGCTGCTGGCCTCATTTCTGACTGAAAGGATCTGCAAAAGCTGAACGGTTTGAGTTAATGATGCTGTAGTCGGGACTCAGGATGAGTATTTCAGATATTCAGTAGCCTTACTGAAACCAGAATCTGGCCTGTTATTTCCAACAGAAGTTATCCAGGAGATGTCAAACGAGCTGTCCCAGTAGCTGCAGGCTCATGTTCTCTGGACAGTTCAGTTAACAGCATCACAGTGACACAGTTTAACAGTGCTGCTCTTTGTGTCACTACTGTGGTTCTCAGAGCCAACCACCTTCTGAAGAGACAAGAGGGCTCCCATATCCTGGGGGCAGTGCTGGAGAATGGCTTCCTAACACAATTCAGCTTCCTAAAGCAGCTGAAGTCAGGGGAGCAAAAACAATCAACTCTGTTAATTCATAGGTCAGTTGCTGGGAGACAATGGGGAAGGGAAGTGGACCTTCAACTTTTGGTAAGATGCTAATTTGTCCTGTGTCTAATGGGAAGCTGCACCCTCACACCTGCTGCTCAGACCAGGTGCTGCCTGCACTTGATACAAATCTTTAGGCTTTTCTCAAAATCCATGACTACCTAATTACAGAACACATGTTGCCATAGTTGTCTTGTATTACATATACATACATGTTCCTAACTCAATACATCTACATCTGAATCCTCTTATCCCATGCAGAATTAGGGAAGGGCTCCAAAATTTGCTCGTAGAATGCAGCAGCCCGTGCATCACAGCAGGCTGTAGTCAAAGATGGTGATTAGTAGGTCACTTGTGTGTATGTGCTGCTGTCACAGCAAATGCAGGCCAGGCCCGCTGTGCCAGCTGGGGCTCAGTAGCTCAGGTCTGTAGAAGGTTCACTGAGCTGATATTGAAGTTTCGTGCACATTCACCCTTTCAGCCTCAGCTGAATACTCCTGCTCTATCTGGCAGAGTTCCTGAGGCAAAAGATGCTCTGGGAAATGTTATTCCTCAGGGCAGGCAGTATTTAGCTGTTAATTTTTTATGTAAAAAAGAAAGCCTATGTCTCAATTTCTGTTTTACAACTATATCCTTGTCTCAGACATAAATTTATCTATGTTTTAAACTACACTCAGTCACTGTTATGCAGTAGATTTATTTCCCTACTCTTACGTGAAATTATTTCTGCTAGGAATGCTGAACTGTGCCACTGAGGTTAGAGACAATATTGCTTGTGCTAGAGAAATGAATCCCAGATCACGTTAAGTTTCCTGCACTATTATTTTGTGACCTGTGTCTTGCAAGCAATCTGAAAGCAATGCTGGAACTTGAGAAGTATTTTATCTGCTTGGCTCTCTTAATTGAACAAACACAACAGTATTTATAGGTGCTGACAGCAATGATGAGCTCAGTTTGAATCACTGCTTCGTAAGTGCTGGCAGTGTCTTTAATTCCATGTACATCAGTGATAAACACAGTGCCTGTTCTGAGTAGAGACACAGCCTTGCTTTATGATCCTGGCACCAGATCCATGTGGGTACATCTGGATCTCAACCAGAGCTGCAGTAAAGCTCGTAGAGATCTGCAGGGGCTAATCTGGTGGCAGGCTGGGTGCTTGGAACAGAGGTGGGCAGAGATGGACAGGCTACAACACCCTGCCATTAATTTTGTTGTATATTTGGGCAAATGCACGTGTCTGGATTTTGTGCCAGACTGAAGCTCCCTCTCCACACCATTCCCCAGGACTCAGGCTTGGCAGGCAGGAGGCCCACAGGGGGCCTGCCCCAAGGCACCTGTGAGGATCCAGCCAGCCCTCCCCATCCCAGTTCTGTACTAAAAAGTGAAATCCTCCACTATCACTCTCACTTCAGTCTCTTGTTATGAACCACTCCCAGGAGATCCTTGCTAAACATCCAGCTCATGGCTGGAAATATCAATGTGTAGCAAAACATACCCCTCAAGCAAGAAGTGTTTCTGAAGAGGCCTGACAGAACCCAGAAACCCTCCCAGTCACCTCTCATCTCTAGCAGTTTGATTCTTTCTTCTCATTATTTGTTTTTAGTCCATTAAAGTTCTCATCCACCAATTGCTCTCTTAAATGTTTTTAATTAACAAAACTTAATTTTGGCTAATACTGGATTTTCTCAATCCAAGTAAACCAGCTTAAAATAAAAAATAAGCCGAGGCTCTGGCAAACACATTCAGGTCAGCCTTTCACCGGATAAATTGTGTAACTTTGGTAAGGCTAGTCTCAAAGACTGGATCACAGTGCATAATATATTAAAAAATATTGGGAGAATTCCAGCATCTAGTATTAAGTGGGTAGTTGTAATTCCTGCAGGATAAAGAATGATAAAGAAACAAAATGCTTTAATCCTCTACAAATTTGTCTAACATTTAATCTAGCTACTAACCATATGATATTTCCTTTCTCGAGCAGTCTTAATTGTTCTTAATTCTACTAATTAGGACTATGAGGGAGAAAGTGGAAATCATCAGCAATTTAAAAAGCTGTGTAAAGCCACAGCTCGTACGTGAGGTGCATATTCAGAGCTGTGCTGGAATCTCTGTGTGGATCTATGCTTCCAGAATATTTCCCATTCACACAGCAGGTCAGAGCACAACTGAGCACTCCTGTAACACCTTTCAGCCCAGCATCTCAAATCACAAAACAAAGACAATTTAATATTAATGAAGCCTTTAACAATCTGGAAGCAGAATTCCCTTAAGAGGCATAATAAAGCAGTAACCACCTTTACTCTCCAGTGCTTCTCCCTCCTATAAACATCCTCTCGATCTTCCCCGGCCCAGCTCCATCCAGCTGTTCCTCAGTTAGTTCCCTATGTCAGCCAAGCCCCAGGGCTCAGGCAGAAGGTTGTGCCTGCCCCTGATAGGGGAAGGATGCACAGCTGTCTGTTGTCTGTGTCTTGCTTTGGCTACACATTCGACATTTGAACCAGAGAATCAGCAGCTTTGTGGACAGTGTGCAGAGATAACCTGATGCCTTTATGAGACTTGTCTGCTCTCAAGCAGCAGGCCAACAAACCCC
This sequence comes from Ifrita kowaldi, assembly GCA_013398055.1. Lineage (NCBI taxonomy): Eukaryota > Metazoa > Chordata > Aves > Passeriformes > Cinclosomatidae > Ifrita > Ifrita kowaldi. The sequence goes on from VZRS01004238.1 coordinate 541,907, forward strand.
TCTCATGTTCAGTCTTCCATTTCAATCATTACACAGTACTACTATCACTTAATTAAAATTTTTCTCCCACAGTTCTCTCCGAAAACGATAATTAATTACCTCTTTGTAGCAATTGCTCTCTGTGCTACTGATGCTACTGATGCAGAATCTACCTCATACTTTTAAGTGTGACCATAATGTCATATTATGATCACTTAAAATAGAAAAAAAATTGTGTTTTCTAAGCCAGTGCTGCACAGTGACCCCATCAGCAGCAAGTATGTGCTGCTGCTGCTGCTGCTGCTGCTGCTGCTGCTGCAGAGAGGAAAGCAGCTCTGGAAAATGTCTCTGTTCAGCATGCATTTAACTGGCCATGCACACAGCAATTCTCTTTCGAAAGAGAATAGGCTTTTCACATGTATTTAAGTGTTAACCTGTCTTGGGTTTAAGCAGGACTTTGAATTAAAAGTCATTTTGTTGGGGAATTCAGGAGTTTCTCTTCGCATAAATATATGTATATGAAAGGAGATAATTGGGTCATAGACTGTCACTGTCTTCTGCCCCAAGGTTAAGAAGGTTAGGGTTGAAAATAAATCACTCCTGAAAATGATCCTATTAGAATCATCATACAAATCTTGATTCCCAAATGCTGCATGGAAATGTATGACTTTTTAGCTATTTTTTCCCAATTATACTATGATTCCTCTTTGAAGCCTGTAGAGGGTGTGCTCTCCAAATTAGGATTGAATGTCTTTCTGCAAAGCAGTATCTAGCTCAAACTGAAGCTATAAATTAGCTCCAGGTATAATTGTGTGAAATGTTACAGACTGAGATACACAGAAAGTCAAAAATGTAACAAAAAGAGTCCCTTTTGGAATTAAAAATCTATTGGTTTCCCTGCAATCTGTGTTTGGTCATTGTCTTCCTCTGTTGCTCAGCTGTGAACAAAGATGAAGCTGTTGGCTTCATTCAGGTTCTTGTTCTGAAGCCTCAGAACTGTATCAAAATAAAATATAGCACAGACTGTACAGCTCTAACCTCAACTCTTTTAATCAGGAATGAGATCCTCTTTTTGGAAAGCAAACTGTTCTTGACCAAACCACTGCAAAGTCTACATCACTTCCAATTTTAGTGATGAAAATATATCGGGGATACTACAGTTTATGAATTAGCACAGAGTACTTAGAAGTCCCACAGTAGATTACAGCACCCAGGGGTCTCAGGAATACATCCCTGACTGTCTTGAACAGCTCATTATCTAAGTAGGGAAGACAAAATATGGAATAAAAGAACATTCATTCCCTCAGTCAACAGATGGGGAAGGGAATCACAGCAATTATGTCGCCCGAGTTACAACATGGAGACTGTGGCAGAGCCAGAATCTGCAGCCAGAGCTCCTGGGTCTCACCTCAGGTGTTTGGAAGCAAGTCCCAAAACTTCAGTTCCAAGGAGCTGTCTCTCTGTTGAGCCGTGCTCAGCCAGGCACAGCTGTATGGCAGAGTGGGAGAGAGTGGCACCCTCTGCACCTGCCCACCCCTTGCTCTCCAGGAGGGCTTAGAAGTGATTTATCATGGGAGACCCAACACTCAGTAAAAAGAAGTTGGTTTCAGTTCCATAGAAATTATTCTTCTATTTGTTCATTTTTAGGAACATGTTTCCAGCCAATCTTGTTGAGGCCACATTCAAGCAGGTAAGTGGCTATATTCCTTTTACTGATGAAAGACATAAGCCAGCATTCTGTGAAACATGTTTCTTTGTAAAACACAACCCAGATACAGACATGGCATATGACTTCAGACACTGTTAGTACTTTCAGCATTTAGGAATTAATGAGTCCCATTCCATTAGCCTCAGCAGCTGTGGTATCTGAAGGCAGAACAGAGATAAAGTGCTCTCTAGTGTAACTAGAGAATAGATATGCACTCCTATGTTAGCTCCACATCCACCTGAGGAGAGCTGGAATATATTTAAGAGCACCCTGCAACACCACACAAAGGAAGAACAGAATACCATTTTCAGTTAAAGCAACAAAATAATATATTGGGGAAGAATCTAATTACTCAGTTTGGAATTTGGCAAGAAAAGCTCACCTAAAAATTCTGAATGAGCAAGAGGCATGGCTGTATCTATTTCACCCGGGGGAATATTTCATGGGAACCTCACAAAGAGAAGGGCACTCAGAACCTCTAGGGAGTCATTCCTAATTATGTCTTACAGGAAAGTAGCTCTTTCAGGAGGCAAAGTGTTTGCTGCACCAGGGTCTGATTGTAGGAAACTCTGGTTTTGTTATGCTTTTCAAAAAATTCAACTGTTTTTACAGATTTTAGCAGATAGGGACAGGAGTGTTCATTCTCCTTTTCATGCCTGTCCCTTCAACATGCAGCATTGTTGAAACAGAGCACTTAGGTGGTCTCATTAAACTATGAATTCCTGCTGGGATATTGTAATAAAAACTACTTTGTTTTCTTTCAGTATCGCACCAGGAGTATTCCCATCATTAAATCTAACAAAGCATCATCTGAAAGCACTACTCGTCGCATTATAATATATGGAGTCCAGGATGAGAATGGATCCAATGTCCAGAATTTTGCCTTGGATATCACTCCCCCTCCTGAAGTGATTTACAAATCAGAGCCAGGCACTAGTGATGGCATGAATGTACTTGGGATTGTGATATTCTCTGCCACGATGGGTAGGTTTCAGACATGTTTGGTTTGTAATAATCCAAGTGTCCATTTAAGAGAAAAGGATTGGGGTGGGGTTGCTTGGTCTCTTGATTCAGCTTTTTTAACTGCTTCTATCTAAACTTTGTGGGGGAAAAAGCAAGACTGTTACAGAGCTGTTCTCCCACCCTTTTGAAGATAAATTTTCAAAATCCTTGATTACTTTTGTTCCATGGAGTTGTGTTTTCTGTGCATTCAGTTACAATCTTTTTCTTTTTTTTTTTTTTTTTTTTTGGGGGATTTTTTTTGTGTTTTTTTTTGGACCCTTTTTTTTCTTCCCTTA
>VZRS01004238.1:544949-657536 GCA_013398055.1 Ifrita kowaldi
TTTTTTTAATTTTTTTTTTTTTTTTTTTTTTTTTTTTTTGGGGCAATTATTTTGAGTTTTATTTAGGAACCATTTTTTGCTGCCTGTAAGACACACTAATACTGTGTGCTCAGAGGAGGTAGGAATCACCACCAGATCAGACCCATGGCCCCTCTACCAGTATTCCAACCCATATTGTTTTATGAGCTTTAAATCTGTGGATCTTCCTTTTTTGATTGAAACCTCTTGATTTTATTTTTTGCTATCCTGCAATGAAGATAGTTACATACCACCTAGTAGCTTGTCACAGTAAGAGCTTCTGTCTGGCTTATTTATTTAGTTTAACTTGCTGGAGGAACTCATTGGTGCCATGTGTGTTATATTATGTTTGTGGATTTGCGGATTTGAAAGAAGAAATTTAAACAAACATTTCCTAGTTAATCATAAAGTTCTGATGATTTTTATAAGAAAATGCTGCTCAGATTTTCCTTATGTAAATTTATTCTTGGAAGTTAATCTGGTCAGCAAAGGTAGTTCCATAAAACATCTTTGACTGTATTTATTATATTATGGTTCATACCAGCACAAGAGGTCAAGATTCAAACCTGGAATTAACGGATTTGTCTCTGTTTTATTAGTTTCTCCAGTGGGTGGTATTCCATGTATGACCCTGATGGAAACTGGCCCTCTCCCAGTTGGTAGTATTTTATAGTCTATTTCCAAAGTACAATGTCACCGCAAACACTATTCCAGTCAAAAAGTACTGGATATGAATGAATTAATTACATGTACTTATTAGGACCAAGGGCAATTTTCTACTTCTAAGAACAGAAGATCATTCATTGTCTTCCCAGAACTGAATGTATGACTTTTACCAAGCCCCTCAGTCTTGCTGACCCAGGGCTCAGGAGGTGGAAGCTGAGAGCTGGTTTCTTCCCAGCTGCTGTACAGAAAACAGTACCAGGACCCACAGCGTGCCTGCTGGGTCACCTATGGCTGTATCAGCCACAAACAAACCTGACACACCAAACCCTCAACAATTGTCATCATCGGGGACTATTTCAGGCTTTTGTTTTGAACAAAGGATGCAGCCAAGCATTTATCACTGTCTTCAGCCTTCTGCACCACCCTGCCGCCCCCCAAAATGGAAGCACTGAAACAGAAGACATATGGCCTCAAACCCTATGAAAGAAGAGCATCCTTCCAAAGTTTTTATTTATTGCAAAAAAAACTGTAGAGGCCTTGGTGCTTTGCAACAGTTTTCCTCACTTTGGTTGAACTTTATTTGTTCAAAGGTGTTTTTACATCAGAGAAAAACAGCAGTAGGGTGGGTATGAGTTCTTATTACAGCTTCTTTAAGGTCCTTCAACACCATAATGGCATAAAGGAACAAGAATTTAAATTTAGATTTGAGCTAATTGTCTTTTCATGAAGCAGGAGGTGACTTGCTTAGTATGCTCAGTCCAGGAATACATCCTGGGTGTCAACGACTGGACTTCTTTGCCAGGGGTGCATTAGATTGGGCAATATTGGACAGGCAGAGCGTAAAGCCTTGGGGTGCTGGCTCAGCTGGGAGTAGCTATGCTGCCTCTCCTCACAGTGTGCAGGAGTTTCTGCTAGAGATGGTGACAGTGGCAAAGTGCTCGAGACATCGGATCTTTTTTCTCTTAGAGGAGCACAATTTTTTTATTCATTACAAGGAAAATGTTTGCATCAAAATGGACCTTGGTACATCAGGGCTGCAGACTGGAGGCCCCAGTCCTGCCCACTCCCGTATCTGTCCCCACCAACACACACATGCCTAGGTAGGACAGTGTTTCAAGAAGAAAGTTGCAGCTGTTGCTGTAAAATTAAAAAGAAGACATTTCTTCTTTTTGGAATTACGCAGATTTAGAAGACGAGACTCTTGTGAAACAGCCACTGACCAGGCTAGAAGAGCTGAACTATAATTAATGTCCTATTACCAAAGATGAGCAATATGCTTCATGAAAGTGCTGTCTTCTGACCTAAAAGTTATGGCTTAGATGAATATTAACAGGCTCACAAACTCACATCTTGAGTGCACTGCTATTGTGAAATCCCTGGATAAGGCAGCTGAAAGCCTCCCTCCCTGCCTCAGCAGGGGATGGCCCTGGAAGCGGCGCTGCCTGAGACATGGCTCCGAGCTGTGGGCTCCAAGGGACAGAGCCCAGGCTCCTGCTCAAAGCAAGGACACTGCACATCCAGAGCAAGTGGCAGCACACACCCCACTGCCAGCCCCTGCTTCCCCAGACAGCTCCCCTCAAAGGCAAACTCCCTTGGTACAGCCAGTTTTTGAAGTGCTTCCTTGAGCAATTGACTCAATCACTTATAATCCTTTCAGGGAGGATAATTAGCTGTAGGAAAATGTCATCTATTCATATGTATTAATGGAAACTAACACTGTCTGGAGAATATATGGTTAGATGACACATCCCAGAGCTGTATTCATTTCCTTTCTGAGCAATGGGGGCACATAAATGGGTTTTATTTGCTTTCTTCTTTACTGGTTAGTGTTTATAGCAATTTGGCCTTTCTCCCCATGAAACTGCATTTCCTTACCTCCCCCAAAACTGCAAAGCCTGACTGATTATAAAGGTTAATTATTATCATGTAGACAGGAAGCTACTAAAAATATGGCAAAGACTTCATTACTAACTCCCCATTACCAGAGCAAACCTAAAACCTGGCTTTGCCTCCCAAGTTCTCGTGGGTGTTGCCCGGTTGTAGGCAGAAACAGCTTCCTTCACTAGAAAACGTTTCTGTTTGTCTTCCATGGATCACTCAGAGCAGGTAAATCCCTCCTAGGGCTCTATGACAGATGGTTAAGGACACAGGCTTGCTACCAGGCGACTTTGAGTTACAGCAGGGAGGGAAAGCACTGGGGCTGTGTGTGAAGACCTGAGAAACTGAACCTGAATGCTCTGATTGCAGGTATAATGTTGGGAAGAATGGGGAACAGTGGCATCCCTTTGGTCAGCTTTTGCCAGTGTTTGAACGAATCTGTCATGAAGATAGTGGCAGTTGCTGTTTGGTAAGTAACGGTTTCAGTAAGAAAATCTTTTTTTTTTTTAAAGAGTAAGAACATTTCAACAGAAGAAAATGCACAGAAATCTCACAAATTTATTTTCAGGGAAATAAATGAGGGTGAAGAATTCTTAGTTTTGCAGGGCCTCAGCATTTTAGGATGCACACACATCTGTCCCTGGTCTGTACTACCCTGTTGACAGGGACACCCTCTATGTTGTTACTCCCAAATAACAGAACATGGTATAGCTGGGTGGGGTGTGCTGAATGCCCTAAGGGCACTGCCAATCCCTGGGCAAGCCAAGAGGGATTAGAGCCACCCATACCACACAAGGGAGAAACATGATGGGATGCTCTAGCTACTACTTCCATCCCTTCCAGCACTGCTGCAGACCCAGCCAGACCTGCCAACACACCTGCCCAGAGGAACAGCAGGTGGCTGCCAACAACAAGAACCATCAGCTTAGCACCTTCTCTCCACTTCAGAATGTCCCCCAGTGTGGCTCAGCCTGACACAGGGCAGGGAACCACTACCAGCCTCTCTTTCCAGCTACGTGGTCCAATCTGACTGAGTTGGGTCAGGGAATGATCGCTTGGTTGGATACCTCAAAGGAGGTAGTTTATTTGTGGAAAAATGAGGAAGTTGTATAAAGTGTCTGGAGATGGCACAGCTGCGAGTGGAAGATGGCTGGATGCCCCCAGATTTTTTATCTTTTTTTTAATCCAAAGCTTTTTGGCATCCATGGCTTTGTATGTAGCTGCGCACAGAAGCACAACTGTTTTGATAAAGCACCTGTCCAGAGTGGATTCAGAAACTAACAATTCTTCTGCCTATTTATCTGCCCCGAATCAAACCCCCAGGCAATCCAAGAGCATGTCTAATGTTGGTGTTTCTCCTCTGCCTTCCAAAGGCAACATAAACGTTTGCTTAAGAGCTTCCAATGAAAATCCATGAACAGTTACATGAGCACAAACACATGAGAGGAGCTTAAGCTTTATTCCCCCTCTTCCCAGTAATTTACCTGCCTGAAGCTAAAAAGTCAGAGCTGCCTTCAGAACCAAAACATTTTAAAGTCGTTCCTTGCCAGCACCATAACCTCAGCCATGCTGAGGGGGACCCTACAGAAAAAACTGTTCAGCCCAGTGCTCTGGGCACCCTCCTCTCATGTGGAAACAGAACAGCCAAACGCAGACAGTGCTGTTACTGCACAGCCTCTGGGAGGATCTGCCAGTTCTTACTGTGCGATGGGAGGGAGCTGTCTCCTAATAATGACTGTCTTTCTTTTTGCTCAGGTATTTTCCATTTGGAATTGTGTTCCTAATAGCTGGCAAAATCCTAGAAATGGATGACCCCTCGGCCATTGGGAAGAAGCTGGGTTTCTATGCCATTACGGTGGTGTGCGGCCTGGTGGTGCACGGGCTCTTTATTCTGCCAATGATGTACTTCTTCATCACCAAGAAGAATCCCATTGTCTTCATCAGAGGGATCCTTCAAGCCTTGCTCATTGCTCTGGCCACATCCTCCAGGTATTACAGAGTTTCTAGACAGATCCAATAAAATATTTGCTAGATCCTTACTACAGCTACCTCTTGGGAAGAACACACTATTGCTGTAGTGGAGCAGATATATCTGTAACTGAACAATGGTCTCTGTCCAATTCACTGGTATAAATTTAAAAAATGTGTGTCTCAACATTTGGAAGTTATGTGGGAGCCATTGGACAATGATTTTGTTGCATTGTTTTCCCTTCATTTAAAAAATATTGGACAAAACCTTTTTTTTTGTAGAGGACTAGAAAGGAAATAAGTTCTTTTTCCATATAAAAAATATTGTACTTCTACAAAGTTAATGTATATGAGGGACACGCAGTTTGTCCAGACTTCATTTGTGGTATTAGTGGGGAACCTCTTATTTCGGTCATGTGGAAACATTTTATCCTTTCTACTCATCTTAGTCTTTGTCTCTTGGTACATTAAGAAAAGACTGTGGTTGCAAGCTATTGTCCAGCACTGGGAAAGTATTTAACTATTCTGCTCGAGGAATAGTATTTTTTGCACCCTTTTTAGGGAAGATGTACAATGAGTTTTAACCATAGCTGAACAAAGGTACGGTGAAAATGGGAACCAGCTTGTGAACTGGCTATGAAAATTACTCCCAACATGGATAAAATGGTGCATGAGATGTGCTTGAAAGGGCTGGAATTGCCTTGCATGGAGCAAAGACAAGAATGACAATTAAAATCACATTTCTGTGTAGCCAGTATGACAACACAGTTTCATGGCATCTGTGGCTGAAGGAATGTAGAGGATTAAAAGAAAGGGGAGGAGGGAATTATTATTTCAGTACAGAAGGTATTGCATTTCCACTGTTACATTTTACAAGGTGTTTTCATGTATAATAGTTTGCTCCAAAATTACCTATAAAGAGCAGCATACTGGGAAATACAAAATCAAGAAAAATTACATGGTGGGTGGTGTTTAAACTCTAATTACACTTAAATAATTAAGGAAAGCTTTTTTATTAGAATGGAAAAAGTTTGTAGCTTGAGCTGTCACCACAGCCCCAGATTCAAGTAAGATGAGAATTTTGCACTCAAAGATGTAAAGATGTTAATGTTGGAAAGGCTCATCAGGCCCACATTTGACACACTTGACTATCTGCCCTGCTTCTCTAGGAATTCTCTTTCTGAAGAACTCTATTGCTGACAACTCAGTTTTGCAATCTGTGCCAGCCATTCCATTCATTCCCTCTTTTTTTCTAGAAAGGGATAACTTTTACTAAAAATCCAATTTGAATATTTCTCTTTTTAGAAAAAAAAAAAGATAATATTTTGGCCCTTGTTTTATCTTTAGCACCTATAGAACTTTTATCAGGGGAGGTTTCATAAAGACTTAAAAGACCAGCACATTTTTCACCATTTCACAACATATTACTTTTCCAAATTTTTCATATTTTCATCAGCATTGCATTTTGGGTTTATCACCAATTTAAGAGTCCTTTACTGATCTGGAAACTGGTGAGAGAGAGGTGTCTGTCTCTGCTGAGTCTTTTAAAGGGAAACCAATCCTTACTTGAGATTTTCTTCAGCCCCATTTCCTTACCCCAAGCTGATGTGAGAGTGCCTGCCAACAGTGGGGAATACACCAGGAATTCAGCTTTCTCTTAAACCTGTGCTGACTTTGACTCTCTGGGGCTCTGATTCCCAGATAAGACCCTGCCTCTGGGGATATCAAGTGCTTTGAGACAGAACTTTCTCCCTTCAGCTGTGCAAGGAATAATTATTTACAGGCCCAGAGAGGGTGTAGTTTGGGAACAGAGCTCTGGCACCAGCCAGCAGCTCAGTCTGTCACCAGAGCCACCAGCAGGACTTGCTGCCAGATTCAGTATCTTTACTGACAGAAGCTAAAGTACCACCAAATTTAAGGTGAGTCTGGAGGAAAGGCTCTGAACATACGGATTTGGGCCTTGGACATCTTTGGATTTAGCTGTTTGTCCCTCCTTAAGAGTGTGTGTATATATTGCAAATCCAACACAGGCCCAACATGGTTTCCAATGTTTTTCTGCTCAAATAGCAGTGTCTTGTCTAGAAATAGCTGAACTTTTCACCTTCGTTACACTGAAAGGAATGGATACTGCACATAACTGAGCTGTTGCCAAAAGAACATGCACAAATAATTGGGGCTGGACAGCAGAGCTGCCTCTCCTGACAGTCAACACATCTGTATTTGGTTAAATAAGACTTGCCACGGGGGCATTATATAACACTTGTCATGTGGGTATTGGATTTTCAGATCATCCTAGAGAAGAATAAAGAGTTGATTTTAAGAATACTGATGTGTTTCTTGGAGAGGTTTCTGTGTTGGTTCAGGTCTATATCTAAAGATAGAAAGAAAACCGCAGGTCAGTGTGCTGATACTCATTGCAGATAGTCTGCACCTGTGGAAAGCTTGTTTGTAAAGCTGGAGATCAAACTACCAGGAGCAAAACCAATACCATTTACAAAACCCAAGAATGTAACACAGGGGAACCTGAAAGCCACTAAGCAGCCATTGATGGAAAGGATTTTAGTGAATCTCAACATTATTTCTGCTCATTGCCCTCTAGTGAAAGCTTCTGCACCACATTCTCAGTCCCCTTATATTTCTCCAGAAATCCCAATCACAGCAGTATTTTGGTTTGCACAGACATCCATGGAGAGGCAGGAGCAGATAAGCAGATCTTTTTCCTTTGGTGCATCCTTTAGGACACAATGAACGTGCACAGCTCCTCCTTCCTGCATCACTGAGGGTGAGCACGTGCTGCCTTTGCCCACCCTGCTCTGGGGTGTCCAGGCTGCACCGTTGGGGATTCCTGACTCTGCTTTCTTCCCCCCACACTGCCCCTGATCTTGTCACCTCTTACCACACTGAAAAAGCAGAATTTGACCTGCAGGCAAAATTCTTCTTGATTTTAGCTTTCCTCATTCTAATGGCAAGAGGGAATTTTGTTTTTCTAGGTCATCTTGCCATGTCATTAATGAATTAAAGCAGCATCTTTTCAGTGGTACATCCCATCAAAAGAAGCAATTTTCATCTTCTCTGAAGACGAATTATAAACCATGAGTTTTTCAAGGTTTTTGCTGCTTATGAAACACTAAGATCTTGGCTATTGCACAGTGTAAATTAAAGGCAGATTTAGACAGGGGAGATGAGATCAGTTTGCTGATTTTTTTGGAGCAAATATCAAAATGCATTTGAATGATAAGATAAACAGAGCAGGCTGAACAGCTGTTCTTCCACAGTGACTGGCTGTCTTTGTGGCTCTCACTAGTAAGAGCTTGGCCTGGGCCAGCATTAGCTTATGCTCAGTCTCTGCAGCTGCAGCATTTTATCCCAAAATTGAGATAAGACTCTGCAAATGTATTTTTAATTGTCTGAGTTAATGCTGGGAGAAGATACCTCTCAGCTGAAAGCCTTGGGTCAGTTTTTAAAAGACTTAACAGATTAAGATCAGTGCTTTAGAGTATTTTTTCCTCCTAATAAATATTAAATGTCAGGCTTTAATGTTACGGCTCCACTGTCTAACAGTAGATAAAAGTAGCTTTCAAGAAAACAAACTTCACCTAATTCAACTAGAAAGACAAAGTAGACAAATTATTTATTTGATAATGTTTTTTATAATATTGAAATTATATATTAATATTACTCCAAAATCACAGTAGGAGCTTTTTTCCTTTGCCTCCTGAGAGTCACCAACAGCCAAAGCCTCAAATAAAACATATTTTTCTGGTATGTGCTAGATGATACATTATGAGTAAAAATGAACCATCATTGAACAAGACAACCTCTCCTAGGATACTCCACATAACTTCTGTCACTTGTATTCAGGAAAAGTTCATTGAAAAGTTCATGAAACAGGTGCTGAAAGGGTAATCAGGGATGTAAAGTAGCCTGTGCTAAGAAAGTACAGGAATCCATGACCTGGAAATTTGCTTTCTTTCAATATCTTGCATGTTTTTCATCATCATTGCACTTACACTCCGCCTGTTTTCTTTTTTATTGTAATATTTAACAAACAACAAATGCAATGGGTTATGTGCCTTAGAAATTTTACTTCAATCAGCAAAAAATTCAAATGAAACACACACCTGACTCTGTGAGATAGTGCACAAGTTTAAAAGTTGAATTCTTGCAAAAACAGTATTACAAAATCTATTTACAACAATGGAAATAGAAAGAGATTTTTCTGGTTGTGCCATTGGTATTATGAGATTGTTTTGCACAGTCTTTTTCACATCTCAACCAAATTGGAATACGTCAATCAGTTAAAATTTGCATGTTTGACAGCCCAGCTCTCTGCCCTCAGAACAGGCAGACACTTAGGTTTAATATTCTGGTATGTCAGGGTGTGGGCAAAATGGAAAGGACTCGTAAGACCACCTTTTCGTCCTCTTTTCCCCCCAGAGAAATTAGGCAAGGTTTTGTTACAGAAAAGCCAAATGTCTGAGGGAAGACTATCTTTAAAAACAAGTAACTCTCCAAAACTGAGTAGCTGCAGAAAAGGGAGACAATGAATAATAAGTTAAATAATTGTTTCTTGGCCAAGCTGCTAGTCAGAACATCTAGAAATGCTACTGAGTCTGCTCCTAGTTGCAGCTATTCCAGGGCTTTCAGTTCTACATTATCTGTGAGCCACAGCCTCATCCTCTTCTTTTATGAACATTTTATGGTAAACAAGACACAGAGAATTTCAGTCATTCACAAATGACTGTGTGAAAAATGACAGACATGTCCAAGAGAAAAATGACATCTCATGTGTAGCTTGGGGATTTTATGGGGTTATGCACTGCTGTGTTTCTTTTTCAAAGTAAATATTGATTAAATACTAGGACTGCCTGAATTAAAAAGTTTAATAAACCCCAGTTACGGGAGGTAACCAGATTCCCATTGCTTTCTTGCATTTCCAGCATATTTACATACTTAGAGAAAGACTTCTGTCTGGATTTTCAGGCAGTGACTGGCAGTTTGTAGTAAATCATTCAGCAGTCAGACTTCATAAAATTATAGAAAAGAGAGATGTTATAATGAAAACATAGCCTTGTCTTTTTTCTTTTGTGTTTCCATGGCAGGAAGCTACTTTTCCTTTCCAAACACTTTCCTCGAACAACAGCTTGCACAAATACAAAATGACAACTCTTGCTCATGGAAACATTCTGCTTACGCATTGCTGCAAACTTGGGGTTGTGATTGCAGAGTTTTTGGAAACCCTCTGTGTTTTTATAGGACATTTGCAACAACTGAGAAAGAATTTGCAGAACCAGTGTGTTATCTTCAATTAAGAACAGCTAATGGTCATTACAAGATTTAGGTATTGGAGCCACTTTGTGATGTGAGGGTCACAACACACGGTTACAGAGCAATCTGAGCTGCCAAACCAGGGGAAAGACACCTGGATTTCCTGTCTAAGGGCATGTAAATCACATGAGAACAGGACATTGGAGACCACAGTGTCACCACACCAATATTTCCTCTACAACTATCTTTTTTAGAGGTAACTTTGGAATAATTTTGAAGGAGTTTGCTATATTACATCTATTTAAATAGTCTCAGATACTGAGCAGTGTATTAAAATTGGTATGATAACAAGGAAAATATTTTGCCGTTTGTATATTTTCTTCAGTGGTGTTACTTATTTTCCATACAAACTGAGGAGCCATTAAAAATACCCCCTCACTCACCTGAATGCAGTTTCATTACTCATGACATATCAGTGAATGTGACAACTTGATAAAATGCAGAATGTCTACCAAAAATCTGATAAAATATACACATAAACACATTTTGGTGTGTTAATATTTAAAAATGTGTGCCTTTTATTGAAAATGAGAACATTTATGACCATATAGTATTTCGTTAATTGTTTTGGTTAATGGAAACAAAACTTTTTTTAGGGTATGAAATTGCGAGTTAGAGTTTTGAAGGAATCAATTTAAAATAAATACCTGTCAAATGGTCTTATACCATTCCATTATATTCCACACACATGTCTCATTTACATATGTACACATTATTATACGACCTGCAATTATGTGGTTGTTACGTGATCACACAAGGGACGTGTGCAGATCTGTCCCAGGGAGAAAATGGGATTTTATATTCCTAAATACAGACGTTTTGTCTGCAACTTTTATTTGCAGGCAGCTGTTGATAAGATCTTTGTCTAACCCCTTGCAGAAATAAAAAATTGTTTACGTATGAGGTAGGCCTGGAAGGAAACATTTTTAGAAACCATGAGTGTACAAGAGTTTTCAGAGATTTTAGTAGTAAGCTACACTGGGTGCTGTTCCCTTTTCTTGCATTTGAGTGTACAACACTGCCTCTGTGGGATTTCTGTCCGTTTTCTTCTGAAACAGGGAAAGAGAGAAAAATATTTTTAATTTTGGGGACCAAAATTAGCAGGAACTCCAACATTTATACATGTAACTGTCCATATCCTCCCTCAGGAGGAGCGCGGTCCCGGTAAGTGAGTCACATGCAGAGCAAGGAATGAGAAGCAATGCTCGGATGGTTGTGTCGAATTTCCCCTGCCTAGACAAGGTTTGGTACAATTTATTCATTCCCCAGAAACAAAAATAACCCAGTGTGTGCTTCTGTGCTGTTCTGCAGCTCAGCCACTCTGCCTATCACTTTCAAGTGCTTGCTGGAGAACAACCACGTGGACAGGAGGATCGCGCGGTTCGTGCTGCCCGTGGGAGCCACCATCAACATGGACGGGACGGCGCTGTACGAGGCGGTGGCCGCCATCTTCATCGCCCAAGTGAACAACTACGAGCTGGACTTTGGGCAGATCATCACCATAAGGTACAAAGCACAAATCCCACGTGCTGGGATTTGCTTGTCTGCATAGAATCATAAAATCTGTCGAGTTGGAAGGGATCCAACAGGATCATTGCCTTGTTGAGTCTGAGGGACAACTCTTGTATGTAGCAATGTTAAGAACAAAACTCATCTTTGCTGTTATCAAAGGATGCATCCCTCATAGAAGGGTTGTTTCTAAGTAATGCAGAGATCAGGGACTGCACAAAGAGAAATTGTCCTGGTCCTGTTCAATAGGTGCATGTGGACACCAGGAAATGTGCTTCTGTTTGAGGATAACTGTAATTTTTGCATTTAGGCAACCCATTGATCACTTCTAGAATTGGAACATTTTATTATTATTGGTGTTTAAAACACTATTTCAAATTTCACAATTGTTTTCAAGTCTGATTTGTGTCTTTAAGTGAAAGGAAGAGGTTAAAAATTGCAAAACTGGAAGTCTTATATCAAGTAACAGGGAATAGTGTGTGCCAGGGAGCTCTTGTAGCATTAAGGGGAAGAGAGAAGGAGGACAGATGCTACTATCAGGGCAGGTTTTCATGAAGATGTCAGATCACTCAGATGTTTTTTAATTGTCTTCTCTTCTGCTTGATAAAGCAGAAAACTTCATAAACAACCATGCTCTCAGTGGGTAGATTGTGTTATAGCTGTGGACTCCATCTTTGCAAGGCCTGTAATGGAGCCAAAAGACTAGAAGATCCAGCTGAACAATTACTGCCAGAATAACTCCAGTGACTGCCAAAGAATTCCTCAGGGACTGAAACCTGCAGGTTTCCAGCAGGGAACAAATGATTATAAAAACATTCCTCATAGTCAGAGCTTTGTGCAATATATTTGAGATCTGCTTAACTACCCACCCACTGACCCCACCACTGCCCCGTTCACATTGCTGGGCCTTGCCCATCTTCAGCTGGACCTGAGAACCTTCATGACAAGAAGAGGAGAGTCCTGAAATCCCAGATGACAGCTGAGGTTTGCTAATGGGCTTCTGGCAAGACCTGGTTGGACTACAAAAAGAAGAAATAAATTGTGCCCATATGAGCTCTTGCTTCAGGCTTGCACTCTCTTTGAAAACCATTGGAATGAGTCTGTGCTAAAATTCAGTCTTTTGTGATTTGGAATTTCAAGATTTTTTTAGCATGTGATGCTAAAATATGGCCCAGAGCATGAGCAGACATTACACACACTTTGAAGTAAAGAACAGTAAGGGTGATAGTAAATGGAAAGAATGTAAGCTCTACTTTTTCCTTAGCAGAACCCTCCTTTATCTCTTTATTTTTACCCCCCATATTAAGTGCTAGTACATAAGGACCAGACAGAAATAAAACAGTAGAATGAAAATACAAGTAAAGACTGGAAAAAATCCAATAAAAGAAAAAAAAATAAAAACACAGATGAGGAAGCTAAACAGGAAATCGTGGTGGACTCAGTACCTTCAATAACTTAATCCACATTCTAACTGTATTCTATAGGCCAGACCTACCCCAGATCTTGATACTTTAGGACCTGGAGATTTAAAATTCAAAGAATTCTGAATGCCAGGATATTTTTGCCAGAGGGAAAAAATTGTTAGACAAATATTCAGTCTACTTGCTCGTAGTTTGTAAAATCCAGGTTGGCAGTTTCTATCAATGCAAACATTGATGTAGCAGAGAAAGAGAGTAAAGATCGTAAAGTTCCATCAACTGAGCATCTTACAGAGAGAAACAGCTACATTAAGGTGAAGATGGAATGGAATAGCAGATGAGCTTGCTTGTAAAATCTTAGTTAAACACTCCTGGTTTTGATCCCAATTAAATCCTGAGACTTTGTGGCCTGATTTAAGAGGCAGAAGCAGCACCAACTGGAAAGCCTTTTAATGTTCATTATACCTGTCTGTTACTCAGCTACTGTCCCTTCCTATCTATGCTCTATTACAATGTTATTAGGATGCTACACAAGTTAACTTTTGCAAAATGTAGTTTTAAGTCTTTCCCCTTCCCTATCACACCCACATGCTAATGTATTTTTTTATTGCAGAAAAGGGCCCTAGTTAGAAATACTGCTGCTGCTGTACTGGTACACTGTACAGCTGTAAGCAAGGGACTGGATATCCCTGTGTTTCAGTTTCCATATAGGTGAATACTGTTATCCTCATTTTCCATAGGAGCTTAATGAGACTTAACTGCTTGCCAAAATCTCTGACATTCCTGACTGACGAATGCAGAAGATTATCAGTGTAAATGCTTTCTGTCATACTTTTACAACTGTCAACATTTTGTTTTTTGTCTTTCTGCTAGATGGCCTATCTCTTGCAAGTTGCTAGTTGGGTGGAAATGAATATATCCAGTCACTTTTGCTCCTGGAAAAAGGAATTACATCCCTCCCTTAAAAATAACATTATGAAAAAAATGTTAAGCCTGCCAAGTCTACCCTTGCCCTTGTCTCCCACTCATTTCTGCTTGCCTGGCTGAAAAAATGATATGAAGGTCAAGTAAAGACACTTTCCAGAAACTGAAGCTGTACAGTCACATTCACGCTTGCTTCATATTTAGATCCAAGTATGCAAAGCCATGTGCTGTGCAAGGGCTTCACCCCTGGCCCAGCCTCTTTACCCTTGACCTAACCCTTGAGATGGATTGACAGGAAAGGCCCCAGGCAGGGCCAGCTGCGTATTTGCCTGGCACAGGAGCTGCCCGTGGTGACTCAAAGGTGTCTGCTGGGAGCTCGGCTGCCAAGGAGAAGCAGCAATGAGTGGGACTGGCAGACTGCTGGCACGCAGCGCTGGGTGGTGCTGTGACCCATGAGAAGCTGGCCAAACTCAGAGAAGCCCACAGCCTGGCTGGCCCCTCTGCTCTGCACCTTTGATACTGAGAGAGAACTGAACTGCCACACCAGCACCAAGGCTGCAAAGGCTCAGGGTGACAGTTTAGCCCTGGGCAGACAGTTTGGCCTGTTCTTGCTGTCTCACCTGGATTCTGTCCACAAAACACTGGCACTTCCGTGCAGTGGCTTGTGTAAGAAAGAGAATGGTTTAGAAACATGGTGTGGTTTCTTGCAGAAAGTAAGGCTTATTCCTTTCTTTCTTTTTTGAAGTATCACAGCAACAGCTGCCAGCATAGGTGCTGCAGGCATCCCACAAGCTGGCCTGGTGACAATGGTCATTGTTCTCACCTCGGTGGGGCTCCCGACAGATGACATCACGTTGATTATTGCTGTCGACTGGGCACTGTAAGTACCACAAAGCTCTTGAGGTTTCCATGGTGGCAACTTTGCTAAAAAGGGAAATGGTCTCCAGGGGTACAGTAATACAGATATATAAAAGGCATAGGAAGTGATTATGTAATTTGAAATGGTGTTAATGTGGCCTCGAATTAAAAATTCTGCTGATGTGGACATTATATTGAAAAAGACAGACAAATGAGAGAGTCTAGATAAGTCTGGCAAATATGTCTGGCAAATATGTCTGGCATGGAAAGGCTGAAGAAGTGGAGTCCTTTTAGTCTAAAACCAGAGCAGGCTGAAAAGGTCACCACAGCAGCTGTTTACAAAGATAAGATTGTCCAGAAGAGGACATCGATCAATCCTCACATTCACAGGGAGGGAGGATGAAGAAGTACAACAAAGTACCTACCTCAAGTCAGATCCCAAAAAAACTGAAGAACTACTTTTTTTCTAGAAGGATAGTCAGGCAATGGAAGTGGCTGCACCTAGCTGGGTTGGATGATGATCTTCAAGACAANCTGAAGAACTACTTTTTTTCCTTTTTTTCTAGAAGGATAGTCAGGTGGCTGCACCTAGCTGGGTTGGATGATGATCTTCAAGACAAGTTTGAAGGTTGGGCCAGACAAATGTCCTTAAGGTGCAACTTTGGCACCTTGCCTTGGACAAGGATAAGGGGCCAACATCCCTAGGAAACATGGTTTGCCTGCACTCTGCTTATTAGCCCACTGACATTTCAAAGCCACCATCTCAGCGTAGTTAAGCACTTTTCAAGAGGCCTGAGCCACTGCTAAAGCAGCAAGTACCACTGCCACCCCTCTGCCCACACGAGCTATGACAGCCCAGTGATGGTGTGTACAGCTTTGTACAGCTACTGCTACTGCAACCCCAATACAGTCAGCCTGAGTGCTGGCACTAATAATGCCTTCCTTTCACCATGGATCCTGATGCAATTCTGTGCTCTCTGATTTCAGTGCTAAATAGGCAGCAGCTGCTTGCAGCCCCCAGTTTTGCAAGGGCAGCCGTTCTGTAGAGAGGGCACTTTGCTGCATCCCTAATCACAGGGGATTTAACAGCACAGGCAGGGGCTGAAACTTAACACATTTGGGATGAAAGGGATTTGTACCACCCATGAGAAGAGCCACTTAAAAAATTCGTAAGGAGTCGTTTATTTGAACTCTCAAGTTTTATGTAAATGCTGATGAATCAATCAATTTTGAATAGTCTAGGAAGATGAATCATAAAATACTGGCCCCTAGCCCATTAGCATGTCAATTAACTGCTTAAATAGCATATGCATACACAAGGAGATATCCAAATTATTTTTATTTAAACTATATAAAATATATCTCCTTTAATACAGGGAGCTTCATTACATCAAGGTTCTGGGTAAAAATCTGTTACAAGTCCATTCTGTTACATAACCCTATTTTATTCAACTTTTAGCTACCCATTTTTTTGTACATAGAATTGTGAGAAAAAGTATTTCCTGTTCAGTGTAATAGAATATTATTATTATTATTATTATTATCACTAATAGAAGTCATGAATCTTGTGTTGTATGAATATTTTAAGACTGTATTACAAAAGCCTTTCCCCTCTATATTGCTCAGTTTTTGCCCAGCTCTTGCAACATCAACATTTCATTGTTTTTCCAGTAAGCCTTCCAGCGTATATAGGAATTATGCTTCTTTTTGTCTTACACAACTTTTCAAAACAACAGAAAAAACTTTTCAGGCTATAGTTCCAGATGGTATTAAAGAGTGAGTAAGGAATAGACGCAATTTTCTGTCTTTTGCAGATGACCTTTCAAACAAAAAGTGTATTTCTGTATTTCGGCACTTGGTGGTTTCAAGAGCCTGCAGATGCAAAGTGTCAACATGGTTGACACAATGAATATTTTCAGTATTAGTTTTGGAAGTATTGGAGTATGAAGAATGCTTAAAGAAGGCTGGTTAGATGATCTCACGAGACTGAAATGCCCATTACAATGCACTGCAGGTATTAAAACTCTCTTAGGTAGCCATAACATGTATGTGACCTTCATACCTTTAGCTAGTGCTTAGAGACATAAAGAAGAAAATCAAAATGTTTCCCAGCTCATTTATTAAACATGAGGTAAAAGTTTTGCATCTTTAATAGTATCATCTACAGCTCAAATACCACTGCAACACCTAATACCTGACAAGTTTGCATAGAGACAAACACCACCAGCAGCAGGGTGGCCTCTCAGTGGAGAAATGTCAGTGGTGTGTGCTGTAGTTCTGCTCATGCATAGTGCAGACTGCTCCACACACTCAGAACATAGAACACAACTGGGCAAACAATATGCCAGGCAGTCCCTTTTCTTAAGAGTTTCAGTGTGGAGCACTGAAAAATCCTGTCTTTAGAAATTATGCTAATCAGAGTTCAAGAGGGAGTGCAAGCTCTTGAGCATTGCTCATGCAGCTTCTTCTCTACCATAGCTGACTTGTTGCACAATCCAAAATTCACAACACTGACTATCTTTCCAATAATTACTATTTGATAGTCAAGCAAGGAAAAAAGTGTGTAACAGGAACTTTTGTCAGTATGTGCTATAACTGCTTTTTTTCCCTGTTTAACATGTTCTGCAAGGAAATTTTCTTCAAGGCAAAACCCAAAATCAGAACAGCAGGAATTTAAAAAATGGATTGAGCAAACAAGTGTAGGACTGGGTCCTGGAATCAACAACCATGTCTAGGTGTAGGCTGTGGAATATTATTGCTGAAGTTACCTGCAGTTGCACGTACAATTTTGGTAACTCCACACACAAGTAAGCTTTCATGCAGGAACTTTCATGATAATTAAGCAGGCAACTGCATAAACATTTATATGCACTGAGTACCTGCCTAAAATATCTGAAAAAAAAACCTCAGCACAGAGTTTCAATTCTTTTCTATATTAAGACACGGGATCAGAAATCTGGGCAGTGTTGATATTGGACCATCACTGGCTTTAATAAGCCAAACATCTGGAGATTCCTGAACCTCCATTTTATAACCTACCTTTATAAATTAAGTTACTAATATGACAGAGTTTTCAGATGTATATGTTTTTCTTGGAAAAGATGTAATTTATTTCAGACTTAGAAGCTATATCATCTGTTTGAAATCTCATCAAATTTAACTAATAGGTTCCAGGATGATTCAAGTGTAACACTTGTCTTTGACAGCCAGTTACTTTTCTCTATTTACAGTCTCTATTTTAATAGATTTATTTTCTAGACAGTGTTGTAGAAGGCGTAAACAGGGAAGAAATCGCAATAGTGAATAAATGAAAAATAGTTAAACTATAATAAACTATATTATATACAAACTACTGTCAAGCATACAAATTTAAATTGGAAAAAGTAACTGAAAATGAAGACTCTTTAAGAGCTACTGCACAGCCAGCATAAGAGCCAAAGTCACCACAGGTTTTCAGGAATGAACATTATTTAAATATGGTCAGTGATTGCTTGGTTTGTGAGTATAGTTACATAGCAATCTTCTGAATTATTTTGATTGTATCCTGCCCATTCTACCAATACAATGATCTTCTTAAGCAGCACTTTGGTTGCTGAGATTGGTACCATGATCACTAATACAAGGTACTGGTTGTGCTGGCTGACCTCTGCTTTCATTGAATTCAGACAGTTGCAGCACCAGTCTCCAAATCAGGCCGTATTACCGGACCTTAACAGATAAACTGGGACAGAAATGCACTTGTGATGTGCTGTTCCACCTTTTCAATGCCGAATCAGCTCGCCTCTCTAGGGGGACACAGCTGCTCCATTTAGCTGTTACACAATAAAGGGTGAGGCAGCACAGCACACCAAGCTCAGAAAAGGCTGGAAAACCCCACTGAGCTGCTCAATAACTAATGGATGCCTGATACCAAACTTCTTAACATTTCTAAACATTTTAGCTCATAAAAACAGCAAAACTGGCCTTCAGCCATAATTACAGCTGATGGAGGCACAGGAATTTACCCAAGGAGCCAACAACTTACCATGACTGTTTCATTTTGCAGAGACAGGTTTAGAACAATGATCAATGTCCTGGGGGATGCACTGGCTGCTGGGATCATGGCCCACATCTGCCGGAAGGAGTTTATCAAGGATGGTGACGAGGTAACCACACTGTGAGCCAGGGTGTGCCAGGGTGTGCTGTATTATGGCAAAGAACCTGCAAGCTCCCACATTTGGTTCCTCCAGTTTATAAAAGGTGTTTCAGAGAGAGGACAGAATTGGGCAATGTGCTGCTTAGCACATGGGGTGGAGGGATGTTTTTCCATGAGGTCACGTGAAAACCCACTGGAGTTCAGGGCTTGCCAGGCAGCTGTGTCTGGCACAGTGGGGATGGGAGCAGAAGCAGCTGTGCTGTCCTGCAATGCACGAGATGCTGGGACTGTGAGTCCCACACTCAGCACCCAGGTCCTGACTGGCCAGTAAGAAGTGTGACCAGCAACAGAGCAGGGTGACAAATGTCCTTGACTACCCGTGTGTAGGGGGAGGTAAAGGTATCTATGAGTGTGTATATGCATAATCAATGAGCTCACCACAAAAGCAACTACCCTGGGCGCTGCAAGCCCCGGAGTCAGCATAATCTGAAGCCACCCTTGCAATAATTTTCTTTCCAGACTAGCACAAGCACATGACTCCATTCTAGACTTCATTCTCAGACATCTTCATGCCTTCTACATTTAATACAAGTCCTTCCTTACATCTCTGTTTTTCCTCCTCTGTATCTTATTTCATACAGCACACGTACCTCTGTAATCTGCCCCTGCCTCCTTCCACTCCTAAGCATTTTCTCCTTCATCTTTGGCATGCATCACTAAGTCTTTCCTTATAACAGGAACTCCTCATGTCCTTCCTTCAATCCTTGACAAAGGAGGCTCCTAATTTCATGAGCCCATCAGATTTGGAGGTGCTAATCTCCAACCATTTCAGCTCATGGTGGACTCCCATTACCTTTCTTCCACAAAAACAGAATAGTTCAGGCAGGAACATTTCTTCATCAGGACTAATTTTCACAAGGCATGTTTCATTTCTGTGCATCATCTGTATGATTCCACACAGATAGCAAAGTTTTGTTTCTATCATTATTTCTCTCATTCTACAATCTTCCTGGTCAATCCCATTCACATGCCTTCCTGCAACATTCATTTAAAATCCCTGCTCTTTCAAGTTGTATGTAGAAAGACAAGCAGTGTCCTCTGAGGTACTTAGCACCTGCAGTAATTACTGATGACAGGATTAGGCCTGACTACATGGGCTACACATGCAGATACCTACAAAACCCCTAAAATACAACCTATGGGTAAGGTAGATCATCCATTATGAAGCCAGAAGTGTAGGCTGAGTTCCTGCATATCACAGGCCTCCTGACATTCCACTGCTGTATTTAGAACTCAGTCAGAACTTAAGAAGAGATGTTTCAGTAATATAAAATCCCTCCTGAGGGATTATTTAGTCATCTGTGATGAGATTTTTCTTTGAATCATGCTCTATAATGGTATTAAAATATACTGCTAGTCTGCCATACATTTTGGCTGCATAATTTGTGCAGTTAGTAATGTATACCCAAAGGCCATATTTTCTCAGCTGCAAGCCCACCTCTTTTCTCTGCCAGTATTTACGTCTTACTTTCCCCATCAGAATCTGGTTTGATTTAAAGAACACTTCAATATTTAACTTATGGATCAGTTAATAAAATCCCCTTTATTTCTTTCAAAACAGTGCAAACTGAAGAGACAGGTGTTAGTTTACTGGGTTAGAAGAAAGGCATAAGGCAACAACAAATGGTTTATTTAATTGCCCTCAAGAGCAAGCACTGCCCAGAGCTCAGCACAGTGGCCATTGAGAGTCTGTGCCTTTTGAAGTGAGCCCTGGAATTCTGGTCTCTATTTACCCTACTTATATCACTTTACCAATGGCAAGCAGCTGTTACCATGAGTGTAAGTTAAATTAGAGTTGTGACAGAATTTGCGTTTTCACACAGACTCCTTCACTTCACGCAGATGGTGCAAAGATGCCTTAGTGTATATGAGAAACAGCTTCTGGAAGTCTATGGAGGCTCTAGATAATCCTGGTGAATGTAAAGCAGCCCAGAGGCTTTCCAAGTAAAAATTCCCTTCCTGTTGTATACAGCAATCAGTGGCAGTATTCCAGATCTTAATGCTTTTCACATAGGTGCCATTGATCTGTGAAACTAAGCCTATTAACATCCATCAGATTGTGGCTTACCAGAGAAATGGCTGTGTGAAGACCATGAATGAATCTCGTGGACCAGAAACAGTGAAAGGGTTGCAGCACCATATACCCGTACAAGTGGAGCAAGAAGAAGGTCCAGTGGAGAATCACACTAAGAAATCCAACAGTAAAGACCACTGCACTATTGAAATAAATGAACTAGAAACAAATGTGTGACTGCTACACTCAGAGGTATCTCACCCCAGTGACCTGATACCCAATCTCTACCTCACAGCTGGAAGAAGGACTCTTTGCCTTGAACAGGAAAACGTGGAATTATCGCCACCCTGCTTGTACTGGAGCTAGGAGACCAGCTGTGAACGTCAAGAAAGGCACACAGCTTGCAAGAGACATGGGCTTCTTTAAGTGGAAGATTTTACTACTGAAAAATTAACTAATGGACTACTACTGTTTTGTTCTGCACTCACTGACTTCAATATAGTATTTGACACTCTTTTGGCTTCTTTTTTTTAAAAGCTTTTTTTTATTTGACCCTTTTTGATTTTGTAACCAAAGCCTTTTTTTTGTGAATCTCAGTAATTACAAACACCGTAGAATTTTTGCTATGTGGAAATGTTTCACCAAAATTGCTAAAGATACTAATTTTGTCTAATATTTGCTAAATATAGAGTTTGTGCTTAGTTTTAGACCAGCAGTAAGAAAATCACACTGATTTCTTGTTCTCAAGGGGTTACATCTATTCCTAAATAACAATCCAAGCAGAGGGGAAGTGAAGTGTGCATTTGTGCAAGAAAGGGCATGAAGGTAATTGTGATGGGCAGCTTCAGAGACAGGCAGTCAGGTGTGATACCTAATACAAAGAACTCCTAGGTCACTGCAGAGCACAGTTTGCCTTCCAAGTGCCAGATTTATTAACCTTTTTTTAACCTAACTCTTCAGTAAAGTCAGTTCCATGCACATGCAGTGGCGGAGGCCATGTGAGCCCTAATCCATGAGCACTGGTGCTAATGTGTCCTCTCCTGTAACCTATAGGTTGTTCTACTGTAAATATGTAGAAACTCAAAAGCTCAAGCTCATGAACCATGTGCTGCGTCCTAAGGGCAGACTGAACACAAACTGGAACCCAAGGATGCTGAGTTATAATGGGGTTTTGTGAGGAATTTGCTGTGGTAACTGCCCTGCTATTTCTCATAATTCAGTTGACAGTTACTCCCTTTCCACTATCTACTGAATCTTTCACTTACAGTAAAATCTGCTGCATATGTTTCCAATGTTTGTGATAGAGAACATTTTTAATAAACCTGCCATTTAAAAACAGGCTGTCTGTGCACTTCTACTATTAGTGTCTTCTTATGTCTCTGCTAAAAAAGAGAGTGGAAGTGAGGAGACCTTTTGAAAAATTGGGATTTGATCCAGAGATTACATACCAGCTCATACCAATACACTTGACATATTATATTTAGCTACTTGTGGCACAGCAGCTTGAGATACCATGTGCCTGGTATTTTAATATGCTCTTCTCATAGGGAAAAAATAACCCAGTCAAAAAGGACAATTTCTGCGTTAACCAGAAGCAGAAGTGCTTCATGCGTTAGTTCATTGCAGATTCAGTGTATCATTCATTCATTAGTAGTAGTTTTCCTGAGATGTACATGTTCACCTCTTCTTTGAGGGCTCCTGTTCAGACTATTTCTTATGTCATGCACTAATTAGTTGCCTCAGAGCACTGCAGTATAGGTAGTTTAATTATCAAGTAGTAAAGCCAGAAAGAACACACATAGGTCTTCTTTGTCTGCAGTTCCTCAGAAATTATGTATTTATTTGAAAATATGTACAGTTGGTAACTATTTTCCTGATTTGACTCTAGAGTGAAAACAACAAAGTTAGAACACAACAGGGAAAAACTGAAATGATTCAGAGCAATTTGCTCCAGAACAAATCCTGCAAAGGACCTGCTCTGCAGTGTCATTAGAATGTATGACTGGGGAGAGCTGAGGCTGATCTGTGCCTCTCTGAACGGGCAGAAGCACTGACTGACAAACATAACATCTGATACTTTTCATCTGAGCAGCACTGGCAGCTCCAGGAGGCCCCCCTCATCCTTCCCCAGCTGTCCATTCCTGCCTGCACTGCCTCCCCTCCTTTCCCAGCTGTACAGACCCAGTTATTTATGAGGCCAGACAAAGAACCAGATGAGAAGTAATTTTAATTCAAACCAGTTCACATATGTTTTTAGCATTGTCCTAACAGACAGTTGTGTCAACACAAGTGAAGGGGTGATGCAGGGACAAGATCAAGCAGCCAGGGATGAAACAGGGTAAGGGCACGTGGACAGGGCAGGATCTCTGCATGCCAACTTTGCCGACAAAGAAAACACTACTGGAAGTTTCAACTTCACCCAGTCAATTACAGCTACCTGGAGTGATAGTATAATCCTGCCAGTCATCTATCAGTTTACAATCACTTTGCATAGGTAAAAATAATGAAGAAAGAGGCCAAGTAGATCCAAGATTTGGAACAAGTAGTTCCAGACTAAGTGGTTTTGGAGAGTCTGCCCACACACCATGCCACTGTGCCAAGCAGAAAGTGCTCCTAGCCTTACCACCACCTTCTTCCCCAGCCACCTACAATCTCTGGCTAACTACCAAGTGCAAATCCTTTTGCCCCTTGCCTGAGACAGCTTACTTGGTGTTACACTCTTCAGTGGAGTCATGGCTCAACAGATCTGAGTCAACTCTGGTGCTTAAGCAGCTTCTGTAAGGAGAACTTCAAATGAGATTACACACCAAAGACCTGTGGTCAGTTGTGCTGCTCAAGTCCTACACAACAAAGAAAATCACAATTTTGCCCGTTATGCTCCACCAAGTAAGTAAGGTGGGAGTCTCATGTGCAGAGCCATATTTTTATGGAATCAACAGGCTGGTTTAAAATCTGCTTTTTGCATTCAAATCCTATTCAGAGAGTGTCCAGTTCTGCTTCACAAATTAGAAATCCATTATGTTTTTTTACACGGTAGTGTTTGGATCTTTAAAACTTGGGGTTTACACCATTATGTGCCTCCCATTCAGCTGGGTGGAAGGCAATGGTCCTGTTTCTCACTGGCCTTTTTCACTTGTGGTATGAAATCCTGGTAACTAGAGACCTAAGGCACTTTGGGTCTTGGTTCTGGTGAATATGTTCTGCTTAGTGTATTGTGACCTTGCTTGGAACACCTGACTGCTACTGCAGTCATTTGGTACTGAACACAAGACACCACTGTTAGCTGGGGAGAGGAGAACACTGAAGTTATGATAATTTCTATGGTAAGTTTTCCTCCATTTAACTATCTTGTGTGTCTCATGGTGTGTGTTGTCAAGCAGCTTGATGCACAGTGCAATTAGACAAGCAGTAGGTTCCATAACATATTTGTATGCATGGATCTGTTCATATTTTCCAGTTATAATCACACTTCCTTCCAACAAAAATAACAAAGCTGTTGATTACCAAGTTAGAGTGCAAGCTTTGTGTTGGTAAATATGTTTCTCCTACTTTCAGAGCACAAAAACAAACATGTGACCTTTATAGTCTCAAAGAATTTGTATTAAAAAAAATCAATCAATCGACCAGTCAATCACTTATTACAACAGTTTGCATGGTATAATTTCAAGCATATGTGGAAAGAACATATTTCTTAACTGGCAACATTCAATCTTATTTTTCCCCCTGCTAAACAGAAAGGGAATGTAGCCAACTGAAGTATACTCAAGGCAAACTGGGGAAGAGTCTTGAGGAGAGAAAGAAGATAATTAAGAAGGGTGGTGCATTTTTTACAGCTACAGAAGAAATAATTTGGGATGCAACACAAATTAGCACATACTTATCAGAGGCAGTTGTTTTATGCTCATTAATTTGCAACTCCTTTGCTCTGAAGATACTACTGAGAGGAAAGAAGCTGCTGCAGGTTGTTGTGGCATAAAACATCATTAAAGACATATTAAAACAGGTTCTTGAGGATTTTGCCAATGCCAAGGAAGTTTAGCAGTGTTGAATTGCCGTAATAAATCCTCGTGCAACAATTAGAACTGAGAGGAAGAGACACAACCAGAGCACTTACACATCCCACTAACTCCCAAGAGCTTTTGGCTGCCAACCCAAATACAGAAGTTTATAGAATTAATACAGTTACTAATGTGCTGTGCTAGTCTTAATTGGTTCCACTTAAATTATTTAATGGCAGCTAAGTTTATTTGTGCCACCTGAATACAAATCCTAACATACAAATAAGATGATCTACATAGTCAAAACATTAAATTGGAGATGCCCACCCTGCTATACCAGCAATTCTAAAGCTCTTAGAAAATACAGCAACTCTCAAACACCCCCAATTGATGAAGTCTTGCTTTCAATTCTACAATAAACATTAATTTTAGTCCCTTTTTAACAACAGCAAACTGATTTGTAGCACTTTCAAAGCAGACAGAAAGCTTCATCTTCAAGCCAGATGGATAATCTTGGAAATGACCTCAGTCCTTTCTGTGCTTTCCATAAAAATGAGGTAACTATTAGCAGAAGGTGGTTGATGTGTGCAAGCAAAATGTGTAACCTGGGAAATGAACTGAATGTGGAAAGCTCAGGCTGCCTTTGATCTTGCCCAACGCTAAGCACTCCCGTGTCCGTGTCTCTGCTGAGCAGCCAGGTGTGTTTTTACAGCAAGAGCAGCTCTGTCACTACCGACATAGAGGCAATGAGCAATTGCTGGCTTTCCCCTGCAGGCACTAAGCCGGCTGAGATCACAGCCCCCCAGCTGAAGACTAAGTACAGCGAAGAGAGAAAGCAATGGAGGTTTTTCTACTGGGATGCTACTGTTGCCTACCTTGCAGTGGGAGAGCACAGCTTTTTGCAATAATAAATATCTGACTTTGCTGCATTTGAAAAAGAGGCCCCAGAATACACAAATTTAATGCATCCATTCACTAAGGGCTGAGCTGAAAATGAAACACATGTATTAAAATTCTCAGTTTAGCCCTTGATTTCACTTACGACTAAGGAGACAAGAGACACTCAAATTTACATTCCTCACTAACTACTCTGGAGCACACTGATTGATATTCCTGGAATGTATAAGAGGGTTTGTCCCACAAAACCCCAAATGGATGAGATCAATAGAACAGGAAGGGTGGTCACTACTTAAGGTCAGGTTCGTTATTCACTCAGCCTTCCCATGTGATCTCATTGTCAAGTGACCTCAAGAATGCAGGGTTTGCTTCCCATCTGTAAACAGAGAAAAGGTCCTTTCTAAATCCACAGGGTGATGCATGGTAAGGATAAATGTGCTCAAGACTGAGACAGTTACGTAACACAGTAAAGGGGACTCATGATTACCTTGGATTAGCCACTTCTGGCTCTCTGGAAGCACAGGATCACTACTCACAGTATTCACAGGAATTGCCAGGCTTCCATTTTAAGCGACAGAACCTCAGATGCCATCATTTATAAAGTAGCAACAGTTGCACCTCTGTTGCCTAGAAGATGATATATGGAATGGATTTGGCACAGCTGAGACTTTTGGCAGATTTGTGTCACAGGGTATTTTAGAAATTTTACAGGCTGTCAAAGTAAAATCGTAGCAGTCTGTTATTGACAGAGTGGTATTTTGGGCAACGAGAACAGAAGGCTTCAGAAAGACAAGATGGGGAGTATGGTAAGTGAAGAGCAAAAATGTTCAATCACTTCTCCTGCAATAGAATCAAACATTCTTTCCCTGCTGGCTCCACAATGAGACAGTACCAACAGCTGGAGATGTAGGGAGGGAGCAAGGCACCCTCCTCACAAAGCTCCTGTCCCCACATGGCCACTAAAGGCAAGTCTGCAGGTACCCCCAGACATCTGTGACTCTTTTGACAGCTGTCCTTCTTTCCAAACTAGCACAGAGCATTCAGTCCAGCCCTAGAACATGCAAATGTTGTTCCTGACGAGTTGTCAATTAAATCATTACAAAACTACAGACTTCCCATTCCACTGGGAGTTTCACTGGGATGTTCTCAGGTAGGTTGTGCTTTTCAGGTTCCATCTCTGGAGGTTTTGTTCCGCAAGGTGCAGAGAGTTCTGCATCTGTTGCTTTAAAATCAGCCATCTTTCGTCACAAAGAGGTATCTGCATTTCATTTAGGAATTAAAGGTATGCTTCTGTGTTTCTGCACACCACACCAGCTGAGAGCCAGGCTTTGACCCACCACATGAAACTCACTGTAGTTAATAGTTGCTTTTGAACTTTCCTAAAAAGGATCTGACATCTCTAGACCCGCCACTCCCCCCTCCCCCCCCCCCAAAAAAAATTATTTTAATAAGATGGAAAAAGTAGGGGAGCAAAACAAGAAGTGTTTTATGTTCACAGATATCTCATATTACATCTGCTACAAATACTGCATGGGCTAAATGGCAAAACCAAAAGAAAAATGAGACTGACCTTGAGATGTTTCATTATGATTTCATTGCTTCTAGTGGTTTTATTGGGTTTTACCACTAGGCTATTAAAAACATGTGGAAAGTATACAGAACTAAGTCAAACTGAGCATTTTCAACCCTGATCTTTCATCTTCTTTTCCATTTAAATGCTTTCATATTTCTTTAATAGTTAATAAGTTTTCCTGAAAACAAACTCAAAGTACAGAGATTTGGGTAGTCTATATTGATAGTTCATCAGTATAATGTTTGTTTTAGAATAAATCATCCTCTTTTTTTAATAAAATAAAGAATTCATCTGACATGAATCCTTCCTAACCAAGTATCTGGGGAGGGAGGAAGCAGGATGGACAGGAGGGTGTCAGTCCAGCACTGTGGTTGGATCCAGCTCTAGCAGGAAGTTTGGAAAGGAAGTTTAAAAGTTCTGCAATTGGGAGAATTTCCACAGCTCCTTCTCAGTTGTGGTTTCCTCACTGGTGCTGAGCACAGGACTGATGTACAGCTCCATACTGCACTTTCTGCACAAGCTCTTGGGTAAATTTCACGAAAGGTATTAGAGGTGATCTGTATCCCGTTTTGTTCATCCCACAGGTGGGAACAACCTGGAAGACTCACTTGGGTTGTTTCTGCCTGGTTTGGCATTGGGAGATTCACTTTGGTTCTTCCTACCTGCTTTGCAGAGAGAGCAGGATCAAAGTGAGTCTTCCAGTGTCAAATTATTCAAGCTGTGGATGATAAGGGTGCCTCAGGGTACAGCAACTCAACTCTTCAGCACATCAGTGAAGTGCTTTGCATTTTATCCCACTGCTGCATTTGTATTAAACAGACCCAAAACAGAGAGAAAGATGGGGAGACATCTAGAGTGTTATGTAAGTAATCAAAGTTAATTTTAATCCTGCATAAAAGATATATCTTAAGATCTTTTTAAAGCTAATTCCTGTGATGGCTGTCAACAAACACAATTATATCCCAAGTAACAAAATGAGTCTCATTAATTTCTTGTATGCAACTGGAGTTGAAAATACTGAAAATCAATACAAATTTTTATCAGAAGCAACATTCTCAGCAGTATAATAATCATATGCTAAAAACAGATTCTGGAACTATCATGGGGAAAACTTGAGATAGCCTGTACAACTGTGCATTAAAATCTTTGCCTGATTCAAAACCGTTTAAAGCAGGACTTTATTGATGGACTTTTTAATGTCCTTGGATACTACTGAAGAATTTTTATGGAAATACTTTGTATATTGGATTATTAGAACACATTTATCATCCATTGCCTGCACATATATCTCACAGCTGGCTGACTTCACAATAGCAGCATGAATCAGAGCTGCAGGGCACACCAATATTTTCCTCACTAAAGGCAATGGAGTTCTTCAGGGAATTTACTCACTGTTCTTGCATTAGCAACATAATAAACCAATTACAATGACCTCCATAACTTAATCCCATTAGAGAAGGAAATATTTGAAAAAAACAAAGCTAAACTCTTACTATATAAAACTCAAATTTATGTTTAAATTTTTAGGCTAACTACTCCCAAACGCAGGAATCAAGACTCACCAACATTACGTTGTAGAGTGAAATCAATAAACAGGATCTTGGACTGTATCATAGAAGTTTTCCAAGAGACTGCTTCCCATCAAAAATATTATTTGTAAAACATGTCTTTATTCTTATTAAGAAAGAATTAATTTGCTTAGGTTTTTTTAAGCAAAATTTGCAAAAATGTTAGTGGGCTCAGTCAACATGGTGAGAAGCTGCATTATAAATTAAACTTATTTACCATCAGGAAACACTGTCAAGAGAGAACAATCATGAAGTTTTGATCAGACCCATCTTGCCCCCCTGCTCTTTGTGGACCACTGGGGAGCAGAAGAAATGGCAGTGGGGTCCTAGGAAGGGTGATACTTCCCACTCTTATCCACTTTGCTAATGCAGGCCCACAGCCTCACTCCTGAATGTACCAGACATCTGCTCAGGAAAAGTCCTCTGTATCTGTCTTGCACAGCAGCAGAAGAGGAGGAGGGGGTTTGGCCACAGATGCCTTAAGAGCAGCCCTGCCAGCCCAGATCTCCAGCACCTGCAGGAGCTGGAGGATCCTTTCCTCAACCGCCCTTTTAATGTACAGTCCTGCAAGATTTATGAGAGGGAGCTAAGATAAATAATCTCCAAGTCCCCAAAGCAGCAATCCTTCTGTTGAGCAGATGCAGCAGCTCTTCGCCCCGGCAGGGCTGCCTGGCCCAGAGCCCCCAGCAAGGGGGGCAGCTGCCAGCCCCGCAGGGACCCTGTCCCGCCGCCAGGGACACCGTCCCACTGCCAGATCTGCAGTCACTTCCTCAGGAGCTATCACTGCTCCCCCAAGAGAGCTCTTGGCAACCTCCCTCTGCCCCACCACATCCCCCTTAAAATTTCATCCACAGCTTTCCTTTGGAGGTTTTTCTTTTTTCATAGAATCATAGAATCGTTGGGTTGTAAGGGGACCTTGAAGATCATCTAGTTCCAATCCCCTGCCATGGGCAGCGACACCTTCCACTAGACCAGGTTGCTCCAAGTCACATCCCAACTCACTTTGAACACCTCCAAGGATAGGGTAGCCACAGCTTCTCTGGGCAACCTGTACCAGAGCCTCACCACCTTCACAATAAAGAATTTTCCCCTAATATTTAATCTAAACCTCCTCTCTCTCAATTTGAACCTGTTCCACCTTGTCCTGTCACTACATGCTCTTGTAAATAGTCTCGTCTTACCTTTACTAAAAAAAAAAAATTTAGTTTAAAAATAATTTTTCCTCATTAGAGTATCTACATAGCGCATAAAGTGCTTCTTTTTCATTAAACAAAACATTAGACCCGCGAACACCACAGCATAGCGTGTGAGCTCTCGAGGCAGAGCAGGACCGCCCTCACACACCAGAGGCCCTCGGCTCCGCCCCTCATCCTCCCTCCTACATGGCCCCCCCTCCGAACTCACCCCTTCTGCCAGCTGACACCGGGGTCATGGTGTTCCTTGCAGAGGGAATCGCAGGGTACCATCTTGGCATGGGGAAAGCCTCGGCCTTGTGCCGCCTCCCTCCCCACAGAGGCGCCGCCATGGCCGCGGCCGCTCCTCCCTTCACAACGGCGGCACGGCGCCCGCTCCGCTGCGGGACCCCCTTGCCCCTTTGGGTCCGGAGGAGCCCTGCAGTTGTGTGAGGGGGGGAACAGAGGGGAACAGGCTCCCCGCATCCCGTCTGACCCCCGGCCCCTCACAGCACCCCGGAGAGGCAAAGGGCGTAACTCCATGTGGGGAGGTAAAACCTCTGGGGAAGATACAGCACTCGCAGGCCTTTCTCCCAGAAATCCCCAAATAACAAGCCATGGGTTATCTGGAGCGCGGCGGCGTGGGGCAGGAGGTGGGAGTGGGCAGTGAGCAGGTGCTGGGTGCCCCAGTCCTCGTGAGGGGATGGCCATGGGGTGAGGATCCTGAAGGAATGGGACGAGGGGGAGAACGGCTGCAGAATGGCCCGTCCACATGGCAGACACAGATGGGCTATGTGCCCACTGCCTAAAATAAAAGCTCATTATCCACAGGCTATTTTTGGCACCTGATTAATTCTTTATAGCTCTCAAGCTGCATTAGTACTTCTGTCGCTGTGAAAAATCATAGCTCAGAAAAATCCCATTTCCCCCCGTTTTTGGCAGTATCTTCTGTAATGAGGAAACATGGCTTTTAAAGGAAAAACAGCAAATAAACCCAGAACTTAGTCTGCATACAGACCACACAGGAATACCAAGCATGTGCAAATGCATATTTAGGGATAAAATTGCCAACTGAACGTTTTAGACTTCAAATTTCACTATTCATATACCTATCTCAGCCTTGAAACACTTTTATTCTTCTCTTTCCCAAATCCAAGCAAATCACAGGAAGAAAGTTATATGAAAGCAACGCTTTTGTTGCCTCTTTGTGGCCTAAGAAAAGGCCAACTTCCCGACTCCCATTTTCACTAAAGGAAATAATAAAATTAGAGCCTGTTCCTGGGTCCTGCTCCACACAAGGATTGGAGGACTGGGTTTTTGGATTATGGGTACCACCCACAGTCAAAAGAATATGTGGGCTTAATCCCACAGACTTCTGATTATTCCTCAACATCCCTCATGGTGTCTCTAACTCCCTTAAAAGAAAGAAATAAACTCCCATTTTGGTCCAATGTTATAGGTGCTGATGATATCAGGTAAGTGAGGAATCAGGCCTGTGGCTCTCCCACACCAGTCTCTTACGGAACAATCTTGGAGCATTTGAGGCTTTTACTGGGTAAGAGTGGTAGTTGGTTTGGGGTTTTTTTTTTTTCCTGCTGGAAAACATTGTCCCATATAAAGGAGAAATTCAGTGTGCAACTATTTTGCAATAAACTTGGATAACCTTGGATTACCTGGTGTATACTGTGTGCACCTTAAACTGTAGGTGGGTCTCCTTTGCCAAAGGCTGCTGCTTGCTCAAGAAGCTTACCAGTGTGTGTATCATCCTGATATTTGGGGCCTGATTCTACAGGTGCTAAAATGAACCTTCGCCCCTGCACTCACTGCCTCAGACTCTCAAGGCATTCAAAGAAGTCTGAGGCACCTGACTTTTCACAGAATCATAGTACAAGAGACAGAAGTTGAAACACAATAGAACAGTTCTCCATAAAACTGTACAAATCTGCATATTCTCAGCTTGTTCAGGAGTTCAGTAAATTGGTCTTTTTCACAAAAGACTGGTAAAACTTCCACTGGTGTTTGCTGCAGGTACCTAGTTGACTTGAGCTACATTCTGTAGACATTTTACATTAAAATCTATCCCAGCAGTCAGCTGGAAGGATATTTTATTGCTCAGCTGTATAGCTGATATTCAAAAATGTGTGGGTTTTGCAACTTTTAGGGCCAAACTTTTACTTTTTCAGGAAGCAATCTTTCCTTCTATGATTAATGATTTTGTTGAATTGTCTAAGGTAGGAAACAACAGCTTGAAATTACTGTTATGTGCTATGGGAGACCAAGAGGAGAGTGTGGAACTAGATCTCCAGCAGGAAAACAGCTGGTAAAAAATTAAGCCAACTGTGTTTCCAAGTAAATCCTGGAATGCAGTTTGCAAAACAACACATGTTCAATCAGAAATCCTCAAAAGAAAAGACCATTTTGTCAAGCAGATTAGCTGCCTCAGATGAAGGATATAGTAACCAGCTAAGAAACTTGTACCTCTGTAGGTCTTCTTTTCCTTGGTTTCTTTATTTTCTATGATTCCAGTAGGAGCTGAGAGCACTGAACATCATGAAGTAGGGGAGGCTTTAAGGGAGTACAACAGCAGGCACTGTCTCCAGACTGGAACTAAACAAATTTCTTTTGACACTTAATAGTTTTATCCTAAGACAGCCCACACTCACTATTCTCTTCTACATCATTAGCCTCACTCCTGACTCTCAGTGTGAATGAGATACACTGTGAAAAATTCTACCACATACATTAAACTTCACCCTGTCACTCCATCCTCTGATCACACCTTCAGAGACATTCACCCAACTGCCCCATGGGCAAACAACAGCAAGACAAAAAATTTACCAAAGCTCTGGAAGGCAGACATACAGATTTTATATATATATATATATATATATTCACAAGAGCAATTGTTTTATCTTAAAACCTTTCTAAAACAGGAATATACTCCAGGCTTTGGCAGGAGAGATAAAATATTATGGGATCCAGCCTTATTTTGTTTTTCTCATCCAAATATACACATTGTTATAACAGAGAAATAATTGCATCCAGAATTATTACTGCTGCTCAATGACCAAAATGCCTCATACACTGCTCTGCACATGAACTACTGCAAATATCCATCTACCCTGGCCAACAACAGCTTCTTTTGGGTGGAGCAAAAGAAAAAAGGCATAAACACGGTTCACTTAAAATGCAGTGACAAAAATGGCATTTGAAGGCCTGTGTTCAAACAGTCCCATATTGTTATTACAGATGGAAACAGTGAGGGAAGAGAAACAAAAGAAACAAAAGCCAGCTTTTGTGAGTTCCAGAGCAATCCCTTATGATCCTGGGTCTTGTATAAGATGATTTGGAAGCTTTGGAAAGGCATTCAGGGTCTCTCCCTGAATAAGGCACTGAAATACACTGTCTTCCATGAGCCTGGCCCAGTGCCACGAGTTTCTGAGTAATTCATTGCACGTTTTGCTAAGTGTTCTCTGTATATCTATAGAGATATATACACATAGACATATATGTATTTTTCCATATGTTTTCCTGCAAAACAGAAAAATAAAATAAGTTGCATGATGGAATACAGAATTCAGAATAAGACCAACTTAGTACCTGTTGACATGTCACACGTGCCCCGAACTAAACTAGAGATGCATTGATTTTGAATATACCCCAAGTCTGTAGAGATAAATTATTTCTTGTTTGACAAAGTTTTCTTATAGCCCTGCCAGGAGGGCTAATGTTTGACTTCCCAAGTACCTTCTGCCCTTTCCAAGCCCCATCATCTTTTAAGCCTTTTAGTACTATTCTTAGCAATTCCTTGTGTCATTCTCAGTGACAAAATGTTGATGAGGGACAAAACTATTTTTTTCCCCACTCTCAAGAGTTTAGATCTGAAGTAAAGAGCAGTCCTGAACCTCATCATCTTTGAACATAAGATGCTAAAGAGATGCAGTAAGTAGATCACTATTCTTATAAAAAAATGCATATTCTTCAAATATCATTCTCCCTATATCTTTTCTTCTGCAGTTGAAAAGAGATTCAAATAGAGAGGCTATTCTTTTAATAAGAAATACACTAAGTATAGCATTATCTTCCCACTCCAAGTGGTCAGTGATTTAAGTACTGCTTGAGACAGAGTTTGTAATCTAATGACACATTTAACAAACACCAATGGGTCTAATGTTACTTCAATTTGTCTGATTTTTTATCTGTTTTCAGCTCACATGTCTTCTGCATCAGCAAGCTTCACAGTTTGTTGTTTTCCTTTTGAAGGATATGCTTAAAAGTATCATGAAGTACCTTTGCATTTTTTGTTATCAGAATTACTAAACGAGGACCTGCATCTTTAACTATTGTGTCCCCTGCAGCTGTAAACAGAAGCCAGTAACAACAATCTGTTGTCTCTGATAAAACAAATATATGCTGTTTCATTTTACAGAATACTGTATTTTCAACCCTTTTAGATTTGTGATTCCCCATCATGTTTTAGTGGAAGCCTTTCAGTTCAGGGTTCAGACACTCACTTGTTATGCTTCAGTCATGTGTGTGAATTGGAATTATTTACACAGAGAGTAAGAGTTAGAGAACTGGAACCTTGATTTAACTCAGCTACAGTTGTTACCTCTCACATGATGACACTGTGAGTTCACATTTTATCTCAATTCTTCTTCCTCTTCCTCTTCCTCATCTTCCATTTCCTCTTCTGAGTCATCCTTATTCTTTGAACTGTTGCTGAATTCAAGGTTCCCTTCGATATCCAGTACCTGTAAGTGCTTCAGGTTTTGGAAGGTACTTTCTTTCAGCGCTCCAACTGCAATCTTATTAAACCTGTAAACAAACAAAAAGGCACCCCTGTTAAAATAAACCCATTTTTATATACAACACAGAACTGGGGAGACTAAGAGGAAACCATTCTGCAGCTACTCTACACTGACCCAAGCTACTCTAAGATTACACTGACTCATAACAGCACTCTAGAAGTGCTGACTCCTCTGGATGGGGGAAGAAAAAAAATTGTAATACTGGAATTCCTCCCCCACAAATTCTTTCTCTTGCTCTTCTGCTTTCTCCTTCCCAAAGAGGAAAGACATCTGCTCCGTAGTCCACATTTCAAAATGTAACTGATTTTTCATGACATTCTGTGTCATTCCTTGATAGTTTAAGTCTTCACCTACAAAACTCAAAACAAAGTATCCCTTTAGAAACAAAGCAGTAATTTTTCAGCTGTTATTTGGGTTTCCAGGAATACTAATAAACTAATCTGCAGTTTAAGAACCTGTCACATATACCGGTCTGTTACTCTTGAACATGCTTAAAATTGTACTCTGTGTAATATCCCCTATGTATATTATTGTTGCACAGCACTGCAGTGATTAATGGCCTCCCATTAAAAATACGACTGAGCTTGGGTGGAGTTGCCTCCTGAATATGTCAGCAAAACTGTTTTGCAAATTCCTTTTCTCTTTATATAGAAATATAGAATGTGGTATGTGGTTTCTGGTTCACATCCAAGCATTCACTAAAATCTCATAAATGTGAGCAGCTGAATAGACAGACTGCTCTAATTTACACCAGACTTTGTAATTTTATTTGCTGGGTATAGAGTCATTCATCCATAAAGGTATGCTCCAGAACTATTCAGAACTACAGGGCAGTTTAGTTGCATATAGACAAAATAAGACCATATTTAGTCTTGTGCAGCTTAGGCTGTTTGAACACATCCATTGGATCAGCTTAATCAATTTTTTTGTAGGGATTCATAAATTACTTCTAATTAATATTTTCAATAATATTCCATCAGATTAAAACTGAATATATTATGGGGACGGAATCACTTCTTGTGGTGTAAATCTCTGCTTAAATCAGTTGTTACTGTGAGTTTACATTACATGTAGAAAAAGGTCAGTATCTGTCATGTATAAAAACAAAGTCCTCATCCAACTGACAGAGTGGGAAAATACCCAGCAAAGCCCCTAGACTGAGTTAAGTAACTGTCACAGTTGTAACTTGTCACTTGTTTCTGACAAAACTATCAAGGGAATGCACACAACTCCAAGATTAATCACCCACACCTCACTGGACAGGGATTTTGTTAAAATCCACGGCCAACAGACGCAGGCAAAGCTGTACTTCTACAAGGGGACTGTAAACTGTTGGCTCACAGCTGAATATTGGAATATGACATCATGTTAAACATTAATTTCCCAGAATTACTGGCATGCCCAATCCATTCTAATAAGCATAGAAAAGACAAGCTCTCTGAAAAGACCTTATTATGTGTATCCATGTCTTTTCTGAGCAGATGAATATAGTTTTATCACATATTACTATAAACCAAATATGCTTGTTCAGAAAGTAAGGATTTTAAATACTTTCTGAAAAGTAAGCAATTATAAAGTGGATGAAGAAGGAAAAAATCTTGTGTGTTGAAGTGGAAACTTGACCTTACCTGAGGTAAATCCCTTTTATTTTGGGTGTGGATTCAAAAGCATTCTCTGAAACCGTTGTGATCTTGTTGTTCTGGAGATACAGATATTCCAGAGATTCTGGCAAGCCTAATGGGATAGATGTCAGCTGGTTGCCAGCCATGTCTAGTGACTGCAAGGAAGAGACAACAAGGGGTCAAATAAATAACTCAAATATTAGAAACATTCCAGAAAGAGATTTAAGTTTGAAGTTATATTTATTATAGAATAAACTAATTTTGTCTACCTCTAATTTGCATCAAGGTAAGTGTGGCCAAGACAATTCTACTCTCTTACACTCCTATTGAGCATCCTGATTTCAGATGATTTTCGCATCATCATGCTGGTTTGTTTCAGAGTTCCAACATTTCTTTATCTCTGTCCCCAGGCATTAGCCCATGTCTGCTTTAAGTAAATTAAAAACAGGCTGGGTTTCAGATATGCATCAGAATTCCTTGGAAGCTGCTACTGCAAACACTTTGTTGGCTAAGGTTGGTGATAGGTACAGTTACACCTAAAACCATCTGGAAATATTCTAACATGGAAAATGTATGAAGACAGCAGGACTAAAGGTCACGATCATTTCTCAGATTAATTTTATCCAAGAGAATGGATCAATAGAAATGTTTTGTTATCCTGTTTTGTAGCATTTTCATAGCACCAGCCTGACACTCACTAGTTACACACTACTCAAAGCTACACTTCTGCAAACAATTGTCCTCATTCCAGTGTTTTTATTCCTCACATAATGCCAGTCTGGAAAACAATTATCATAGAACCATTGAATTGTTTAGGTTGGAAAAAAGCTTTAAGATCATTGATTCCAACTGTTAACCCAGTACTGCCAAGTCCATTATGTAAATGTCTCACTTTGCAGTTGCAGAGTCTCCAGTGATTTCCATGGAAACTGTGGACTGAAGCATTTACTAAGTATATGCATGATCAGGGTCTTTATGGAATGGTTATTTGCCAAATTCACTCCAGTGCACCAACTCAGAAACCAACTGCACAGTTAAGCACTTAATGATAAAAAGGATTCAGCTGGAAACGACCAACAAGAAGTAACGTTGTTCCAAAGAAAAGCAGCAACCATAAATGTCCCATTAGTCCAGCAGAATTTTAAGTCTGTGCTATTATCTGAACCCTGTTTAATGGGACTGGGGTTTGCTGTGGGGATGGCCAATGTTTGATTTGGCAACACCTTACTCTGGCTTGACACTGACTGCAAGGGAGTGACAGTAGAACAAAAGTTGCACAAGGTAGTTGTGAATCAGGACCTTTGAGAAGGAAAGCTCTTCATTCCAGCCAACAACTTCAGCTGCCTAACAGGGCTCATGACCCATTTTTGTCTGAAAAGAAAACAACCTACATTTTATTAAGGTACTGCAGAAAAACAGTCCCAGCAGTCTGTAATTTTCAACAGCATCTTCCTTCCAGACTTTGCATGTTAGATGTATTTGCACACACACACATATCAGTGAGGCATCAAAGAAAGGCAAAAGGTGTTATTAAAGCCAGGGACCAAATCTGCAGCTGATGCAAACAGCTCTACAGACACTGTTGCTGCATTGCTGATTGACATTAACTGAGCAACAAGCTATTGGTTTTTCCCAGACACAACAGAAAGGGAAACGTTCATATAGATTAACATCAGGATTGTCTGAAAACACACTGGGGGCCAGTGTGACATATGCTCCATGTCCTTATCCCTGATCTGCTCTGAGATGTGCACACTTTGCCTGTGCAGTGACCTGACCATATGCACCCTCTGTGGTTGCCATATGACACAGGCAATACCTTTCACTGCAGGAAAGGGGCCGTTGCCTAAAAGGAAATGCAGACAAATCCTTCAGCCAGCGTAACAATTCTGAAAGGTCATTTTGCTCAGCACGAATGTGATTGTTCCTGCCTGCCTTATGGTTTGTGTTTAACTTTCTCCAACAATTAAGCAAATGAGAAGACTGCTGATTGAATCCAGACCTCTGAGCTGCTCCCCAGGTGCCTTAGCCAGCTGAGCTGCTAAATCCTACAGCTTGGCTTGTCTGACTATAAGCTGATGTGGGGGCTTTGAGAATTAAGAGTGTTTTTGTTTATGCATTCCTTCCTCCTGCTGTCTCTATTCAGAGTTGATTTTAAATCTTTTGGGAGACAAGCTATTTGAAAGGCCTAATTTCAGTTTTAATGACAACATTCACTGATGTTTTTCTGAAAATATAGGGCACTGTCAGGGTTCAGAAACAAAGCTGGACTGGCCAGCAGTGGAAGGTACTCACCTCTGGCACAACAGCACATCATTTCTACTCTAGAAACAGTGTGTAGCACTTAAAATGCAACCCCAAAACACAAGGACCAAGCACATTTAGTATTGGTGCTACATAATTTGATTTAGGCAGACAGATGAGGACATCAGCATCACTAAAACAATTACAGAAGGTGATGTTTCTACCTGGAGACTGCTGAGTTCTCTCCATGCTCTTGAATAAATTGAATTTACTTTCAGTTTATTGTTGCTCAAATACAGTTCCCGCAGTTTTGTCATCCCAGACAAAGTCCCTTTTGGGATGATGCTTATCTCGTTCTCCTTCAGCTTCAGAACCTGCAAGTTCTTTGGAAAGCCAAAAGGCACCGTGTGGAGGTTGTTTCCAGAAAGATCCAGGGACTTTAGCTGCCGCAGTTTACGGAAGGCCTCCCGATGGATCTGGGGACTTGTGAGCTTGTTGTAGCTCAGGTTCAGCTCTTCAAGGAAGTAAGTGGTAGCAAAGTCATTCCTGTTAATCTCTGAGATCTGGTTATGAAGGATCATAAGTGTCTTCACTCGCCGGGGCAGCCCGCTGGGGATCCTTTCCAGCATGTTATTGTACAGGTGGACAGTGTGCAGCTTCTTTAAGCCCTGGAAGGCTGAGGGGTGAATACCTCGGGCTTTTAATTTGTTATTGTGGAGCAGAAGGTACTCCAGGTTCTTAATTTGGGTCAAGACATCTCTGTCAATCACCTTAATTGCATTCTTCTCCAGGTGGAGGAGGACGATGTTTCGAGGTAAACCACTTGGGATTTGTGAGAGGTTATTGCTGGACAAATCCAGATATTCAAGACTAGACAATTTCCTTGGGAAAGCAGGAAAGAAAACATTCTCCATTTAGATTCTGCAAGGTGAAACAATAACCAGCTTCCTCTAAGATTTTACAACCTTTGCTTTAGAGCCTTTTTACCCAGCACAGCTCCCACTACTGACTGCCCTTTTCTGACTCATGATATGAGTGATGTGGATACCAAAACAGGGAGCTCCCATATGTTCATTAGGGATTAGGACTTGGCACTGCCACTGCTCCTCAGCCACACCAGCAAGAGAACATGCCAGAGTCCACAGACACCCAAACTGCCACTGGGCTGAGGCCTGAGATCATTTTTGCAGTCACAGATAGCAACACATGAGCAATTTCAGTGAACAAATACTACAAGGAAGATGCCATGGGAGCACCACCAGAACACAGAGTTCAGCTCTCGGTTTCACAGAAACAAAGCCTGAGCATGAGGAATTTCTGTCTCTCTGAAAGTATATACTGAAATTGAAAGGCAGGTCTGCTTTCTAGATGATGAAATGTTACTCTTAAGAAAAGCAGAAATGCTAACTCAGTGTCCTAGGCTAAGGTAGTGAACTTCTCCTGACCCTCCAGTATTATGGAAGTGAGTCAGGGCTAGAGCTGCTTTGTGTAAGCTACTGAATCTGGATTCCATGGTCTCAGTTGAAGCTAAATTAAACCCTCAAA
This sequence comes from Ifrita kowaldi, assembly GCA_013398055.1. NCBI lineage: Eukaryota > Metazoa > Chordata > Aves > Passeriformes > Cinclosomatidae > Ifrita > Ifrita kowaldi. Next base: position 585,156 of record VZRS01004238.1, read on the forward strand.
CCAGCCACTTATACCAACTGGATGTGGATCAATGGTATTATATGCCAGGACTGAAGAACCCTGTATTCCTTGTATTTCAAGTCAGTTTCTCAGTTCAAATGAGAGTTTTAATCTACTTGACACTACATAACCCATTGCAGATGACTAGAAAGTTTTCAGGAAACATGAGAACTAATATGTTACAGACATTACTCACTGGTTACTACACTGCTATTCCAGCTATCCAAACATGTTCTGAATGAACAAATATAATCTTTAGGTAAAATACTTCATGGCTGCAAATTTGTAAGGTTTTCCTAGGATGGGAATATCTTAACAAAAATTCTATGTTCAACATGACCTGGAGGTGGACTCAACACAGATATATTAAACTACTAAGAGAGGTTTCTGGGAATGAGAAATGGAAAAGGAAGGCACAGTTTGGTACATTTTTGTGTCTGGAGATCAGGAGAGTTTACAGAACTAAATTGTGGGCAGGACTGATTGTGTGGTCTGGAATATCAGGTAGAAAAAGGGCAGAATTTAGTGTAAGCAGAGAAAAAAATGTTAAATTTTTGAAGTGCTAAGTCCCAGGCTAAATCTAGGACAGCCAAAGGCTATTTCTGTTGCACCAGTTGGTAGCAAAGCTTTTGCAGCCATCTGGCTCTTGAGCAGCACCATTGCATCCCTGCCTGCTCCAGCAACCACCTGCACTGGGGTACAGCTGGGCCAGGAGAATTCACAGCTGTGTGTCTGTGGCTGCTTGCAAGTCACCTTCACAGAAACACACAAGTGGCTCCAGTGAAGATGAAGGTGTGGCTCTAATGCCAAGTGAAGTGCCCTAGAAACTGGAAAGTCCCAGGTAACCTCACTTTTGACTGTTTTGGAAGAACAGGGAGTGGCTTTCCATGTTGTTCTAGGTGGCTTTTCCCAGAAGGCACTTAGTACCTGGTGTGACTGGGTCTGTGGCAGGCAGGGAGTGGTGCAGTCTGATATTCAGTGTTCTGTATTTTGTATGAAACTATTCTGCAACCACTCACCCAGACCTTTGCTTGTGAATGGTATCATCTGCATCTCAGATTTAGCAGTGAAATGCATAACACCATCCAGCTTTTAATAACTTTACTTTTTACTGTGTCCTTTGTTCAGTAGATGTATGACTGTACCAGAGGGGGCACGCAGACACAGAGGTACAAACTGCACATCTCAGTCTCACCAGAAAGTTTCGTTGTCCATTCCCTCATTAGACAGGTAGTTATTCTGCAAATACAGCTCCCGCAGACCGGCAAGTTCGCTGAAGGCTCCTTTGGGAATCTTCTCCAGCTTGTTGCTCTAGGGTCACCAGAAGCACAAAGCACAGTATTGGGCATGAATAAATACATTTGGGTTCTGTTCAATGAACACAGGCAATTAAACTTCAGAAGGACTAGACATAAAATATTTAGGGGGCATTATAATGTGATGGACAGACTGGATCAGATTCATTGGCCAACTAATATAAAGTAGAAACCAACACAGACAAATCTGGCTAAATGTCTCAATGAATAGTGAAAGAAAAAAATCACATCTAAAGTACACCTGTCAGATACTTTTGGTCCACTATTGGCTGCCTCTGATTTCTCATTGTCCCGGGTTTTTCCCAGTCAAAATATCAAGGTAAATGTTACTACAGACAGATGGTGCACTTGCAAATAAAACACTCATTTCTCTGCTTGTCTCCTCTGCCTTTAACACAACTGGGGACAGCAGGGAAGGAGACGAGTTCAAAGTGTAATCCTCAAAGTGTGAGACCCCTTTGGGAGTCACACAAATAATAGGGAGATAATGACTACTATAAGTGTCAAAAAATGCAGGGAACAAGTAAGTTCATACTTTGGAGAGAAATCCCAGCAATTTAAAGAACTAGACTGATTGCGTTTACTTCTCTTCAAGCTGGAGAAGTCTGTTCTCTAGCAGACTTTAAGAGGAATTCTGGTGAAACCTTCAAGGGAAAAGAAAGCTGGGAGGCAGCACAGAGCTGCCTCAGTCCAGGGCTGATAACAGACTCCAGCCTCTGCACGTCCAAGGAGCTGTCAACACTCGGAGCAAGCAGACCCAGGACTCCCCACCACTGTGGCTCTCCCATTGCTAAGGCTCAGATCTCCAGCACAGACATGATGAAGCATTTTTATCAGAATCAGATGACATGGAATTAAAAATGCTGGAGAGTAGTTAATAACACAACTCTGCTATTGCACTGTTGCTGGAGGAGTTGTAGCAGTAGAGGATGCCTGATCCAAACCAAATTGCCAGTTCAGTAGCAAGCAGCAGACACTGATGCTGGGAAACAGTGGTCTGTGTGAAACAAGTTAGTGAGCAAGGCCAGTACGGAGTGGCTGAGCAGCTGTCAGGAGAAGTGGCATCAGTGGCAAACTTAACTGGGAGGTCATGGAGACATGGCCATGGAATGATGCACTTCGTGTTCTAAGATGTATTAATATCAGTATGTGCAGGGAGGAGACCAACAATGCAACCACTGAGGAGTTTGCAATACATCCCCCTGCAAACACAACAAGGCATTTCTGCCCCTTGTGAGCGTTCTGGTGATTTGCAAAAACACACTGTTGCTTATGGACAAAAAAGGAAGGACATGGGGACAGCTACTGTTGAGAATACAGCAGGCAAGACTTAAAGTGGGCCTGGGGGTGTTTCCAGGTGCACTGGGATGTCTTGGCTGTGTGGTGTGAAACCCACACAAACACAGGATTACAAAACATTGTTGTCGTTACCTGTAAGTGTAATTTATATAGTGCTGGAGGGAGATTCTTTGGAACATACTTCAAGAAATTGCTGGACATGATGAGTATCTCCACATTATTCGAGCCATTGAACATATTATCAGGTAACCCAGCATCTGAAAGTTTGTTGTTATGAAGATACACAGACCTGTTGGAAGGAAATAAAATATGAAGTTCAACAGATAGGGAGATCTGGAGTTTTTGTTTACTGAGAGAAAATTAGTTTAAAACTTAATTTCAATCTTTTCTTCATTCCTTGAGATAATTAGATTTGTTTTTAAAATGTGCCCTTTAATTTAGCAAGGGAAATAGATGCAAAACCAAATGGTTGGCCCCAATACTCTCTGAAAGTTAGGTTTATTCAAAATCCAAACCTGCATGTGAATGCAAACTTCACAAGTGGTCTTATCTTCTTCAGAAGAAACTGAGTGCAAGCTGGGACTGTGCAGTACATAGAAACACAGAATGTCAGTGTGGTGGCCTCACTCAGGGGGTTGGAATTCATCTCTGTTTAACAGATATGCCCCCAATTTTAACTTCTATTTGGAACTGAGTCTGGCCTGCTAGGGTTTGCAAAACCAACCTGGAGGTCTCATAAGAAAGGACCATTTCTTAACTCACCATTCTTCCTGCTCCCATGGAGGCTGGAAATACCCCAGGAAACAGTTTGTCTCCTACTCCTAGAACTCAGAATAGGATACTGATAGAAAGACAACAGATTTACTCAGTCTGGAAGACTTGGTTTTTAATGAGCCGTTGCCCTTCTTACTTTCAATCTTTAATATTCACAAAAAGTTTCTCCAAACAGATTTTCAAAAGTTGATTCATTCTTACACAGGTTTCAATTCTGTACAAAGCAATGTACCTTTATGAAGTTATTCCTGCTTTTCACTGGCTTAACTGCTAAATGAATTCATAAGACTTCTTTTTAACAGAAGAAATTATAGGTTTTTAGTGACTTTGATTACCTCTTCCTTTCCTGTATTTACCTCTAGGTGCAGCAGGCAGCTAAATTTGTAGAGACGGGTTAAAACTGCAAAAGTATCAAAGTGTGCTTTTTTAACTGTTCTTGGATTCTCTACCAGTTGCAGAGGACTTGGCACCATCCTTCTGGAAGGAAGGAAAGGCTCAGTATGGAAATACAATTGTGTGATCACACACTTCAGGGAGTTCAGAGCTACACTGAAAGTATTGTTTACCCTGCATGGTCAGCTGTACTTTTAACTCACAAATATTTGCCTTTCTGAAAAACTTACTCTCCAAATAATCAGTCTGAGATCATGGACTCTGCTGGGGGCAAACAAAACAACTGAAACAACTGTGTTAGGATTTCATATGAGTGATCTTGGAAATCAGTAAGTTTTTATTCTGATTAAAATCAGTATTGGTATAGAAGAGAGTGAAAATCACTTCAGAAGAGTCAGTAAGTTTAATATGGAATCAAAACACGGCAGCATCTGCACCCTCAGATTAAGGAAGAAAATATTAATAAATCTAGCTTCTTTCATCATGAGATATTGCCAGAAATCTGTGAGTGACTCAGCCCTTTCAGCTTCCAAGAGCCAAAGAGACTGAAGGCCCAGGAAGTGCAGAATAGCTCTAGCTCTCAATGAATTCAGTGGGAATGGAGAGTTCAGTTCATCACAAGACTGGGCTGTAGGGGCTCAGCTGGGTCAGCTGTAATTAACTGCTTCCAAGCCTGGCTGTGTCAATTACTCCCCACAGAGTTTGGGATATCTTTGCAGGATCTGGATGGTGCAGTGTTTGGATGCTACAGATTACTCAAAACCTCTTTAGAAAAGCCCATACCTCACAGGAGGTGGTCTGTGTGCCTCTGAGTTTGACATGGATGTGCTGCTGTGGATCCAGATGAGAAAACCACAGCCTGAAACTAAACAGAGACCTTTGGCATCAGATCTGGGGTATGAACACTTCTGAAGGTGCTGAAGTGCTTACCTTTAATAGAATTGAGTTATACTGCACTGAGTACTGCACCCTCCACCTGATTTTACTTTTAAAATCTAATGGACTATAATAAAAGTAGAGATTTCTAAACAGCTAATCTCCATTTTGAGAAACGAAATCTGTTCTTTTCAATTCCTGATACACAAATAAAATAGGGACAATTTCATTTTATATTTGCAGAAGTGTCTGGCAGCTAGCAAAAGCCCTTGGAATGTGTTTGTTTGATCTTTCATGCTGAGAATAACAAACAGATTCTTTCCAAAAACACAAGTGGGCAATAATATAGTTTAGCCAGATAGTTTCTTATCACCCACCAACTGCATCCAAGCAGTGGCAGAACACCAGTATTGTTTTACTTCCCAGTCCCTTACCTCAAGTTTGGTTTCTGTCCAAATGTGAGCCCATATATCTTAGTGAGATAATTGGCTGCAAAATCTGCACTGATCAAGGTATTTGGTAGGAATTTCGGAGCCACTGTTAGCTGTAAAAGAAATATACAGGGGAGTTCCAATGAAATGCAGCAAATGTTTTAACCAAGTATTAGAGCAGCAGCAAAACACTTGCAAATTTATCTTCCCTAAACAGGCAAAGATAAATTAAACTGAATGTAGATTGCATGAACAAAAACAAATTGTCCTCACTCACTAATCTGTCCAGGAAGGAGACAGATTTTTGCTCTAAGATATGAAAATGTTTGTTTTGGTTGGAAGGGTCCTGTCGCTTTTTGGTGGAAGAAATCAAGAAATTGTTATTCAGAGAGCAAACACTTTGCTTATTATTGTTCCTAATTCCCCAGTCTGCTGTGCCAAAAAACTCCAGCCCCCCTCACAGTGACCTACTGCTTATTCTCTTGCAAAAGTGTATTGTGGAGGGGAAGTGTCACTTCACACATCTGCTCCAGTGCATCCATTTATGATGATCTCTGCAAGGGGGATGCAGGCTCCCAAAGAACAAGGACACTTCTGAGCCAAATGATGGAATATTGGATGGCACTTCAAAGCAAAGTGTACAGCGATAAACAAGTGATGTATGAGGAAATACAGAAAGGCCCTGTCTCCAAAATTTTATAGCTGACAGCAGGTATAGGATTGAATGTGTTGCTCTTGTTGCTATTTTTATCAGTGATTTTAAAAGCTAACTCTAGAAACATCTGCATCTGAACAAATGGGTGGAGTGGAAAGTAATGATCAAAAAAAGCTCAGTTTTAGAGAGCATCCAGGTAATACAATAGCCAGGTTCACTCAGTGACTGTTAATAGCAAAGTCATTCACCTACAAACCAAGAATACAGGTTACAATCCAGGCTGGATGGAGGACAGTTTTTGGGGAAGCATAAGCCCAGAAGCTTTATGCATCAGGATAAAGCCCTTGGGAAACAATTTTTAACACAATGCTGTAATAGAAAATCCTTGAGTAGAGAAGACACTGAATTGCAGTGGCAGGTGCAGCCACCCTGGTTACAGGTGTTCACTGCAGTAGTAATGAGACTACTCAGTGCTTTGTGTGCACTCCAAAGGGCTCTGGAGAGAACATCTTTCCCAGGGAGGTAACTGAATTTTTTGTCATCTTTGAGATCAGGATAGGAAACTGGGGCAATGGAAGAGATCTGCCTTCTAGCCTGAAGTTCATGGAATCTGTAATCTTCCTCACAGCCCTGTTGTGTGAAACAGAACCTGGTCCTTTCAGCCAACAAAGCACAGGAAGACTCACATGATGAGAAGCCATATTTTTCAAACTTTTCTTACCATAAAACTGCAGTTGGTTATGAATAATAGTGTAAAACCAAAGATATTTAAAATATGAACACTGTGTGAAAGGAGACACTTTATTGGAGAACTGCCTAAGCCTTAAAAAAAACTTAACCTAAGCCTTAAACTATGTATTTATCTAAAGGGTGCCTACACCCCTCTCTGCTGGTATGTCAAGTGTGCATTGATGAACTCCATCCATGCACTTCCAATTTACTGGACTCATAAAACAGTCTTCTTTAAAAAAAAACTGAATATATGATTTACTGTTCTTCATTGCCAGCTGTCCCAAAACCTCCATCCTGTCCCAAAACCTCCATCCTTAGCCTGTCTTAAACATTTAATGGTCACAAACACAACAAAGATCTTTCCCACAAATCACACTCCTATCAGTATTTCCAGATGGTTTGTGAGCATTGGAATGAGGCATTCTGCACATTACTGCAGTTGCTCTTGGCTTTGGTGGTAATCTCTCACCTCCTGATCTGGGAGATATGATTTCAGGGAACTGGATAAAAGCACTCACCTCTGAGTAAGAAGGTCTGACAATGCCTCAGAAAGAAATAAGTCTCTACCATGACACAGTATTAACAATTCAGACACAGGAAACAAGACAATCATTTTGATACATGGTGGTACATTAAAGCTTTTTTCCAGTCAATCAGGTCATAACTTTTATACAAAACAAAGGGCATGGCTCAGACATGTGAAATGAGAGACATCAGAACCACAAGAAAGAGGAAAGAGAAAGAGAAATTTAATCCAAAAAGAGTTTTCACTTGCTCAGGACTTCGCTTTGGCATTTCAGCACGTGGTCATGAGACTGATCTTCACTGATTACCTGCTTGAAAGATTCCTGCTGGATTGTTTTAAGTGTTAGCAAAAATAAAGTTGACTTGAATCACTGTATCTAATTTATTGCCTAACAAGAAGCAATCTGCATTTCTCCAGCTGCAATTCTCTTTCAACTTTACTTCTGCACCTTCCTTTCCATGTGGCAGAGAGTGCTTCTCCACTGTTAACTAATGAATTCAGAAAGTTAATACAAAATTCATTACTGGTTTTGAAACCATTTTTCTTGCTTGGATGAAGCTTTGATAAAAACAGAAGAACTGGATTGGGGCGAATCCCATATCACTTTCAGGATATGGGGAAATGCAAACCTTCTGCCACCAAAATCACCTGATTATAGGAAATGACAGCTCAGGATCTGGTGTATAGTTTGGTGGAACAATTTCTCTCATTAACAAGGTTAACCGTGCACTCTTTATGAGAGATACAAAACATGAGAGTGGGGTGAAAAATTAAAAAGGAAACTACAGCATCTGCTCTTTACTTGAAGTACTTGTTACTCACAAGCCACAGAAGGCTTTTAGTCTCTTACATTTCTTTTCTCTGACCAACTATGCCAGTTTAATGAAAGATGATTTAGCTACATCTGATGGGATCACAATGGAAGATAAAGCAGCATTAAGATAATCCATAAAACAAGGAGCAAACTACCAGCAAATCCCTGCTCTCCTCCAGACACCACAGTAACTTGATCCACAATGTTTCCTGCTGCAGAGGAGATGCAGTTTGAAGCCAATCTGGTTTGTCCTGGCTTGTGATTTATAAAGAAATGTGTTATTTTTGCGGGTCCACAACTTCTCACTATAACTACTTTTGACATTCGCTGATGTTTGCAATTTCTTTTGGGATTCTTTTCTCTCTGCAGCAAAGCCAGAAAAACCAAACACTTTGTTTTGTTACACAGGGAAAATCAGAGTGCAAGGTTCTGGAATATTAGTCACAGTCTGGCTTGTTCCTTTTTATGGAGTTATTAACTGCCAAGATTGTTACATGGAAATGGTGCTTGAAAGAGAAAAGAACACAATGTTACTGTACTAAGGAATGGGTTCTATTCTCAATCACTCCATACAGAAATGTATGGAGTGATTCTGGATGTGTCTTGGCCTGACTGAAACCTGAATGTGGCCACATGTATTTAATCGGAAAATCAAATGGTCCCAGATTTTAAGAGAATAATAAAATATATATACAGACATTCAGAGAGAGAGAGAGAGAGGGGGTAGGATGGAAGGGCAGGATTTTTGTAGACAAAGAAGTTCTGTCTGATGTTTTAACTTATATTTTTCTGTGTATCCCAGTTTCTTCTGTAGCAAATATTTGTGGACAATCACTGGGGATACAGAAAGCCATAATGGGAACCACCCAGATGCAAGGGTATATGAGAAGCTATTTCATTTCCTAGCCTTGGCAGGAAAGATGTGCTTCTGTTAAGACATCCAACCTAGGTCATTAATAGGAAAGCATCTGGGATCTTCTCCATCAAAAGAAGAAATTCAGCTCCTAACTTCTGTAGCAGCTAAAAGAATAAATTAATGACTGGCACAGTTTCACTGTGTGTGGGTATCCTCCCCATATCAAACCTAATAAGAATGGGAGTCAGGGGAAACTGGATAGCTTTCTGCAGATCTTGATGGCTCAGACAAAGGCACTAGGATGTGTTTGCTCACAAATTTTTCAACCAGCCTCATCTGATAAGGCAGCATTTCACATCATTACCCTACATACAGGCAGGAACCAAATCTGCATGCAGCTGATCCAAAGCCCGTTGAAGACAGTGGGAATTTATGCATGCAGGGGCTCTCTGTATCCCCCTACACAAGGGAAACCTTTCACCAGGTGCACAAATAAACAAGTGTTCAAAATATACCTGCATGTGTAGCTTCTAAACTTTTCACATACTGTTTTGACCTTAGATGAACCTGCATTAGAATATCACTTTAGCACAGTTTTACTTACGTAGTACATATATTTTAAAAGAATTGACAATTTGCTCATTTAATTTTCAGAACCCAATTAGAAATGGGCTCTGAAAGGCTTCAGAGCCTCTTACCTTATTGTTTGCCAGGTACAGGTAATTCAGGTTCTCCAGATGCTCAAATGCTTCCTCTGGCAATCCTTAAGAACAGGAATAACTAATCAGTGACATCAGCACCTTACTGCCTTTCTGAGTGAAAATACCAGAGGACAGCTTTCCCTCTCAGTATCTTTCACGTGAGATTGAAATACTTTTTAATGCCACTGAAACAATCTGATTCAGACCTATTGTTGTCTCTTTTTTTTTTAATTGGAAAAAAACCCAAACCCACAAACCAAATCAAACAATACACACTTGTTAAGAGCAATGGAGGACTATTTAAATCCTGATCACACAAGGCTTGTGGCCAAGCCCACTGGCAGGGGTCAGGTACAGAGCTGTGCAGATCTGCCCTACGGCTGATTATCAGTGCTTGCAGCAACCACACTACCTGAGAACCTTCTCCTGTAATTTGCTTATGATTCTAAAAATCTTTTTTCTTGCAAGGACATAATCTGAGGTTGCTTAATGATCAGATCAACCTGATGCATGACTATATTGCCAAAATAACCCCAGTAGCTGCATGTCACAACCCTTCTCTTGTTCTGCTCCCCCACAATACAGATATCCAAACAATAAGCAGCTCAGAGAGCTGAGCCAGCTCAGGGCTTATGCTCCCCCAATAATTATTAATTTTGAGCTGAGTCACCCCACATCCAGCTGATCACACAAGCACAATTGCTGTCACAATGGAAAGCCTGCAAGTAACACTTTCACCTGGCACTTAGATAACCATGAGTCAAAGGTGAAGCTATTTCCCAAGTCAAAACTCGTTGGAAACTTAGGGCTGCACTGAGGCTTGTGAAAGAAACTTGAAGGCCCAGAGGTCATAATGTCAAAGGCTGGATATATTAAGCACAGCTTTCCCTGTGCTGTGTAAGACTGCTGTGCCTTGAGGCTCATGTATCATATGCCCACATTCTCAATAAAGTTTTCTATCATTGCAATAAGGATAAAAAAGAGCATTCAGATCAACTAGATGACACATAAATTATTAATAATTACTCCTTTTGCATCCCATATCCTTCTGTCTTACTGTTTACTCCAGTTTCTCTGTTTCTTTTGCTTTCCTCACTAACCCCTTGTCAAGTTTCTCTAATAAGCATAAGACTGAGCCAGCAAAACTTGCCTGCAAAAATCAAAATGGTTTGAGAAGCGTAGAAATGTCCTTATTTGCAATATGTATATCAATTCATACCAAATTTGACAAGGACAAAACTGGACCAAACTACCCTGACTGACTAGACTGAACTAAACAAGATCATTCAGGAGGAAATCATTCAGCATGTGGATGTTTCTGGTTCTCAAGTGCATTGCATGGAAGTGCCTGTGGGACCAGAGGGAGTTTCCTGGATGAGAAGATCTCACACCACAGTACACGAGCTGCTGCCAGGTCTCCTCCACTGGTTCAGCAGGGCTGCATTCTTCTACACTGAGTATTGTGTTTCGGATGATAAAGTGTCTCCAAGATCTGTGTGATGGCCAGAGGAGTAGGGTCACAGCAAACCACTCCAACCAAGGCAATCCATCACTCTGGCTTTCCTTATCAGCTGTCACTGGCCTCATTGCACAAGCTGGTGTTCTGGAGGCACAGGCTCTGTCCACCCCGTGGCTCACCTTTTGAAGTCAGCCTGTTGTTTTGCAAATTGAGAGTTTCCAGTCTATAAAGACGAGCAAGCTCTTCTGGAAAGATTTCTTCTATTTGATTATTCTAAGAAAATGGAGAGTATTAATCATTAGCAAAGTAATCCAAGAAGGATCCCAGTAAACCCAGACCGTGAACTTCAATAAAATCTGGAAGTGAACCCACCATGTCAAATCCCTGTCAAGACTTCTCTCAGTAATGAGCCAAACTCAAATCTCAAACCAAAAACATCCAAACCCAGCAGCATTTGAAAGACTGACTCCTGCTCATCTCCAGGAACATCCAGTTTATGCACCAGTAGCACACAAAGAGTGTGATTATGCCTGGCAAGGCCCACAATCCATCTGCCACAGCCAAACCTTGTAGCTGCAGCAAGGCATTTGCTACGAGGTTGGCATGGTGGATTTCCAAGTTTATGGCTTCTGTTATTCATGGATTGTTTTAAAAGCCACTTGTCATGGACAGGAAGCATCAAACTGGGCTCACTTTCACTGGCTGTGCTGTCAGGGGTGACTGCCATCCGATTTTCATTAACATGCTGACTAACATTCCGACCATTAATGAGTGGTTCTAGTTTTAGCATCCAGGGGACCAGTCAAGGACCCACTGTGCTGGAAGCCAGGCCAGTGCACAGAAAGTGTCAGCTGCAGCTCCAAAGAGCTTCTTTTCTTTTGGCAGCAGAGGCAGGAGCCATGGCTAGCACACGCCTGGGACAGATCTGCTGAGGAAGGTGCCAGCTTACATTACAGCTTTTCTAACTGAAAAGCTCTAAACAAAATCTGCATTTCATCCATTGAACAGAATTGACAGGTGGGAGCAATAAAACAAAAGCAGTTGGTGAAGGGCCAGGCATTGAAAACCGGAACTACTGCCACTGCTCTGAGGAGGCACGGCCACAGGACTGCCATGCTCTGGCCCTTCAGGTATCAGAGCACTGGCAGGGAAAGGACACCTGCACAAATGCTGATCACAGGGATCAATTAACTAACAGAAGAGCATGGAAACATGCTGACAGTCTAGGACATCCCGATTCTTCTTCCTGAAGCTGGAATCTCACATGTTACGTGTCCTTTTCATGACAAGACATGAGGTGTGTGAAGCGGGACCATTTGCTGCAGGCATGACATCAGTGTCCTGGCCACAGGCAGCCCAGCAGCAGGCAGTGCCACTCGGGGTGATGGGTGGCAATGGCCAAGTCACACCTGCTCCTTGCTGAGTGCATGTGCTGCAGGGAGAGGTGGGACACTGGGGGACACGGGCTGGCCTGCCTCTGGCCTGGCTCACTGTGTCTGAACAAACATGCCGTGCTGCCCAAAAAATTCTCTGCCATTTACCATCTTTTTCAAAGACATCTCAAAATGAAAGGCCTCCACCAGAAATATGGGTTGGCCAAAGGAGAAACAAAAAATTGTTGGTTTGGACAAAAGTTCTTCTCATGGAGCTGTGAGAGCCTGTGGAGCTCTCTCCCCCCTCCCTGGATCTGAGGGGAGAGGATGCCGATAACCAGGCGCATTCGTCGAGCTCAGGAGCCGGGCCTGCTGCACCTGCTGCTCCCGCCGGGAGCCAAGGAGGGGCTGAGGGAAGGCACGGGGTTCAGGAGAGGGATGANGCGTCCCCTCAAGGCACTTTGCGCTGCCCAACCAGTACAGCCGGCGGCCCGGCAGTATCACCCGCACCGACCCCGACTACCCAAGTTATTTATTGCTTTTTTCATATCGAGAAACGCCAGATGATCCCGCAGATATAGGGAAGAGGTTATATAATGTTAGTTCAATGCGGCTGTCGGTCGTACCGTTCCTCACGGTTTTGCATAGGAAGAAACTCTTCTCGTTATTTAAACATAGAGGCTGGAGAAGGTGACTCAGAAGGGCTGCTACACGTGCATCGAACAATAACAAAACCTCGCGGCTACTGAAAACAGAACGGGCTTCCTATGGATTTTGGACAGTGCTGATCTCAACCTAAAACACTTGGCTAATGTTCAGCTTTTATCTTTCTGGCAGCAGGTTAAAATAATCCAAACAGAAGTTGAGTATCTACTGGAGCAGCCAGCTGGCCCTAACCCAGCCCCCTCGGTCCCACTTTCTGCCCTTCTCAGATTTCATACACAAGGGTTTGCAGTCAGGGTTGGTTATGGCTTGCTGTTTATCCTCTCAGCTATTCTTCACAGAAGGATTTGACAGCGATGAGAAAGACTAAGGCTGATCTTTTAAGGTGAAAAGGCACGATGGATTCAGGACCTTATGAAATAAGTACTCTCTTCACCTCTGCTAGCCCAGATTCCTTCTTCACATCAGGAACAAGAACCTCACAGAGCCAGACTGGCAGCTGTCAGAACTGCATGTCTCTATTTATATCTGCCCACAGCTCTTTGCAGCTTTGCACCAGGAGCTCTCACAGAGAGCTTGGGTGCTTGGGAAGCATGGGAGAGATCCTGCTCTCAGTCACAGTCATGAAAGTCTTAAATAATTTTTTTAAACACTGACTTATACTTGAAGAAATGGGAGCAGGTGGGACGACAGGGCAGAGCATCTCAAAACATGGATGCTGGTTTTGCTTTAGTCCTGGCCTTTGCTTCAAACATGTTGGGTTGATGATTTTAAGCATTTATCATTATGTGCTTGATCCCTCTTCCCCCTGCTCCGCTATTTTACAGCTTCCATATCTGTAATAGCTGAATATAATGAAATTCATCTCTTTTATAAAACATTCCTTGAATGGCAGCTAGATAGCTAGATAGCTAGATATTAACACTGAGACCAAAATTGACCACATGGAGTATGCCAACAGTGGATTAGTAAAATCCTTAGTATTTGGTGACCTAATCTCAGAAAATATTTCAGAAATCTTAGAGAAAATAATCTCAGTATTTCAGATCTCTAAGAAAGTATTTTTCCTCTATTACAGCTCACCCTTATAGATCCTTCCAAAAGAAACTATAGACAAAAACCCTTGTATATACAGGTCTCAATCAGCTCTGCTGTAACAATATCAGCATTGTTCCCAGAGCACAGTTACATTGCGGTTGGTCTTGGGCTCTACAGATTTGCAACATGCTGACTTTTCCACATCTATTGCTGAAAAGATGTTAAAAAATTAACATGAAATATCCTGTCTATTGCACAGCACAATTTTGAGACAATCTCACCCCCTTATCAATATACATGTGTTTGCTACAATGCCTTTGGAGGGAATGCTGCTCTAGCACAGTGAGACACTTTGGATACAGGAACATCTGTGTACATCTGGAGTGCAGGCAGTAAAACCAGGCATGATTGTGATTTTCTTTTAGTTCAAAGAAAGGCTGAAGTAACTCACTCCATTTCAACTCATTCCCATGGGCCTGATTCAAAGCTTTATTAAGAAAGCTTCTAAAGGAGTAGCTCAAAACCCACTAGAAAGAGTCAGTCCTCTTCCCTTGATGTAGGTGGGCTTTGGATCAGGTCCTGCCACCCGAAGACTGAAGTGACACTGAAACCAGCTCAGGGGTGTCTGTGGCTGTATCTTTCTGAGTCCAGACACAACTCATACCTGCACTTTGGTGCCTCACAGCACGAGTGTGCTACAAAAGGCACAGTCTCAAGAGGTAAACTGAAGTTTCAGGAGTTACTGAATGCTTCTCAGGGATTACAGTTCCCCCAATAAACCACAGAATCACTTTCAAAATATCTCATCTCTGTTACCTATTATTCTCCAAACACATTCTCACAGGACACACACACACAGATGAGAAAAACATCCACTGAAGGAGAGGATTCTCCTTCAAAATCAACAGGTTAACTGAGTTTGTTACACTGAGTATCCTTGCTAAAAGCTGCAGCTGAAAGGCAGGCTGCTGCAGCAGGTTGTCTGACAAGCCAGCTTTAAAAAAATAGAAAAACTCACCTTTGCTGTCAGAAATCAGATGAATGGAGAAGAACATTTCTCTTGCCCCCACAGGCTCTCTCAGCTCATGCCATGTCAGTAACATGCACTGAGCTCAGAGCAAGTCTCCCCTTTCCAAGCCAGATCCTTTCCAGATGTGAGCAGCAGAATTGGAGAGAGTAACAGGCAACTCTCTACCAGTGAGAGCTTCCTGCACTTCCCAGCGAAATCAGAGAGGAATTTTCCAAAGTCACCATATGGGAAAATGTGAGTAGGAAAGAGGAAGCAGATACAGCCTGAATATAAAGACTTCGGAAATAAACAATCTCCCATTACTTTTGTCAACACAGTTTGCAAGATCCCTGAGCGAAGCCAAAAGCCAGCATGCAGGAATTGGCAGAAGAGAAGCAGAGACAGTGTGCATGCTTTTGCATTTCATTGCAGGACACTGGAGCTGCACTGTTACTGCATCTTTGAGTTCAGCTGCATTCAACCCAAATCTGAATCCCAGGTGGGAATGTCCTCCCATTACCTGGGGGTCTGGTTCAAATTAGCTAGGAGCAGACAGATCAGCAGTTTTCCCTGTGTTTTGTCTCCCTCCCCTTTAACTCTCCCTCCTTTTCAATATACCAACTGATCTTCGGGGACCAGGGATCCATAGGCTGAAACTACAACTGTCTTAGAGGCAAAGTCCCCAAATTTGCTGTAACACCCCATCCATTCAACCTCTTTTCTATCCTCTATACCCCACATTAACAGCACTAACATCAGAACCTTCCACCACACACACACACACACACACACACACAAAATTCAGCCCAGAAGCCTCACATTTCTTATTTGGTGAAAAGAACAGGAACATACAGTTGATAACAGCATGCTCCAAGTGCAGCAATACTCCCAAGAAAGCAACACAGCTTTTTGTCCCTGACAGCACTTACTATATAAAATATAAAGCCACCTGTTTTGTGAGTGCCCCACAGTGCTCCATACAGTACCTCCACAAAACCTGCAGAAGATCTGTCCTCACCAACAACACGACCTTCTTGCTGAATTCCAAAGAAGGGACACTGATTCTTCCCTCTCCACTCCAGCTGAACTAAAGTCTAAAGCAATTAAGTTATTTCCTCCCTCTCTTCATGCAGGCTTATATCAACTGGAACTGATCCCCCTGTGTGCCACGTGGAAGTTTCAAAAGTTAGAGTGGGAAGTGTGTTTTTACTGAAACAAAAATAAAAACAAAACAAAGCTGGCTGCTTTTTCCTAGTGACTCAGAGATCCAGAACACATTTGCCTGCTACCCTTTCTGTATTACAGTACCCTGAGTCCATACAACAAAATATGCACAATTTTTGCAGGGAGGAGGAGTAGGGGGATTACCTCACTCACTACTGATGCCAGAGCAGCCCACAAGGGAGAGGAAGTGACCAGCATTCACCCTTCCCCAAAAGTGCATTTTTATCTGCTTTTTCTGTAGAAGTATAGTAATTACCTGTCAGGTAGCATCTAGAGGAAGTACAGGGCATTATAAAAAGTGGGGCATTGTGCCTCCTTTAGTGGGGAAATAGAGGCACACAAGAGTCAGACACCAGACACCCCATGTGCAAAGGTAACACACCCTTACACTATGCTACAAATTACTTGTACAGGATTTTTTTTCCTCCAAGCTTTCACTTCTTCCACATCTTATCTCCTACATCAACATATCCCAGACTCACAATCTCCCTTCTCCAGGCCCAGTGCTTCATTTCCATCATCCACACAAATTCCCAGGAAAACCAGAGATGGAGTCAAATCTATCTAAAGGTGTTCTGACACACCAGTAAGCCAAAGGCCATGCCCTGCCATGGTACATGGACTCAGCAGCCACTGTTTCTGTTCACTGCAGCTTTCTGGAACTTTCAGAGCAAAGAATTTCCATTGCAAGACTCACAGCACAGAACTAGCTCCAGGAAATATTTCCAGTCAAACTTGAGTCTTCGTACTCTTGCATATCCCCTGCTGCTGGGCCTGAGTGGTGGCTGCAGCCTGCATGAAGAAACATTTCCAGGTTTAAAAACTGAAGCTGAAGACTCGGTTTAAACTTTGGTATGATTATTTCTTCAGCTCACAGAGATGGCAGAGAACCAGGTCCTTGGGCAAAGAGCTGCTGGGGCAGCTGTGACAGACAGTGTGTCACAACAGTGCTTTGCCATGGGCCTGGCACACAGCACCCTGGGCAGGACACAACCTTCTGCACTGCCCAGCAGTAAAAAGCCCCAGTGGTGGTCAAGGACAGCCTTGGCTACCTTGAGCTCTTAGATTTCAGAGAAACTCTTGCAGACCTTAGCATAAGCCCATGTCCAGGGCCAAGCTGCACTATGCAGTATATTCCATGTGAGACCTGCTCAGCTCTGCAACTACTGTCACTGTCCTAAACAGGCTACATTTAGTTGTGATAGGATAAGATCAAATAGCAGACATGCCAGTCAAACAGCAACATGGCTGAGAACAAAAGGTATAAGCAGATCTACTGAAGCATGAGCTCCAAGAACAGTGGTTCTCCAGGCATCAGCTCACTTGTGATCTGCATGAAGTGAGGCACGAGGCATTCTGAAGCTTTAAGTTTTAGTTGTATCTTAAAAAGTAACAAAAGGTTCTCTACTCTCACCTTTGTTTATCTGATTAAGACTCTACAGAAACATTGGCATTCCTGGAGTGCTCACTGCTATATGCTGGTATCATGCCTTTATGTGAAAGGAGAGAGAAAAAACCATTAAAATTCTTGTAAGTAACTTGCAGTTATTTTGCTTCAAAACATGAATAATCAAAACACAAGGAATAAAAGGGGGTTTTGTCTCCAAAGCAGGAAGGGAAGTATTTTTCAAACCTAAGAATTCACAACAGTGCCTGGCTATGAGCCTATTGGCATCTGTGTCTTGATCCAAATGAACTCTGAGATGTCTGTTCTCCCAGAGGACATGTACTCTTTTAAAAAAAAATTTAAAATCCATGACTGCTTTTAATCTACCTGAAATATGGGATACAGACACAGCGTATTTTGTACTTGTTTTATACTATCCATGTTCCTTTTAGCCTGCTGCAGCATTATTAGGATGTTTCTGTTCCTGTATCACAGCATATAACTAACATTTCCCAGAAAACCCACCCAGGGCCATACAAAGCCATCTGCTTTCAAGTTAGCAATGAATTCTTCTTACAGATAGAGGGTACAGAACAGCTCACATTGTCACTCCAACAAATTACGCTGCTGTTTATTTAAGTAATAAAGGCATTTGTTCCAAACAGTTGGGGCTTTTTCCAGCATTTGTTCTCCACATGTGGTTTGCTTCCTCAAGTGTTGATTTTTCATAGTTAAGAGACTTTTCCCTGCCTTTTATCCACCAGGCTAATTGCATTCTTACCCTTTTCTGCTTAACGAGAGCTGACATGCAGTGCTCTTGGTGCTCTGCAGAACAGGAAGTGATGGATTTCCTGTTCCAAGGAGGTAAGAGTTGAATCTGACCTCAGATGAATTGGACATATGGGAAACAGACAAAACCAGCCTTGACTATCTGTAGTTTTTTCTGTCCTGAGAGGGCAGATGTAGTCAAGGCCCTTTATCCCATCCTCCTGCATCCTGAAATGATCTTTTGCCCAAAAAAGAGCTCTTTAACCCAGCTGCCACGAACTGTGCTCAGCTGTTCACAGCCTCCTCACTGTGCTGCTTTCCAGAGAGATCCCACACTGCCCTGTGCCAGGACTTGCTGTAGACAGGCAAAGCCTCCATGATGCCACCTGCCAGACTGTGGAACACACATGCATTTTTAAAAGTAAGTGTATGGTTCTGCACTGAACCTATTTCTGATTAGGCAAAGCAGCAGAGCTGAAAACACACAACTCAAGTAAAAGTTTAAAAATAAAAGCTGTGCTCCAAAACCAAAGCATTCACTCTAACTCCTGCAAGCCAGATCTGCTGAGTCAGGTATCAGCTCTGCTCACTGGCTCCAGCTGACAAATCATTTGCTTCTCTTGCTTTTTTCGTTATAGTGAAAATTCCAATATGCAAGAATTACACATATTTTGCAAAAGAAAGTAAAGGTAAGAGAAACCTGACAACCTGACAACACCTCTGGCTGTCACATTTATTCGAGCTGGGAAAAAACCCCAAACCAAGAGCTGGCAAAAGGTACTCACTAGAGTCCAAGAAGGAAGAACAACCCTCCCAAGTATTTTAATGTCTAAAGATGAGATTTCCCCTCATGTGAGCTGGGAGTCTGAAAACACCAAACCCTCTGCCTAGCAGATTACAGTTTATTTTTTTCCTTTACACAAGGCCTTTGAAACCAAAATTAAAGCACTGCTATGTTTAGTGACTGGACACCTTTTTATACCTCTATCTTCCTTTCTAATTCTGCCCCCAAGGAATCCAGTTAACATAACACAATTGCAGTAACACATAAACTTCATTGAAAACACTGATCTAGAGCTACAGGGGATTTTATCTGGAGAACAGGAACTTAATGCTGCTTGGTCAATAGAGCATTAGGGAGTGAGAAAGAAAACTTTTGTAGCAAGATTTCTAAAATGGTACAGACATAGATAATGCTTTGAGTTATGCAAAAAATGAGTTACAGAACTTAATATTGTCAAAAACTGCTTTGTACCACAGAGCTTTTCCTCATGAGAGTAAATTAATTCTATCCACTGTAACGTTTATTTATTCAAAGTTGTCATATTCTAAGACTGCAGAATGTTCATGGAGGATTTCAGATTTCTAGAAAAGACACCCCCCACCTCACTCCCAGGAAAATCAAAAGAAGTGTTATATGCAAAAATTACTCAGCAAGTTGTAACACAAAGAAGGTGCTGAAAGTGAAGAAGCAATACAAGACAGACGTCTAAATAAGACATTAGCAGGTAGGTGGGGTAAATACACGACTTTGTCCTTTATTCCATCTCCATGAATCCTGCAGGAGAAATACAAGCCTGACCAGTTCTCCTAGCTGCAGGCTGTGCTAACCTCTGCACTACTCCCTCTACCTACTGCTGATGGGAATTGAAGGTTTAATCTGGGATTTCTGTGTTACAACGACATTGTATCTGCAGATGCTCAAGCCTGAAAGCCCCGGGCCTGTGCAAACCCAGATTTCTCTGAATGTCAGGACTTCAGCCTTGGATATTATTTCTCTTGGTAGCAAACACACTCCAAAGTTCTTTTTGCACTTTTTTTTCCTTCATATTTCTGTGCAACTTTTCCCCCTTAAAAAACTTAATCTCACTCTGCAGTTGAACACATCTAACTTGAACTATTATTGGGATGGACTACTATTATCTATGTTGTCTTGTTTACACTTAAAAATTCATTTGCTGTTTTAATTAAACAGAGGCCAAAAGTATGTTCTATCTGTGCCCAAAATTCTTGAAAAAGGCAGGTTCTTAGCTTGCATAACAGACATCTACTCAGAGTTCTGGTGGTATCAGTAATTCAAGAGGAGGAACAAATTGTTTTCTGTACAGAATTACTGCTGCAATCCTGTAATTCCCCTTAGTTTTAACCCACAAGCCAAATGGCAAGAACTTAAGAAAAAGCAGTGGACACAATAGCAAGTGTTATTTTACAGAGAGTTAAACACTGCTTTCATTTGAGATATGACTCCTATCTATTCCAGTCCTTTAGGTAAGTCAATAAACAATACACAGGAGGAAAGCTGATTCATATGACCAGATTGTACTTCAAAAACTTTACCGTGGAACAATGCCATATTTGTCCTAATTAACAGAAAACTAATGCCTTGGAAAAGATGATGAACAGTGGGGTCACAAATGTTGATTCATCCAGATATTAAAGAGAAGGTCTGAACACTGAGTGCCTGGGCAGCAAAACACAGCTGAAATTCAGTACAAATTAGCTGATGCATATGGAACAATAATTTAAAATATTTCAGTTTCACAGTGCAGAAATAAGCACTGAGTTTGTATGAAAGAAATGAGCCCCCAGTTCTCAGAGATCTAAGAAAACATCATCTCAAAACTAGGAGCAGTCAGAAAAGCAACTGGGGAAAGAAAAATATAGGCAGAAAATGCTCTTGAATCTTGAAAACTTTTTAACAGGACAATGGGAAGGCAGCATACAGGAAGGATACCTGGATGGACAGAAGGTTACTTTCTCCATGTGACATAGCTAAATAGAAGCTGTGAAGTCTGAAGGTGACAGGGCAAGACCATAAACAGCTCTGAAGCTGTTCACTGTTCTTCAAGTAAAAAACAAAGCCTCCCAAAAAAAGTCCTCAAAAACCAAAGAGGTATAAAACTGCAATGTATAGGATAGAAAAGAGTAGGTTTAATTCTATATGAGGTGTAGGTACAGAAACTCATGATCCATACTAAAAAAGCTGTCCAAGGATTCCAAAAGGGACTGGAAAAACTCATGAAAGACAATCCAGACATAACCACTTCTGGCTTAAATTGGTGAGCTGGGAAAAAAAAAGACAATCAGTGGCAGTTAGGAAAGTAGTCTGAGTAAACAAATGATTGGGCCATCTTCATATGCCTTCCAAGGTATCAACAGTGAGAAAATCCAGTGGGACAGAAAGATTTTTGGTCTGATGGAGTAGAGCCACTCTTACTGCTCAGCAATCTGTCACTATTCACAATAGGAAGCAGAATGATTGGCTTGAATTTGCTCATTTTTGATACTATTTTAGTTAAACCTGAGAAGTGAAAGTTTCAGTGTAAGCTCCTCAGCCATAGCCCATGTATGTGAGGCTATGAGATGTATCTGCTGGACTGAGATAAAGTTTATGGACCACCTACTGACAATGCCTGAGGAGGAAAAAGTGGATGTCTGCAGGTGCCCTTTGTGACAACCTGAATAAAACACTCAGTTCAGTACATGAACATGAAATCCATGTTTATAAATCTGAGCAAGAGACACACAGAAGAACAGGAAAAGTATATTTAATTTTCTATTAAATTTCCAACCAGAATACATTTTCCCAAAACAGAACTTAAAGCTTTTACATTACTGACAAGAATTTCATCATGATCAACACCAGATTTTACCAGGAGAAAACAGGTAACGTTTTGGTTGTACTCCCTCTCTGCTCTCCTGGCAAATCTAATCTGTTTTCAAGGTGAAGTATTACCAAATCCTGTGAACCTCAAACCAACATTCTAGTTCCTGCTTACTTCTGGATATTTTATTTATTTTTTAATGCCAAAGTAGTAATAAGAAAAGTATTTCATAGCAAATTCCTAAAACCTATTCTAAAAAAATGTTGTCGGAGATCCCCTTTACAAGACCATTTTAATGTAAGCAGCAGCAAGTTTTAGAGTGGAAGTCTGAAAGTATTTGTATGACCTGCTATTACAGCCTTTAAAAAATGCAACTCATTTCACTGATATGCCAAACTATTTATAACTTTCCTTTCCTCCTTCCCAATTAACCTCAACAACAGTAAGCAGCCTAATTCAGCTCTAATTTTTACAAAATTGTCCATATTGATTAGAACAAAAACTGTCACAAAGCCCCACCATTTGTGTTAGTGCCTCAAGCTTAGCCATAGAGAAACTGATGGAAATTGTTAAGAGAATTAAGGTCTCTAACCACAGAATTTAGGTGAGAGAGGTCCAATCAAACCCAGCCTGTGCCATATTACTGATAATGTCTAGTTTCATTCTACTTTTTTGTCAAGAATATCAAGTACTGACTATTTACTCTACTGAGCTCAAAGTTTAGCTTTGCCTGGCTGAAGCTGTAGATTCTGAAGTTTCATTGCCATGCCCATGTTCCCAGAAATCTTCAATTTGCCTTGAAAGAATGCCTGAAAAGAAAGAAAGATTCTGTGAAATGCAATACCACATCTACTCCCAAATGCACACCTCCAGATAGTTATGGGTTATTATGGATGAGCAGTTTGGCAATTCCAACAGTTCTGGCACACACCTCACATCCAGCAACAAATGCATTATCTGACTGTAGAACAGTAAACTGAGGAAGTTGTATTTTTATTGTTATTTGGGATACCAGAGAGAATAAACTTGCTTGTTTCTTGGATTATCACAGCCATGGATCTGTACCTGGAGCAGGCAGAACACCCCATGTTTTGGTGGTGACTGTTCATAGCAGACAAACTGATTATTTCAACTGCAAATAATAAAGCCACGGTGACAGTAGGTGCCATAACTGATTTCTTAGCTCAAACCCTCCTCAGCCTTAACTGGCTTTGTTCCTGATAAATTCAATTTCACATATCTTGTTTGTGAAGCAGACATGCAGAAAATTTAGATTTTTTCCTCCAGACCTTGTAAAAAGATGAACTGCATGCAGCAAAATATCCAAACTATAGAGGTAAAGCTGGAGCTGCTTCTGAATTTTCTACATGTATATTACAACATTTCTATAACGTGTTTTATCTTCAAACTTCTCCTAGGCACATTTCAGTTTGCAAAATTTACCCCATGATTACCAGACCAAAATCTTGAAACAGTTACCCAGAGCATTTCAAATTTGGAAGTACAGCACAGCAACTTGAAATTAACTTAAACGTCTGGTTTACTTGTACACTGTGACTGCTTTTGGCATACAGAGGAATTCAAAAAAATGAAACCAACGAACCAAAAAAACCCCCAACCCCCCCACTCAACAACAATAAATAATCACAGGCATTCAGTGGATGCTCACCTCAATTTCTACTTTTCAGCATCAAGATGACTCCTTACACTAATGTCAGCTATGAGGGTAAAGCCCTCCAAAGAGAGGCCCACATTCCTTCTTTCTTATGGCATGTTGCAAAAACTGGATTGTCCCTCTTCTCTGCAAGCCAAGCACTATTGTATCTCCTTCTGGGATATCACACAGGACACATCCCTGCAGGATGTCTGAGATACATCCCTGTCCTTCTGGGTGAATCTCACTTTGACTGATTTGTTCGGAGAACACCAAGATTTTTTCAGATCAGCCACGGCAGTTGGATGAAAACATTCAAATGATTTCAACTTAAACACATCCAAAACAAACCAGTCAGTCCCCTGAACATGTCATCTTTGGCACACTTACTGTCTGAGGGTTCATTTTGCCAGTCATGAGAGCCAACAGATCGGTGTCAGCCATTGTGATTGTACAATCTGCCTTCTTATCTGCAAGACAGAAGTTGAATGAAGATTCAAACTGAGACATGAAACAGTTACAGGAGCTACAACTACGTGGAGCATCCCTTCATCCCACAGGTCAGCAAGTGGTACCTGAAGTATGTACAAGTAAGAGCCATCATAAAAATATCAGCAAGAGGCCACGCAAAGCCAACAGGCAGCTGGGCCACCTTGTAGCAGAGACCACCCCAACACTGAAGAAAAATGGACCTTCCTGAAAAGTTCAGCAAATTAATTCCTTGAAAATAAATAACAATCTACTTGTAACCAGACAGAATGTTCATTGCAAGCACTGATAATCATCTTTCAGTTTCATCAAGATTATATTTGCTAGTATGAAGATCAGCTTGGAATAGATGAGCTTTCCCCTGTGATACTCTCTGAAGATATTCATTACTGACATTTCAGGCATTTCCTGCCCTCTCCTTGCATGGGAACAACATGTGCATTCTAAAAGCACTCATTTGAATTAATCACAATACAGAAGTTTCTAGGATCTTCCTACTAGAAATAAGCTGGAAAATTATTTTAATAAGCTCTGATATAAATACTGATGTGTGTACCAAAGAGCCAAAACCTGCACACATCTTTTCCTACACTCATCTTATCATTAAATTGAAATATCTGATAAATTGTTGTCCATGCAACAGAAGACTGTGGTTCTCTTTTTGTAATAACTTAGAACAATGAATTTCTGAATCAAATTCCCTGTCACATTTTTAATTAAAAGGTTTGTGATGCAGGTTCATGGATATATGAGCTTCTGAAAACTGACTCTTGTTTTTGGGGTTTTTTTGATTTTCATTACTAGGGTATGTGACTTCTGATTTGAGACAAGACATTTTCATGGCAAGGGTACAAATCCTCTGATTTCAATATTTTTATGGGGTTCCCCTACACCACCCAGCCTGTATCTTATTTCTGCCTTTTTAAAAATTGAAGTTTATGTCAGCTGGTACAGCACTGAAACCAGTCAAGTTTTGTTGCTTAACAACCTGCAGAGAAGTAACTTGACAAGGCAGACCAGTTTACTGCTTACCAGTGTCTCCAACAAAGCAACTGAAGAAACAGCTACAAATTACATTTCTGGCCAAAATTTTAAGATGTGAGAACAAAATCCTGGAGGTTTGATTTTCACTTTTTTTTCCATTCTGATTCCTGTGAAATCATATGACAGATCTGCCTGTAGCCTCTAAAATACACAGTTATCTCTAGACAGATTCAGAGTAGAAGATGTTTAGTTCTTGGTCTGAAACACCATGGATTAAAAGTGTCAATAATAAGAAAAGTTTAACATTAAGATAGTTCTACATTATTTTTGCTCAAGGTCACTACAGCTTAAACAGAATATGAGTCTATATTCACTCGTTCTATGTGTGTTCTGCAATGACATAATAAAAGAGCACTGACCTGAATTAACTGCCACAGAGCCTTTACCATTTTTCACATCCACTACCCAAGTTGCTTCTTTCCCACCAGGACCATCTTTTATTTTGAAGGCAAAGATTCCACCAATTTTCTTGACAAATTGCTCTCCTTCCTGTAATGACCATGGAATAAGAAAGTTAGTAATTTATTTCAACATAATTTTCTGATAGTATGAATTTAACAGAAGTAATTTAAAAACCTTCACCATTCCTACTAATATAAAAATATCTATTCCCCCCTGAGGTATCATTTAAAGAGGCATCAAAAAATCCAAACAAACAAAAAGCTCAAACTAAGACTGACTATCTATACTGAAATCTATTAAACTAAGAAAAAATACCACTGTCCTAATAGCCTTGTCCTGATACAAGTTTGATAAAATGGGATTTCTTCTTTAATCACACTTACAAAGCAAGCACCTAACACCAAACACAAAGTTTCCTTGGTTAGTTAGCAAGCTCCTCACATACAACCTAAACTTGCTTCCACTGAAATATCCTTATCCAGGTAGGAACTATCTGGAAAAAAAGTAATTTAAAATCATGTCACAGTGTAGAAAGTTTTCTGTCAAAATTCAAATCTATAACATTTGTTTCAATGAGCAGTGCTGAAGAAGTGATGGATGCCAATACATTCCCATCAGGTTTCACACACATTCTGTTATGAATTAAAATCCTGCTGTAGGTAAAAGAAGTAGTCAGGTACCTCTTGGAGCCTCTTTTCAATCTCTTTGAAGACCAGATGTGACTTAAATCCATCCACAGCTGCACTGACAGGCACAGCGGCAATACGGCCGCTGCTGAAATGAAAAACCCATTAATTTAAACACTTTAAATCACATTTTCAACATCTTCAAATGATCATGAATAGGCCTAACACCAGCAAGAAACATTTTAGCAGTATAAAGCAACTCTGGTATCAAAGTGAAGCTTGGTCTCTTGACAGCTTGAATTACAGTCGCTCCAGGTATCTGTGTGTTCTGCGTGTATGAACTGAAGATTAATTTTATAATGAAAGTAAATCATTAATCTTATTTCTGATACTCTGGAGCAATCACCCTGCATGGCCTGATAGCAGCATGGAACCCAATTCTTCTTTTCTGCAGGGGCACGCAGAGCTGAAGTACAGAGAAATGTCCAAAGAAATGGCAATTCAAGCAGCAGGAGGAATAAGTTTACAGCTATTACCATCTCTTGGCAGCAGAGTCCAAAACTGTGGCCAGATTTGATACTGCTAAAGTGGCAGAATTGCTCAAGAAATGTTGCTGGAACTTACTGGGGTGGTATTGACACTGCTCTACAGATGTGTGACAGGGTAGCAAGAGTGGGCACTGTCTTGTCTGAAGGAGACACATTCACCTTGCTAATAAACCAAGGCAGTACCAACAGGATGCAAAACTGTAAGGTTAAGAAAAAGCCACCAAACAAAAAGCAGAACTGTTTCAAAAAATAATGCAAAATGGATCAAGACCTGCTGCCTTGATGCACATTTTTACCAGCTATTCCTATAGCCACAGGCTTGATCTGGAACCAGTGATTAATTGTATGTACATTGCTGTAGGAAACTGGTGTGAAGGATCTTCATAAACTTGGAGTTTCACCACCTTTCCCTTAATTACACAAGGCACAGCACAATTCAGTTACATAAGGGGTGTCTGAGCACATCAGCCACACTGTTCCATTCCAAAGTCTGACATGCATTAGTGCAACTCTGTGCATCAGGGATCTCCCACACAGAGCCTCTGGGAGAACTAAAGGGTTTTAAGCTTCTCTAGTGTAAGATGAAATGAGTATTGCTAACATTTCTCTGGGTTGAGTTGTACTTAAGAAAGTATTTTAAAAACTCTAAACACCAGTGAAGGTGAAATGAACCACAGTAAATTAGACTTAAGTTTCTTCAGGAGAAATATTATCTGTACATGAAAAGCTCTCCCAGACAGGAAGGACAACTTCCAGCAGCACCTCAAGGCTGATGATGTAAAAATAGCATCAGTTTCTCTGTTCCATAAGGTGGCAGTATTTTTAAAGACAAAGCTCAAAGCAATGGAAAATGTACTCCCTGTAACAGTCTTTTCCCCTCAAATTTAAAACTGTACCAACACCCACTGACAAGTTTTGTGAGCATGTTTGAAGAGAATCCATATTTTTCCTCTATCTTTTTTTCTCACATGGTACAACTTCTTAGGGATTACAAAAGAGACAGAATTATCACTCCTGACAGTACAAAAAGTCACTGCTGCAGCCCTTCAAAGTTCAGTGGCTTCTCTTATCACCTCTTCCACACATTATATTGTCACCTCACAGGACTTGCACAGGTTTAGCTGACACAGATGTTAGAAATATGAGCTGGGAGGGAAGGGTATGTTTCTTTCTGAAAGGCCAGTGTATGATAAATTCCGCTGTTCACAGGTTTTCAGAGGAAACAAAGTACTGGCATCGAGCTGTAAAAGCCATAATGCCCACAGTGAGTGGGTCAATCTTTCCAAGGAAAGCTGGAAGTGAAAACCTAAAGGGAACTGTATTGTAAAAGTCTCCCCTGAAATACTAGTATAATACAAATTTTAAGTGTTTTCTCTCAATTCCTGTCCATTCCAGCACAGAACTACAGCAGAGTGCAGCCAGCTTCACAGCAGTGTTCTCCTCTCACTCTGAAACAGGCTACAATTGCAAGTGCAAACTCTGTAGCCAGGACTAGGCAAGTAACACACCTGAATTCTAAGGAATTACAGTATCACATGAAACAGGGCTGAAAGCAATCCTTCATAGAGCTAAACTAGTAACAATTTTAGCAGTGAAAGCAGTGGTTTCTCTGTTCCCATCGACGTCTTGCTGGTTTTGGCAGATCCCTAGTTTCAATTAATTAATTTTAATACGGCCTGTTTTGTTCTTGGAGTGGTTTTTGTTTGGTGGCTTTTTTCCTCTGAACATTACTCTTCCTTGCAGACAATCACACGAGCCAATTTTACAAGTCAGTTTGAGCTTTGCAGTAACTCTCAGTGCCCAGTGTGACACGACAGCGTGTGAGTTATAACCTCGGTACAGACCTACAGTGCTGTAGGTACACAGGAGTTACAAGTGCTGGGTGGTTTAGTTTACAGCCCAATCTCTTCCTTGCGCAGAAGCGGCCAACAACTCTAAAATAACTAAGTTTTGAGGGCACAGGAAGCAGGACAGCCAGGCTCAGCCAGGCTCAGCCAGCTGCGTGCAGCCCAGCTGAGCGCTCCGGAAGGCCTGGCGGTGCAGCCCGCGGATCCCCCCGTGCCGGGTGAGCCCCGGTGTGTGTGTCAGCCCCGGCTCACCTGCGCTGCTGGGGGAAGCCCATCCTGAAGAGCGTCACGACCACGGCCCCGCCGAGCCCCAGGTTGTGCTGCAGCGCGACCTTCGCCCCCGGCACCTGCCGCCGCCCGGCCAGGCCGCGCAGCTGCCAGCAGAGCTCCGCGCACTGCGCCAGCCCTGAAATGTCGAGCGCAGAGCGCGCCGTCAGAGAACGGCCGCCCGCGCCCCGCCCCGGGACACACCGAGGGAGCACGGGAATGGGATTTGAGAAATTTCTAGGGATCAGAGCTGTCAGGAGTGCACTGTGTTTCCTTGGGAAAGCCAAAGGAAGGGAAACTGCTTTTCTTCGCGACCCTGACACTCTCTGATTGTGTTTACCCTCGGTCTCCCCCCGCTATTCCATCAGCTCTTTCTGCAGTCAGGGTCCAGTCCCACCGCACACTCAGAATCACAATGTTAATTAGGTTGGAAAAGAGCTCCAAGATCATCGAGTCCAACCTATGACCAAGCATTGAGTGCCATGGCCAGTCTTTCCTTCAGCTTTGCACCACCTCCCCGGGCAGCCCATTCCAAAGTTTAATCAGCCTTTCTGTGTAGAAATTCCTCTTGATGTCCAACCTAAACCTCCCCTAGCATGGCTTGAGGCTATGTCCTCTCATCCTGTCTCTAGCTGTCAGGGTTCCAACCCTTCTTCAGGAAGCTGCAGAGAGTGAGAAGGTCCCCCCTGAGCCTCCTTTCCTCCAGGCTGAGCCCCCCAGCTGCCTCAGCCACTCCTCACAGGATTTGTGCTCCAGACCTTTCCCCACCTACATTGCCCTTCTCCGGACATTCCTCACACATTTTTCTTTTCCCCCATCCCTTCCTCTCTCTTCCCCTGGACAACTGCACAGGTCTTAGGAGAAGGCAAACAAGGAATCTGCATTTCATGCACCAAATATTACACATTGTCAGCTGAAACATTACGAAGAGGAGGAGTTAAGGAGTTTTAAAATTCCAGTCGTAGATGAGCATGAACAGGTTTCATTCACATTCCCTCAGCCTCAAGGAGAGAGTGTGTACTGTGGTGCAGCCTGGCCCAGAATGGTTTGGATATTTAAGAGGATTTATATGACCCTTGTTTAGTATATAACTGGCCCCAAGACTGTTTCCAAGGGAAATGAAGCTGACAGGCTGGAGATTTGTAATTTTCTGTGTTTTACTGACTCTTCCTCCATCCCATGGCAATGGAGAAGCAAGAACAGCAGTGACTGCCTCTACTTATATCACTGTGGAACTGACAAAAACTAACACAAACCTGGCAGTGCAACACTCTCATCCTGTCACAGATACCCACAGCCTCATTTATCTGGAACCCTTTTTTCCCCAAAGTTTCCTAACACTTCCCCCTGCCCCCCACACTAACTGCTTATTATATCTCACTGTTGCAACTGTTTAGACTAAGATTTGGTGTTTTACAAGGTTTCATCTTCTCCTGTTTTCTGACCACTTCTCATTTCCAAATGAGGAAGGTGAATCATCTTCACAAATCCAAACACATTTTATCCAAGAGCCAACTCATTTAGAAATAAGCACAGCAGTTTAAAGGGAAAAAAAAAAACAACAAAAGAACCCCAAACAAAACAAGGGAAAACCTATGTTGCTTGGAAATGGTGACCAAGTAAGCTTCTGTTGTGAACATCACATAAATATTTTGACATCCAAGACTTCACAAAATTGGCTTCTACTATAGCTAACAATGGTACAGGCTATTCAGAGGCAGTAAAAATCTCCAAAACCAGAATTTTAAAGGATGACATCATTCTAGAATAGTTATTCAAATACTATTCAGAAGTTGTACTATTGAGCAATTGTTTAGAAAAGGTTAAGCTGTGCCAACATGCCCCAACACTTGCATTATTTGGAAAGAAGACTGGGAAGAAGCTTTGAGGCCCTCACACTTCAAGCTCGAGTGGGAAGCACCTGCCTGCTCAAGAGCTGTGTCTCCTATCTAATGGGTGTGATTAAATGAAATGGTTTTGCATACCTGTGGCACCAAGAGGATGTCCCTTGGAAATCAAGCCACCACTGGGATTAATAACCCATTTTCCTCCATAAGTATTGTCTCCTCTGTCGATCAGGTCACACGCTCTTCCTATAAAACAGTATTTATGTAAGAAAAATGTTCTTTTTTTATTTGTGATTTTTCAGTTCTGCAGTAACTTACCAGAGATGCTGCGTTTCAGTGAAACCCTAGGAAATGTTACAGCTCATATTTTGCAAAGAGCAGACTGAAATTAGGCAAACTACATTAATGAGACTTGCTTATACCACTGCAGAAAGCATAACATGGAAGAGAAGCACTTGGTACAAAAGTTGTTTTTTAATTTGCAGTTGAATTGTTCTGTTGGTATATACAGCATTATGATATAATCAGTATAATGAAGCTATTTATATTTTGTTCATGAAACTGCAGTGATAACTATGGTTTTTGTTAGCTGTAATTTGTGACCCTCAGGACTTGGAGGGTGAACACCAAGTTGAACACAAGCCCTTGCCACAAAGGCAACTAATGGTACCTTAGGCTGTACATTAAGATAGTAAATAAAACCACCCAGAAGATTAATGCTTAGAATTATTTAGCTTTCCAGAGTACAGGCAGTTCTCCCTTTTAACCAGGTTCTTACTCATTTATCCTTGTACCAGTTTCTTCAGCCTACATTATTAACAATGAAGTCTAAAAAAGATCTGTCATGGTTCCATGGTGCCATTAAACGAGAATACCAGGTTAGTCTTGCACATCTAAACCCAGAGTGGTTTATGCCATTTCATTAATCTTTATGCCTAATTAGTCTGTCATTCCAAGATAAGTTTCATATACTATTAAGGCCAGACTGACTAAGGATTGTGAGAACTGCACTATTAAATTATCATGCACAAGACTAATTATTCAAATAGACAAGTACCACCAGGATTATTCTGCATCAATTAAAGGAACAAAGCTAAAGAGCTTAATGTACCTGTTTAAATATGTCAAACATTTACCATTTTTTCTGCAGATACGATAAAAACACAGCAAAAATGACAGTAGAAAACAAACATTCAAAGGCAAATATCTGCAGACCCACAAACACATAGGAAGTCTTCCTGGAGTTCCATGAATGTCTCTGTTTCAGTAAGAAAGCTCAGACTTAATATACCACCTAGTGCCAGAACATGGTATTTTCTCACATCAGTTAAAAACAAATTAGAGAAAGATTATATCAGATGATAAGCTATGCAAAGCAAGAATATATTTAGATTTTAAATATATCATGAACTGAAATAGCAGTTCAATGCCTTATTTATTTGAAACCAATCAAAAACCTCTTCAGCAAAAAATTTCAATGGTTTGAGTTACACACACAGAGCTAAACTCCACTGCCATTTAACCTGTTGTAAATCCTGCAAATTCAGTGACATTAAACTAATGTGGACAGATTGAGCATTGTTATACAGTTGTCTTTAGATGCACACTGACAATTTGCCAACAACTCTGAGGCAAAGATGTTTCAAAGATCAGTGACTTGCTAAGGCCCTCCACAGGCAATTCTTGTCCCATTTTTATCTTCTTAGAAGGAAATACATAAATGGAAGTAAATCCTGGGGTAGGTAAGAATATAGCCCTAAGAATGGGGCCTGATTCTGAGATCACAGGAGTCCTTAATTTTGGTATTTTTAGTGCTTTCCATTTTAACATAATGATAGTTTCCATTGTTGCTATTACCTTCTGGACAGAGTCCCAGAGCTTCATAGGTGATGAACTCATTAACTGAGAAGCAGTCATGAAGTTCAATCACATCAACATCTGTAGGTTTCAGGCCTGCTTTTTCAAAACATTTTTGGGCAGCTCTTTTAGTCATATCATAGCCAACCTGAAAAAAAGAAGAAATTCTACGTTAAAATATCATTACAGAAATATAGCTCAAAGTTTTATTTCTACACTTCATTTTAAATGTGCTTCTATAGATCCTGTCAGTGAAAGTAACCTGTAGGAGATGGTATTCTGATTTATTTTAATGCATCACATACCAGAGTTTGATATTCATACAATAAAAATTATCTAGAAAGAAATAATACATTCTAAGGCTTATTGTTGGCATGCAAAAGCTTTCTGGGAAATATCCTCTATTTCTTCAACCTTGATCACAAGACAAATTGTTCCTTTGCATGACTCAGACAACAGCCTTGAAACAAATCCTCAAATTGTCTTGTTACCATTTTCTATGATCCACTTGATTGTTCTAAGTTTCATTACTATTATAAACAGAAAAAAATGAAAGGAATTTTCTTTTGCTGTTCAAACTGTTTAAAAAGTAGTCTGTAAATAATTTCTTAAAAACTAGGTTTCTGATAGCCTGTTTATAATTTACTTACTGTCATTCCACAATCATACTCTTTGCTTCTTCCGTATCTGTCCAAATTAAATCAATTTTATATTCACTACAAAGCATGATATGTTTGCTCACTGACATGAAAATGTCTGCAGTATCATAAGGACTTGCAGGTGCTAAAAACAAACCAACAGACAAAACCCCCAAAACAAAACCAAACAAAAAACCCTCACGAAACACAACCCAAAATCATAAACAAAAAACCTAAGAAAAACCACCCCAATGAGTACCAGGGAATACAGAATTGTAAACCTACCATCTTCATACAACTGTTGTCTTCAAATGTGCTTGGATAGTCAGTAGCCATCACCTGGGCTACAATTTCTACAGCTTTTGGCTGCAACTTATGCCTTTTCACAAACTCTTCATTAGCCAAAATTGCAGCTGCAGCACCATTTGATGTTGGACTGATTGAAAGAAAAATAATTATGTTATTGTTCTAAATTAGTAATGTCAATCTTCATTAGATTGTTGATCTTCCATAGATTTATCTTTTAATACAAACCAAAAAAACAATAGATGAAACCTCACTTTCTTTGGCTGATTACCACTGAAACTATAAATTCCATCAGTGCTTACTGGACACTTTCAGTAATATTTATACCAGCCATTTGAAACTCATGACATTGAAATAAAAATATATCATTAAGGTTTTTCAATTTAGCAAAAATCAAAGCTTCTGCTTGGCTTTAAATATATATAAACACATATACACCCTCCAAAAGTGCATAGGAAAGGTTGAAGAGAATTAACACTGAGCAATGGATGCACATCAGTAAAAGACACAGAATTACATAAGAACCCCAAGGCACAAAACTTATTTCAGCTCACTGTATTACACTGAGAGCAAGTATCTAGTGCTTGGTCATGACAGAGTTTCCACATTTGTTTTATTCATCAAAGGTTTTACTTAAAGCAATCTGTGAATTATAATTTACATACAAACAAACTTTATTTAAATAGATGTCCTACCATATTTGTCTTAACATCAAGATCTATCTCACAATGCAAAGTCCTCTCCTTACCAACACTGTAAGACAGTCAAGAAATCAAAAATTTTGCGAGAATGCAGAACTTCATCTAATGTGTACTCCTTTTGGAACTGGGAATACCTAAGGAAAACACACAGATGCCACCTCAGATTAAGCAGTAGACATACTAACATCACACTATTAGGCAGCTAGAGAGCTCTTTTTACAAAGTATAAGACACCGGATAGAGAATTTATTTTCATGTATTTACAGAATAATTTATTTCTTTTCTCATTCCATAATAAAGAACATATGCTGAAAATATTCTGAACATATTCTAAAAATATTACTTTGTTGTGCATTAATTTTTTTTAACAACCAGGGATGCTCACTATAGAGGCAGGGTACATGACTCACGGGTTGTTGGTTGAATGGCTGTGATTCTTCCATGCAATTTTCGCAAAGTATTCTGGATTTGTCCCTGAGAAGGGGAAAGAAAGCTGTGTTGAAATACTTTGTTTACTCAAACAGTGCTGACATAACAGTTTAAATATTGTGTCATAAGAATCTGACCTTTACAAGCATCTTTACAAGAGACACACACTGTTATGAAGGCTTTCCTTAGAAGTCAACCAAAGTTTCAAAATTAGCTAAAGACTACTAAACATGGCTGAGTTTTAGCTGACAGAAGAACCCACTTGCATATTTAACACTTAAATAAAAACATAGAAAACAAGTGCATTTTATTTGATGTATTATTATATTACTGAAACGTAAATACTCATTTTCCTATCAGTGCCAAACAGCTGCAGTGAAACACTAGAGTCTAAGTCTAAAATTTTTTCATATAATAGTCTAAAAGTAAGTGCAAATAAAAGATGCACATCAGGCCAGGCTGTTACCTTGGAGCCAATTCCCTTGCCTGCTGAGGGGGTAGCAAACAGCAGTGGCAGCTGCCAAGTACTAGATATTAAATCAAATCACATACCCAGCAGCTTGTGCCAAACAGTTCAGCCCCAAGCCCATCTACCTACCCTAAGGAACAGGGATAAAATGCAGGAAGTTATGCAACCTTAATGCTACCATTTTTTAAAAATAAAATCCTATTATTTTTAAGTCACTTCATTAACAGAAGACAATGAAAAAATCATTTTAACAGACCATATTTCTCCATATGTTCTTTGCCAGCGCTTGCAAACATCTGAGGTGCCACGGGAGCACTTGCTAGGCCGTATTTATTTATCATAATTTCCAAATGTTTGTCCATAGGATTAGTTCTGTCTGCAAACTGAAAATCAGAAATACAAAGCAAGTCATCATTTCCTTTTCTTGCCAACATCACCACACAGGTGTCACAGATTTCAATCAAATTAGAGGTTTTTCTAATATTTTAACAATTCCCTGGGCAGTATGTTGCACTTCAGTGACATGCTTAGAAGGATTCATACTTTTCCAGCTATAATAAGAGAATAAATAAGCACAAAATGCTTAACATTATACCCACTGCACTGATTCATGGCAAGGATCACTGCTACATGATTTCTACCACAGTCACTATTTTCAGCAGGGGACTTTTGGTATTTTTCACCTCACTTAAAATCCTTCAGTTAATACAGTTTCAAGTTATACAATTAATACTGTATTAGTATTTTCAATGAAGCTTAGATGAAATACCGTAATGCATGTTAAAAGATAACTCTTGCTCATTTTTATCACTTGTTAAATTTAACATTCTTCACCCAAACCTCTTGAATATATTATCGAATTTGGCAGTTCTGTAGTTAAATGACATATGGGCTCTAATATTGCTTGCCTTAAGGCAAAATACAAACAAACCCCCACACACTTCTCCAGTAAAAACAAATAAGAGTCAAGAAGCCCTCAGTTTCTGGGAGAGGGTGTTAACAGGTCAACTGAGTAAGCATCAGGCCAGAAGACCCAGATTCTTTCTTTGATTTGCTGCGTTGTTTGAGAAAGACGCTTCAGTTACTCAAAGCTTCAGTATTTCATCTGATACCTTCCCTTTTCCCCATTAACCCAGCCTTTAACATAATCTTGGCAAAATACAAAAAACATGACACACAAATTTTGCATGGAAAGTTTTAGAATTGATTTTTGTAGTATGTCATAGCTGCCATCAGAATCACAAAACTCATTAAAAGATTCTGTGGATCAAAATAATGGTTTCCTTTGTCATCATCTACAGCAACACAATACAGCAACTGGTATTATTGAGAATACATCTCAGAGAATGAGGAAATGTCTCTCATCTACAAACACAAAACATACCAAGTGTTTCAGACACTTACACCCGAACCAAGAGATCCTTTTGCCATCCTCTCAAAGCCGAGTGCCAGAACACAGTCTGCCAAACCTTAAAATAAAATTTGTGGCTATTTAAAGCACATTGTGATTATGAATGGCTCTATGTACTAACAACTATTCCATTCCAAGATATGTACACAAGCATCTACCAGCTGCTCTTACTTCCTCCTTCATTTTTGAGAGTCAAATTAAGATGGACAAGATATTGATACAAACATATTGATACTTAAGAATGATAGATCACTACAGGATTGAGGTTTAACTGTCTGACAGCAGCTATCAGAGACAACCAAGCACTTATGTCTCAGCTACAAATACTAGAACAATCATACACAGTACTATAGTTCTCACTACAGAAACATCAGCATGTAAGTGAAAGAAAGTATCAAAGTCCACAAAGGAACGGCAAAAACAGGAGGAAACGCTCATCTGCCAGTTCAAAGCATAGTCTGTCAGTCTGCTCTCTCCCTTCCCCTCCAAAAATGTGTTAGTTAAACAGCTGTATTAACTTCAAGTTAAAAAGAAAAGAAAAAAAGTGAAGCATTTTAGCAGATTCTTCTATTCATCCTGCAGAATCTAGTGCCTGCAGTACTATAATGCAACTTGTTCTGCACTCCTCCAAACAATTATTCTGAACACTTAGCTGGCAGTACTGATTGGGGTCATACAGCTTATGATACAGGAAAAGACATGTACATCCACATACACCATCCTACTGCATCCCAGAAAATCTCTTAGGTGCACAGAGCAAAACAACTCACCTCCTTCTACAAGCTGTCTGGCCATGAACAAAGCAGTGGATCCAGTAGCACAGTTGTTGTTAACATTAATAATGGGAATGCCAGTTAGACCCAGACCATGGTAGATTGCCCTCTGCCCACAGGTTGAGTCACCTTCAGATAAAAACACAACATTAAAATAAGGTACAAACTCACAAAAAGAAATCCTGCCATGTGTGTGCAGTGCTACCAATTAAACTGTAAACTTAAACTTCTGAGCTGTCACCTTGAGTATGGCTCTCAGGCATCCAGAGTAAAGAACCTCAGAAACAAGATGAAACTCCTCAGATTTTAAAACCAGAGGTTTGTCCTGTCTCTGTTTCACAGGCTGTGAATCAAAGGGATGTAACTGGACTGGACAGAAAGGTCTTAGAGGTGTGGCTTGGAAGCTGCTCTAGGTATCACAGCAGACTGACCCTACTTCAGTTGCCACAATACAGTCATTAATAGAGAACCAGAAGGAAAGTAAATGGAAAACTCTCTTTGGAATGGAAAAAGATTTCCCTTTAATAGAAAACTTATTGATGGCATTCCTCATGCTTTATCCACACAGATGTCTGCA
The DNA here is from genome assembly GCA_013398055.1 of Ifrita kowaldi. Taxonomy (NCBI): domain Eukaryota; kingdom Metazoa; phylum Chordata; class Aves; order Passeriformes; family Cinclosomatidae; genus Ifrita; species Ifrita kowaldi. The sequence continues at coordinate 622,940 of VZRS01004238.1, forward strand.
ACTGTCACAGAAGTCACATCCCAATCAAACAACATTACTCACCATAAACATAACCCACACACGCCTGCTTCACTGCTGAATAAGGAATCCCAGCATCAGCTAAAGCTGCCTGGCCTAAAAAACAGTTTAAAAGTTGGGAAAAAAAAGTTTAAAATTGAAGGGGAAAAAAAGAGCAGCTCTCACAACCATAACAAGCAAACCTAGAGTAGTATGTATGCTTCCTGCATTTACAAATGAGAGTTGTAGAAATTCCTTATTATATGGTGCAAATGGTTAACATAGTCTTGTACCTCATAAGGACAATTTCATATCCATTTCACAGTATTTTGAGTTCTGAACAAGCTTCTTTATCAGAAAGTTTCATTCAGTCAATTCTGTGTTCATGTACCAAGGTTCTTCATCCCAGTGAGAGTATGTTTTTAATAATATAGTAAGTATTAAATTATTTAAGTGCACAATCCAATTTTAAGCCACCCTGCTAACTTCAGGCTGGAAGGGCTGACTTGGACAGGTCAGTTATGGATTTTGTGACAGTGGTCTGAGTTTTAAATCTGCTTTTTATATGTATTGATTTACTGAACAGTAGTTTTTCCTTCGTATTTGTAATAAAAATATTGGCTGTAAGACCAAAAATAAGGATCAGCAATCAAATAAGATGCCTTATTACTAAATTACCTGCTTCCTTAGCCATGTCAGGATAATCAGCGCTCTTCTCATTAGGCTTTGAAAACTGGCATGAGAAAAGGAAGAAAAACAAGCCAAGAATAAATCACAGTGAGATTTAATTTATCTTTTCCTCAAATTGGTATATTTAAAAGCTTTATATTTAATTTAAAAGTCAGTTTTTAATACTGAAAACAATGTAATTCAATGAACCCAAAAGTGCATGCACAAAATCTTTACAATTCCCAAGTGCTGCTGCCAGACCCTGTGATGGCTAAAAAGATAAAATAGTGTAACTTTATGGAGCTGAGGGCCATTTTTGGTCAGGGTTAAAGAAGATCCATGACTATGGAGATGGACAATAATCCTATCCAAACCCTGTGGGTGGAACAGAGAATAATTGTCATCTTCACCGATTCATCATAATATATGACATAATATTCACTGAGGCTTTGATAAATACTTCCTTTTCTTTTCTTTTGTTATACTCCTATTTATAACAAGAAAATGTTTGTTCTTTGTACAGAATTTATCATATCTTACTCCTCACAATTGGAGTAGAGGTGGCATTTCTATTTTCTTTGCAGTGTGACTCATTAGAGACCACCAGAAGTACATGTGGTTTGCATTTTACATCACTAACAGAAAGTGTCACTGCTAAAAGAAGTCCTCATGCTAACTAGTTACAATCCCACAAATTGTTTGATGTCCCCTGTGAGTATATAAAGCTAACTTGTTGCCTTCTTCTGCTTATCTCCCTGACTCCAGTCATTTGTACCACTTAGCTGTACTTTCTGCAGTGCCTCCTTTCATTAATTTAGACAGAAAACTTACACAGCAAAGGTCATAAGAAAACAAAACAGTTGGTGAGTTGATCATTTGTAGAAGTCTGTAAGAGTGATTGACACTGCTTGGGCTAACAGAGAGGAGAAGAGAGTACTGACAATCGCACAAGTTATGCTCAACTGGTAATTGAGATGATCCTCTTCTGAAAATGAGGAGCACTGTGGAACTGACAATTACACACACAGGAAACGTGGACTGTTGTGAGAAGATGTAACAAATTTTAGCAGCCATTACATCATTAATATTAATCAAATAGAAGCAATACAGTCCTAAAAGATTTCACAGTAAAATACTTCAGATGCAATATGGTGTGTGGCAGGTTTTACTTGTCCTTACATGAGGACATCACAAGTGAGCTCAACAGCTTTTACAACTACATTCTGTGATCCAGTCCAATAAACACAATTAACAGAATTGTCTTTAACCTTTTAATTCCTCCCCTATCACATAGCATGCTGGAGAAATATCCATGCAGCAACAAGACAAAAAGTTATTATTTAAAAGGTGGCCTGGGGGAGGAGTTTCTGACTACTCTGGCAAATATCAAAGTTGTCTTTAGATTCATCTACCAAGACAAAAATGGGTCCTTTAGATTATGTTCATCTTTGAAAATCATAAAATCGTTTAGGTTGGAAAAGACCTTTAAGATCAAGACCCAACTGTTACCCCAGCACTGCCAAATCCAGCACTAAATCATGCCCCTACGGGAACATCTTCGTGACTTTTAAGTTCCCCCAGGGATGGTGATTCCACCACTGCCCTGAGCTGCCTGTTCGTGGGTTTGACAACCCTTTCGGTGAAGGAATTTTACTGAATCCAAATTCTAACTTTAAACATGCCCTGTGGAAACTTGAGGCCAGTTCCTCTTGTCCCATCACTCGTTACTTGAGAGAAGAGCCCCACGCCCACCTGGCTACAACCTGCTCCCGGGGAGCTGTGAAGGAGCTGAGCGGGGCGAACTGCGCGCTCACAACCCAAGGGCAGGAACAGAAATGCCCCAGGAGAGACCCCGCAGGGCCCCTGCCCTCCCTGAGCCCCGGGGCGGGCCCTGGGCCAGCGGCTGCGGGGACACGGGGACACAGGGACACTGTGCCCGCTGCAGGGCTGTTGTATCGACCTGCTCTGTGGAGAACCACGTTCACCTTGGCCGGGGTCCGCCTCCCCCCACACACCGAGCGAGGCTGGACTTTGCGCGGAGCCGCTCGCTGCCGCACGGGCCGGAACCGCACGGCTCTGCCAGTGAGTTCCTGAGGTGCCACCGCGTCCCGTGAGGGGCTTCAGCCGCAACGGGGAGGGTGCAGGCGGCTCCCGCAGCCCCTCCCCTCAGCGCCGACAGGGGACAGCCGGGGGGCGCCGCCGAGGCCGGCCTCGCGCGGGCCGCGTCCCCCCGCGCACACACGGGTGCCAGGGAGGGCAGCGGTACCTTGGTCATGCCGACGCCCACCACGAACACCCGGCGCTGCATGATGGCGATGAAACCGGCACACACCCTCCTCCTGCTACCGCCACCGCGTCCCGCGGGCCCTCAGCGACAGCGGGGCGGGGCCAGCGGCCGGGGGCGGAGCGAGCGGCCGGGGCGTGGCACTATCGCCCCGCCCCTTAAAGGCGCAGCGCCCCCCGTGCGTCGCCGGCTGGGTTGTGCCTGTCCGTAGCACAGCCATGGCCAGTCCTACAAACATCGCTGCTTATCCCTCTGAATTCCCTCATCCTGAGGATTACCAGACCCCGTTTTTCCAAAGCGGGGGTGCAATGAAGCTACTCCCTTCTCTTCGGGTCCAGAGGAGAGCAGCGAAGACGGGGAAGGGTCTGGAGCACAAGTCCTGTGAGCAGCAGCTGAGGGAGCTGGGCGGGCTCAGCCTGGAGAACAGAGGGCTCAGGGGGGACCTTCCCGCTCTCCACAACTCCCTGACAGGAGGGTGCAGCCGGGTGGGGGTCGGGCTCTGCTCCTATGGGACAAGGGAGAGGATGAGAGAAATGGCTTAAAGTCGCACCAGAGGAGATTTAGGTTGGACATTACGAAGAATTTCTTCATCGAAAGGGTGATTAGGTACTGGAATGGGCTACTCAGGGAGGTGGTGGAGTCACCGTCCCTGGAGGTGTTTAAAGAAAGACTAGATGTGGCATTCGGTGCCATGGTCTAGGGGGCAAGGTGGCGATCAGTCAGAGGCTGGACTTGATGACCTCAGAAGTCTTTTCCAACCTAATTGATCCTGTGATTCTGTAATTCTTTTCCTCCCGAGACGTCTTCAGGACGGACACTTGACGAGATAATTCTCTTTTTCTGAAATGCTGCTTGTTACCTACAGATGGGTTTAGAGTAAGAGCTGAACATCTGACCCTTCATCAACTCACGCTTCCAGGTGTCCATTCCCTTCCCTCACTTTGCCATGTTTGAGGACCTCCACGGCTCGGGCACAATGGAAATTACCTCCTGCCTTCCACAGATACCCCGGCGGCAGCCGGTGTCGACTTCAGCCAAGGTTCTGGCGGTGGTGTTTGTGGCAGCGACCTTGTTTCCCAGCGCATAGCTCCTCACTTGAAAGCAACCCTGTCACTACAGCGGGAGGTGTAAGCGCTGCTGACTTCCCCTGCCGGCGGCCGTTCCCCCTCGGAGGCGGAGCCCGGCCCGGCCCGGCCCGGAGCTCGGACGGCGGCGGTGAGTGCCGGGACTCGGAGTGCGGCTCCGGTTCTGCCAGGTCCTGCTGGAATCACCTCCGCGCCCGGCCTGGCGTGAGCGGGACCGTGTGTTCCCAGCGCGGCGCTGCCCGAGCCGGGGTGACAGCCCTCCAGAGCCCGGGGCGCTCATCGTTGTTTTGCTTTCAGTTATGCCTTGATACTTATTTTCAAGAACGCTGCTGCCGAATGAATCGGTAGATACTTTTTTTAAAAAGTTATGTGTGCAGGAGAGCTCAACGCAAGAAGTTCTGGTTTGCATACTTTAGATTTTTCTAACAGCAATAACGTACAGTGATAAAGGTAGGACAGGACCTAGGCATGCCTGTGCACATTTATACATGAGAACCGCGAAGCAGTTTCAGGTTTGGTTCAGATGGCCAATGCATTTACTTTCTGTATAACTGTTGCACGAGTTTATAAACAGTTCTTGGTATTTTGCTGGTTACAAGGACATTAAGTAGTTACCAGCTGTGAATTTCCTTTGCTGGTGCTCGCTGTCACTTGCGTCTCCGTTCCAATGTGACACTTCTCTGGTTCAGCAGCTGGCCACTGACACAGACACAGGGATAGACAAGAGACCTCGCAGCAGGGCAGAAAGACCAAGCAAGGCAGGTGCCAGGTACAGCTGCGCACCTACAGCACAGCAACAGCATCTTCCAAAGTTGAGGCCTGGGAAGTGAGCAGAAGTCCAGCCAAGGAAATGGGAGATGTTTTTTCTCTCCAAAGCATACAGAAGGCATTAGATAATAATTTACAAATCACATGTGCAAAGCAGAAATAGGTAGATGTTGTGGTTCTATTTTTCCGCTTGGACTTGGGAACTTTGAGTGGAGTCCTTTCTGCTGATGAGCTTATAATGTTGAAATTAAATGGAGCTGCAATTTCAAAATGGTTCTGGAACATGAACTGAGAGTGACCTGTCTGTGCTTTTCTCGTGCAAACAGCAATCCCAAGAGGATGGTTTCCTTCATTAAGGAATGTACTTGAACACAGTAAAAAACTAAATTAAGTAACATTCAAAAGAGAAAGCTAAGATGGATCATTTGGGTTTTGGTTTGTTGTTTGGGGTTTTTTTCCCCCCATTTCTGCAGTGATTCTAAGATACATGTTCTTGGATGTCCTGTTCATTTTTTAAAAGTCTGCTTACTCATAGTCTTCTACAGAGCTACTGTATTTTACAGTTGTTCTGCATAACTGGGTTTTGTAGACAAGATGTGCCACCTCCACTTTTAAAATAACTGATTGTTTTAGAATATAATTTATATGCATTTTCAGGAAGGAGAAGATGCAGCATATGCAGATATTATTCCCAGTTGAATTGCTGTGTCAGAGAACTAAATGAAGTATAACTGAAATTGTCTCCTATTACTAAGGTATTGCTGAAATCCTAATGAACCGACCCCACGCGAGAAATTCACTGGGAAAAGTATTTGTAAATGAAGTGAGTATGGGCCTGGCCTGTGAGCATGTTTGGAACCACGATCAATAACTAACTGCAGTGAGAATAGTTGTGCGAAATCTAAAAAATAATCTTATGATGAAGGGCAGTGGGAGATGGCATAGGGGCAAGGCAGGTGAACCAGGAGAAAAACAGAATGTAATAGTTACTGCAGTAACCTCAGATGTGGGCAGAGATATTTGGGTTATTCAAGTTAGCTAATTTAAGTTAATTTATTGAAGTTAACTCAGATGCAAGTTAATGTCCTTACAACAAAAGCGTACTCATTGTCACACCTTAGCAGGTGATCTGTTCAAGGATGACACATCCTGGAGAAAGTTTGGCTCGTGCCTGGACAGGAAGGGAAGTTTTAGGTACAGCAAAAGTTCATCTCTGAGTGGAAGGAAAAAAGAGATGGGGAAATGTGTCATTCCGAGTTTGTCGTGGACAAACCTGCAGGTTCCACTTACATGATTTCCATTAATTTCCTGGCACCTTCAGGGGAAAAAAAAACACTTCTATCATAGATTAGGAGCTTGCTATGATTGAGCTGTATATATACATCCATATGCCTAAAGCTGTTCTTCTCTTGTCTGCACTCCCTCCCTTGTAGCTGTTCAGTGTCCTGGAGCAGCTCCGCTTCGATGAGCAGGTGCGTGTGGTGGTGTTCAAGAGCGAGGTGAAAGGAGTGTTCTGTGCAGGTGAGTAGCAAAGGCTCTGCAAACTATTCTCAAAAAATGTGGTGGCTCTAAGGGCTGTGTGCTGATCAGATCATGCAGAAAGGCAGTTGGAAATGACTGCTAAGAAAAATAAAAATAAATCTGTCAGAAGGGCACAGAGGAGCACCCTCGTCAGTGCTGCAAGCCCAAATGTCCACACTCCAACTTTCATGGACCTTACTTAATTGGAGCGCTGTATTTCAAGACTTTTAAATGGCTTGTCCTCTGAGAGGGACAGGAGGGAACAGTTCAGATGTCTTTTCCTGGATTCTGACCTTTTTCTCCTTTATTTAGGAGCAGACTTAAAGGAACGTGCGAAGATGGATGATGCAGAAGTTGGAGAGTTTGTTAGAAGACTGAGAAATCTCATGGATGAAATAGGTAAACGATTATCTCAGTTGGAAAATTTATCCTAAACCACCAGTAGTGAAACATTTAGAAATGCTCTAGGAGAGGATGACCAGCAGATTTTCCACCTAGGAGTAGCTTTCCAAATGGCTTCAGCTTATGGCTGAAACAAAGATCCAATTAGAATTAAATACCAGCTCCAAGGACAAGATGCCTTTCTAATCCACAACAAAGCACATACACACCTATGTAATAAATACCTGCTCTGAGAAAGCATTTATTTATTCCACACTTCTGTGGAATCCTTGCCAGGCAGTGCTATGTTGGTTGTCCCACTTCCAGTACATGTTTAGAAACACACATAATATGGCAGGGACCTAAGAACATGGATTTGAATCTCTGAATGGATTTGTTAAATGGATTTGTGGAATGTCAGGGGGTTTGTATCTACAGCACCCCCACCTCCCTCTTCTTTTTCTTTGCAAAAGGAATATGGACTTTTGCAATTAATTTTATTCCCCTATTTATGAGTTATTCTGCTCTCACTAGAGAGAAATACCAAAGTGATATCTGTCTAAAATACCGATTGCAATAAATTTAAAAAATCACAGGAACAGTCAGAGGGGTGGTTCCAGCAGAGAACTACCTCACATCTGAAGTTTTCATCCAGCTGCCTGAGTGTTTAAAAAAGTATCAAGCAGCTAATCTCCAGATACATCAAGTTCCTCATCTATGAGGTAACATAGTTAAACAGTGTTTACTGTTCCTGTTTTCAGGAGCCTTGGCTAACAAAAGCACCACAAAACTGGTCCTTGTGCCAGGGCCTAGGGATGGTGTCTTTTCCTTGACTGTTTAAGTGCAACAGGTGAAAATTCATGTCATAAATTTGCAAGGAGAGAACTCATCCTGTTTTGCATTGCAGTACGTTGTGTTTGCAAGTTTCTTTGCATGGAAGAAGCACATTCTGCATTCTTACAAAGAAGGGAGAAGCGCAAGAAGATCATTTTTAGTTTCAAGTCCAAAAGTTTGTGGCAGAAGGAAACGAGTTCTTGAGCAATTTTGAACTAAAAGCTTTAGAATTTCCGGATTTAAATTCCAGAACTGTGTGAAACAGAATTTCTGGAACACAAGTGTGCAATCTGTGCTCTCTCTGCAGCTGCCCTGCCTGTGCCCACGATTGCTGCAATCGATGGCTACGCCTTGGGGGGTGGATTAGAGCTGGCCCTGGCCTGTGACCTTCGAGTAGCAGGTTTGTGTTGCTCAGTGTAGGAATCTCCTGGTAATTGATGACTGTATTTTAAAGAGAATTTACACACATGACAGTGGATTGTTAATGGAATCCAGAAGCTTGAGAGAAACTTAAACAGTAGGCATTTGTCCAGAAATCATGACATTTAGTTACTATTTGGAAGGTAGTTCCTATGCTTAAAAAGTAAAGGCTGTTTTTAGATAAGATTAGGACTCCTTTAGAAAATTACTTATTAGTAGAATTAAATAGTTACTGTAACATAATACTGGATCAGCACTTTGGCTAGATCTAACCTTCTCAACTTAAATCACTTTGGGCTGGAAGACTTCCTTCTTCTGTTTCCACGCTTCCATCTATTACACTTTATCTAGTAGGGACCAAAGGTTCATTTTTCTAGCTAAAATTGCTACATTGGGGTAAGCAGACTTGAGATGGACATTGATTAAGTACTGTAGTATTCTGGCTGCCTGGAGAAATGGAGTTACAGTTCAGTATTGACAGTTTTATTGATCAGTTCAGTATGGAAAACTTGTAGTTATACAAATCAAAATGTAGCTAACCCTACATTTATTTTTTTTAATAGCTTCATCAGCTAAAATGGGCCTTATTGAGACCACACGAGGACTTCTGCCTGGAGCAGGTAACCTTTAAATCTTAACCTTCATTAAACTTTCATCAATATTGATTAAATCTCACCTTCTCAGCTGTATTGTAAATATTTTGCCATTAGAGCACTTGAAGCGTTTTGAATGTAAATTGGAAGCAGCATCTTACAGTCACGCAAGAGATCTGTGAATCAAGAGTTCTGTTTCGGACTTGTTCTGAATTTAGTCCCTTTACACCTTTTCTATCAAAATACTGAAGCCTTTCAGATGTCTCCAAAAATGTTGATCTATTCAGCCAGCAGTTAATAAAGAAACACATGATCCCTCTGTTTTTCAAGCCCCCTGGTCTTGTCAGGAGACAAAGTACTAGAGGGGCATTTGTCAGAAATAGAAAATGGTGTTTTCCCTGTTGTCCTAAGGTGGAACCCAGCGCCTGCCCAGATGTGTTGGAATAGGTCTTGCAAAGGAACTCATTTTCACTGGTAGACAGATTGATGGAGAACAGGCCTTCTCCATGGGGTTGGTAAATCACTCCGTGCCACAGAACAGCGAAGGAGATGCAGCTTACCAGAGAGCTTTAACTCTGGCTAAAGAAATCCTGCCCCAGGTAAGTGCACTGCTCATGGGACCAATGTAAAGACAGTGTTTGTGCTTCCCTTAAGAGAGAGCAAACACACACCTGAAATTCCTTTCTCTGAAACATTGAATTCTTGGTTCCTGATCTTTAAGTCTCTTAAGTCTGTCCCTTATTGTGAATGCAGTTTCTGTAGGAACAAGCATTAACACCCAGCTGCTTAACTCACAGGACAGTTTTACCCTCCAGCTGCAGCCACACAGACCTGCAGGACACACTGAAACCTCACACTGTGTACATGTGTGAACTGCAGACAACACCAAATTGATTTTTTTAAAATAGTTATTAACTTACTGCAAATTTCTGCAGACTAAAATGTCATTTGGAGCTAGGATAATAGTACAACAATTCAGCTATTATGAATTATTGTGAATTTTAATTATTGTAAAATATTTGTTGTCGGTTTTGTTTTTTTTAATAAAGGCACCATTTGCTGTGAAAATGGGAAAACTGGCAATAAACAAAGGAATGGAGGTAATAATTCTTTTTTTAAATACTGAGATGAATGAAAAGATGAGCAGCTCTTACAAATTACTGCAGTAAAAATGTTTAGAACAGATGAGTTATAAAAATCTTTCTGTATATCTAGCATTTAAAACCATTTCAGAGGTTTTAAAATTTTTCTTTAAAGATAAAATTAATATGGCAGGATTTTTTCTTTTCTACAGATGTTAACACTGTAGTTCTAATACTGGAGTGAAGATCACTTACTATGACTGATGGTTTGAGAGTGACTGAGTGCTCTCATTGATTCGAGAGCTATAAAGTAGCTTTGAGGGCTGTACTTCAGACAAATCTCACACCTTTCCTCTCCTTTCCAGGTTGACATTGCATCAGGGATGGCTATTGAGGGGATGTGTTATGCTCAGGTGAGTTGCCTACAGAATTCATTCCTGAAAGGAACAACTGTATGTTAGTTATAGAATGAACTTTATAAGTGGTTTCAGTTTAATAAATTCAAAACGATTCCTTCTGTAGTTCTTTGCAGCAAGTTTTGAAATCATGCACCTTCCTCAGCTAATGGAACAACATAGTGTATTTCAGTATTACAGTATAATGTGTCTGTCAGTGTATTTTAAGATGGTGAAGTATGAAGATTATGGAAAACTGTCTTCCTATATAGTTTTATTGTCTTTGTCTTAGATGCTTTGCTTGTGAGTTCCACTACAACCTCTTTTTTCCTATTGCAAAACATGGAACTTTATAATCACTGAAAAAAGAGCTATCTTAGTCTTAGACCATTACTGACAAATTACTCAGGACTTAAAAACACACGAGACTTGTAAATGGAAAACGTACCCCTTTCTTTTCTTCTTTTTCTAATGCAGAATATTCCCACGAAAGACCGTCAGGAAGGGATGGCTGCCTTCAGAGAGAAGCGACCACCTCGGTTCACTGGCAAATAACACTTTCTTCTTCCCCTTGAGGTTTTGGAGATAAAGCAGGACTGAAGAGGATCCACTGATTTCTTAGGATTATTTTTATGACACCATTCTGTGCACTTAACTCCTTGCCTTGGACTGCATTTCTAACTACTCCACCAGATCATTTTTCCGTACAAATCTCCAAATAAAGATTTAACTTTGTACTTGATCTTTAAAGCATGTTCATCTGAAGTCAATGGTTATGGCTCTCACACAGATGTCAAGTAAGGAATATGGAGAAGCTTTGGCTCAGCATAAGCAAATTAAAAATAAAAAAGGCAGAAAACACACATCTAAACAGGAAAAACAAACACTGGAGAGAAATTCAATTTATAAAGATGTATCAGTGCTCTTCCAACTGCTTTGACAGAACAAGCAGTACTAGCACAGAGCAGTGGCCCTTCACCCCAGCTCTGCTGTGAGTAGTGCAGCACTGACTCACTGCAGCCACCTGAACTCACCTCCCTTTGGAACCAGTGCTGGAGGAAACACAGCGCCTGTATGTGCACAGAGGCACGAGGCCATCACATCAGTCCATACCAGACACCCAGGGCACATCATCCCTCTGTCACCTGTTTTCCTCTGCTGCCTGACTGGAAGTTGAAGTTGTTTTCTCCCTCTGCTTTGAGGTTCTCCAGCACTAAAACATGCAACACAATTTAGCTCTACAGCTTCTTATTTCCCTAGACTGGGGCTTTCAAGCAAAAGTGAATTAGTCAGCAAATGTGGTTTTAAGAATGCTTTATAGGAAATGCTTATAGGTTATCAAAATAAGACTCACAAAATGTGGCTTACCACGTTGGAACTTCATGCTATGATATTATCAAAGCAAACCACAGTTTCACTTGTGCCAAAAGCGTGTGGGAACCTTACCAAATTATACACGTACAAATTTTCTGTGTAAAGATCTGCAAAGGTAATGCAGAGTCAGGATCTTCAGCCTTCGCAAAAGATGGCAAATGCAACAGGCAGAACACAAAGTTTAAAAGTTGCTTCCAGAATTATTCTACCCTGGCAGAAACTCCTGCCAGGCGCTGCACAGGAATGTGAAGAGACCTTTCTATAAGTAGCATGTACAAATAGATGTAGTGGATTCATACCTTGTAGGCATGCAGAGTTTTCAGCTTGAAAGAATTCTGCTCACTGATTGCCTGAAGCACGGGGGAGCAAAAGAAAATGGGTATTTAGCACCTCTGTGCTTGCTGTTGCAGAACTTCATGAAGTGACATACCTCCCAGACACCTGGCCTGATGCCAGTACCATCATTGCATTTTGTGCTGCATAGAGGAGTAGATTACAGGGGTTTTTTAAAGTAAAGTTGCTTCAGCAAGTTCTCCTGTTATGAGGAAAAGACAGTACTGTAAGGAGAGTTGTCATCTTTATTTTAAAATTTTGTAGCAATTGATTTATATTATTCTATTGACACCGATTCTGACAAGTTTTGTGTTCCTTTTCATGTAATGGAAATTCCATAGAAGTCCCATAGCAGACATCTCAAAAGGGTGGTGGGTAAAAGCCTGTAGGCTGTTTTTAATTTTAAACCACCTTCATAATTCAAAGCTACAGCCAGCTGAATTTCTGTTGGAATTGAGAAAACTGTATATAATCAGATTCACAGATGAAAATGATGCCGGCCAAATCATACTCTTGTACAAAAAACAATTACACAACACTTATTAAATTACTGGATCAGTACCTTTTGAAGTTGCTGAAATACATAATAATTAGGTTATTGAAGATTAGAGGTGGGGTTTTTATGTGAAGGATGGGAGTTGGGAGGGAAAGGACTTAAAAATAGTAAAATATAGTCATCATGAAGAAGCCATCTCTGCTAGTAAGGTACCAAACATAAGTTTTCTTTTTAAATTCAATTATCCAATATTTACAGAAGTCTCTGAATATCAACCAGTTGCCATGGAAATAGGGAGACTAAGCAGATAAACAAAAACAACACCTGAAATTAAATTGAATTTGAATGGACATGCAGTTTGCTTCCATCACTTGCATTGTATCAGGCATCTGTACACTGTGCAATATGTTTCATTCAACACATGGTTTGAAATCCAAAGGTAACCAAGAAAGAAATAAGTTGTTACAATTAGCATCTTTATGGAAAATTTCACACTCCACAAAACAATGCAATTGACACAGGGCTTACATAGAACATTGGGTGATATTTTGCACTCACTGTGATGGCTTGGAAATATAATTCACAGCACAATACTGACAGAATATTTACAGAAAACGAGAGCAATCATTAGTCTCTTATAAATAAGGTGACCAAATATCCCGGCCTTCTATGAATACATGCAACCCCCTCCATGATGAAGTCATGTCAGTTATTTTGCTCTAATGAGCTTTCTCCTATACCCATCAGTATTCTAAAAACAAAAGAAAGATATCACATACAACCAAAAGTAGTCACGCACCAATAAAACCCCATTTTTGTTGTAAAATTTAAATTCTCAATCATCCTTTTAGTACTGTCTCATTTTAGTTCTGTTTCTACTGCTTTACTTCAGTGGGTTTCCCCTTTCCCTGAATGTGATGCTGGTCCCCACCTTGACAGGAGCAGGGAGGACTCTGGAGAAATGTAAAAGGCATCGTTCCAGCAGTAAGGAAAACAAAAGAACATGGCTTGCAGGCAAAAGGAAAAGGAAGCTGAAGACCCCATTTGGGTCTAGAAGGGCTAAGAGACAATGGACATTTTGGTCACCTTAGTTACAAGTCTCTGTCACCTGCATGCATGGACTTTTGCTTTAATCTGTAAGTGTTGATCTCACAACCACACACAGTTCTATTCAAACACCAAACTGGGGAACAGTGTTATGAACAGCAGTCACAGGGATGGAATAGCCTTTTCGCCCAGAAGTCACAAAACAAGATACTCCTTGAAGTGTTCTTTTCAGCTGTGCATATTGATCTGTACAAGTCCCATCTCCTGGTAGCCAGCACTAACCCTACAGGCATGACCAGCTCAAGCTGTGACCCTTTACAAGTTGTGTACGAGGTTGCCATTAAAGGTGACATTCAGCAAGGTTACCACACATGGTTTGGGTACCACAGTTATCAGCAAATCACTTTAATGGTGACCAATATATTATAAGTTACTCCAACTACACACATATCAGAGAGGATTATTACAGAGACAATACTTTACACTCCTCTACCTGCAGCTTTCAGTTTGGTTTGGTTTGTTGCTGTTTCCTACACGGTGGTGGTCTCCCATGGCGCATAATGTGTTTTTCTAAACTATCCAGGATGGCAATTGCAATCCTTTGGACATGGGGATCAGTGTGGACATTTTCCTTGATGTTGTACAAATGCTGCAAACCACCTTCTTCAATTAACATGCTGCAGTATCTGGCGGCTGTAATAGATTATAAAAAGGAAGTTAAAAACTGAATTATCTAGGGTAAAGGTAGCTGATACTGTAAACACTGTTTCAAATCCACTTTTGTTTCCAGGCAGTATTTAAGATACTCCCTTAAGTGTCCACAGAAGTGCATCAATACTTCAACAAGTGACAACACAACAGAGTTATTTGGGCAGGACTCCAATTGTAATCAGGTCTCCTACCACGTCTGTCTCAGCTGACTGGAAAGTGTCCTGTAATATGTATTCTCTCTTCCCCCCACCTCCTCTGTGCACATTTAAAGTGCACATAAACCAGAAGAAATGGGAATCAAAAGCACTGTAATGGCTGTGAGTATCCATGTAAATATTGGCACCTTTCCCAAAAACCATGGTACAGAACAGTTACCAAAAAAAGGTATCAGATATACTACATCACTTGTCCAGGCTTGGAGAGTGAATACAAACTAGTTCCTTCCAATAGTTTGCCAAATATATTGATGGTGGCCTCTAATTAGGTATAAGTTGCTATGAATGCCTTTTCAGGGTTTTTTCCACTTACATTCTGGAATTCAATAAGTTGAAATCACATCTCCATCAGCTGCAGCATTATTTAAGAGCAGGGAACAGCTATAAAAAGAGCTGCATGGTGAATGTAATGTGCAAGCTCCAGAAGTTGTTATGGAAAGGTCAGGATGACTGTAATGCAACCCACAGGACATTACCTCAGATGGGCCCAATTTCACCATTCATCTCAGTGATGCAACGCCAGACTTGTTTAAATGCTGACATTGAGCATTTCACTGGGGATCACATATACTGCAGTGCTACTAATATTTTAATTAGGTTACCTCATTGAGGTGACTATGACATAGACAACCAGCAGAAGAAGAAAAAAATACACAAAAAAACTTAAACCAATTACTTCTAGACTATTTCACATGGTCATCTATAGGAGTGGGTCAAAATAAAAAGCATCTCCTCTCCAGGACTACTAAAAGCTTTCTTGGTGCCAAGCACCAAAAGCCGAAGATTTTCCTCCCAAATACATCTTCGTATTTCAGAATTAAACACATTTTCCCTTAGAGCAGGTTATTACATTTGCTACCAGACATTTGGTTTCTCTGCAACTTTGTCCAGAAGCTTCTGGCATCAGCTACCATCAGAACTAAACTTTAGGAATTCTGTCTTGGTCTCAAATCAGGAGTAGGCCAATACAAACCTCAGTAGCATGCTAAAAGCTCAGAGGTGAGGGCAGACAAAATACCAAAAATAAATACAACAAATAGGACAGCACTAAGATAACAGGACTGAGACACAAAGAGACATTACTATTTAAAATCTATTATTCAGAGTCGGACCAGTAAAACAACTTTGTCACAACAGTCTGACTTCAACGTGAAAACCCTCACAGATTTCATGGACAGCACCCTGAGAACAGTGGCTCATTATATTTATGAGCTCTATGAAGAGCAGCAAAACAGCATTCTGTGTGTAGTTATATATTATGTCACGTTATTGGTCCTGAATAGATGCCTTATCACTGCAGAAATAGTGATTTATGGGACACAGAAAAATAAGCCTAGATACGCTGCCATCAAGGAGATTGAAAACTGGCACAGAAAACACTTTCAATACTTCAGAAGAAATCTGCTTTATCTAGACATATTCATGCCAAAAATTTCTGTCAAAAAAAACCAAAAAGAAAAGCATTAAAAGCCAGGAAGGTTTGTCCCCTCCTACATTTAGGTATGGTTAGGGGATTTATTTCCTTTTCCAACACTTGTGCATTATATCAAATGCTCTCAAATCACTCTACTTCTCATTTTGTAGATGGGAAAGAGAGATTAGAAAGTGACCTCTATGTCACAGCAAGTTACTGCAAGAAGACAATTAGAGATGAGGATTAACTATAACTTCTGTTCCCATAGTAAGACATGGCTACCTGCCATGGTCACTGTTCTTAATTTAAAAGGAATTTGTTGCCCATCATTAATATCTGCATATTTTATTTCAGTAAGAACACATGTGCAAGCAAAAAATGTACCTAAATCTAAACAAATCCACATTTTGGAATTAATACTATGCATCTAACAGTAAAATTCCAGTAAATAGAAGAGATGTAAGGAACTTTTACTACTCTTTCTGCCCCATTTAGCCAAGCCCCAAATGTAGTTTCTCAGAGGATTAGGAGTGAATACCCCTGAAATTCTTATTTTTCCCACTCCATGCTAGTGAATAACATACTAAAAATGAGAATTTTAAGGGTAATATTCTCTTAATACATACGATTTTTGCTGCAGACGTGCTGCATGGCCCACACTGCCCATAACTGGACACCAGGTGTCATGAAACAGCCAAGTAGTGGAAAAAATGGATTGAAAGACCTATTAAAAAAAAGGAGAGAAACAGTTACTTGCTTTATTACTAGATACTATTACTTCAGAGGTCACATATCTGCTCATTCATCTGCTCATATGTTAACTACAGGGGACATTGATAAATATTAAGAGGCTGGTCTGCTGCATCTAAAACCCATTTAAGAGAATTACTAGCAAGAATCAGATATAGTAGATATGTGGTATGCTTTTTTTTAATTTTCCAAACTCTTGATCACAAGACAATACTTACCTGTAAGCCACCATCTCACATTCTGGGGTTGGCCAATTCAAAATGGCAGTATGCTGTAAAATACAGAACCAAGAACATTGATTGTTAAATACAAACATTGAAAAAACCATAAAAGACTATGATAAAATTCACCATCCTTTCTGTACCAGCTGTTCAAGGAGAGACGTCCTCTGGCTGCGACTTAATGTCCAGGCCTGCTCTCCTCGGGATATCAGATGAGCAATAATCCCTGCTGCAAAGTAGCTGACTTCCACCTCCACGCTGTGCAACAATTTACTGATGTGGTCTATGAAGTCCTTCCACATTAATTCAGAATGGAGCTCTTTAACTTCAGCTATGTTATTCTGGAATGGGGAAAATAATAATAAAAATAGAGAAAACGTCAACAGAAAGAACACAGCATGAGGGAGAAAAACATAAACTTGAACTATATTGTGTGAGTAGACACATATAAACACTCAGATGAGAGCTCCATACATCCAGCTGTCCACCACATGCCAAAATACTACTTTTGCTTTAGGAAACTCTTCCAGTCTAATGCAGGAATTTGCTTCAAAACAAAGAGGTTTTCTTGTAAATTATTTTATGTCATTAACATGTAGATTACACTAAATCAAAGGGTGTTTTTAACATTCTCAAGCACAATTTCAAAAAATTTCAGCAGTGCAAAATTCTGCATTGCACTGACTTTCAACCTACTTTTTGCATTTGGACTCATGTGAAGCCTCACTCTCCTTTCTTAAAAGTTCTTTTTATTTACTGTAAACATCAATTTCAATATAACTCTTGAAAAAACACAGAAGAGTCCAAAAACATGTCAATTGTGAATAATATACACTACAAGGATTAAAGAAGAATGTAAAACATATTAGGGAATTTTTCAGATTAACATAGGGTAAAAAAACCCCTTTCGAAATTCAATTTTAAAAGTATATATTTCAGATATTTTTTTCTTTTTTCGTCTCACCAGAAGTCCAAGAACTTTCTGTTGGATGGATGATTCAGATGGAAAAGACTGTGGATAAAAGAAACAAACAAAAGGTAAACATTTATGCTTATTATTGAAACAGCTTTAATTATAAACCTGTGCTGATAATCCACCACCAAGCTCCCCCTCCTCACCTCTAAGACTCTCATGAACAGTTCTAGCCCTTGATTTTCAATAAAGTGACGACACGTTGTTGGAGATTCATCAGTGAGGTTCCAAAGTGCACTCAGTGTGAACTTGAGGGTGGTATCTACAAGATTCTGATTTGTTTTCTGTTTAACTATTTGTAGAAGTTGCTAGGGGGAAAAAAATCAAAATATGTATTAGCTCCTCTGCTTCTTTCTGCACTAACTAGGCAATGCGTAACTGTCACTTATATGCAGAGTAAAGATCTATATGTTTAGAGTCAAACTATACAAAATTAAACAGCTATTAAACTTTTTACCTGCCCTCTGAATGTGGTTGCCTGCTAAAGGAATTCCTTTGTTTTCACAGTAATTGTATGTGTAGGGCTATTACAGATGGCACAAAGCCATCCACAGAACTCTGAACCCTTACAGCAGTATTTACTTCAAATATTCTCCTTCTGAGCATCTTTCACCTTAAACAATGAATTTCAAATCAAGATATGTCTTGCTATTTCACTTTGCATTAATTGTGTGAATTTTTTCCACTCTCGCTTACTTTCTAAACAATTTTCACATGGATACATGTTAATATGTTCTTAGAATTTTATCTCTTTATGTTTACTTTGTATCTCCAAGAATATTGCTAGTATGAACAGCTCGGGATGGTGGGAAAGTATCTGACTTACCCTAACAATGAAGAGTTCTGCACCAAGTTGAGCTGTTTGCTCTGTTGAAAGCTGGAAACAAACAAAACCAAATCAACAATTTTTTAGACTTGAGAAATGTTATCCTATCATCCCAAAGCTTAATTCCATACCTTTGCAGCAAGAATGGAAATTATGGCTACAGCCATCCTTTGCATGTTTTGATCTTCATGATTACACAGCCACTGCATAACAAGTTTGGCTGCTTCAAACCTGGAGGTTAAAAATAAAATTAATTTTCGTCAGTCTCAGTAATGGAAAGATGTACACAGACAACAGAAGTATACTTCATACCATCAAAAGTAGAAAGATAGTGAAATTGGAGGTATTGTATGAGCTTCTGTCAGCTTTAAGCTGTTGACTTAGGGTCTCTGACTTCTAGTTATGTATCAGAGTGCACAGGAACTGCTTCCAAGGAAGGAAGAAAAATTTGGCACAATCTTCTGAAACATCAGATCATCACACGTCAAAGTGTTTGGACAAAACATTTGAGTAGAAAAATATCTGCAAAAAGCAACCCCAGAGAAATCCTGACTTCTGTTACATGCAATCAGTGACAGACCCATCCAGGTGAAGTAAAAGAAGCCCTGTATAGCAAAGGATTTTTTCAGACCTATACTCAATGGTATATATTTGGGTCAACAGGCCTACAACAATATAGGCCAGATAAATTCAGCACACTGGAATGACTTAAACTGAGCAAAACTGGGACCAGAGACAAAGCTTCTGAAGAAAAATATTCTGCAATGCTACAACTCATTTTAACTGACATCTAAAACTTGCCTGTTAAATGGGACATCCTGAAGGATTCTGTCACTGCATAGTGAAAGAAGGCAATTCTTTTGCAGCTGTGAGAAATGAAAAATAATTGCTTCATCAGAAACACATATATTTCAGAACACTTTCTTGCTATGAACCATTCAACATTTTTCCATGAGGTTCTGGGATGTGGAGAAACCTTTTGTTAAGACCCTCAAGACAGAGAATCCCAGAGAAAGCAGAGAAGTTTTGCCTTGTACCTGCTGATGATTTGGGAAGTGCTCCATGGCCTTGAGGAGCAGGTGAGTGACGTCTGCCAGGAGCCGCACGGGCATTCCGGCCGCCAGGTCCTGCTTGGTCAGGTTGAAGACGCAGGCGCTCGCTGCCAGCTGCACGGGCAGGTTCAGGGGGTGGTTCCTCATGCCGATCACCACCAGCTGCAGCACAGCAGTTTGGCCCATGTTAGCTGCTCATACATTTGCACACAGACCCCAGGAACAATCTGCCTCCTGCTCTAGGCCACAACAATGACTCACAGCACCCAATTTCTGCCTGCCCTGTACTTGAGTGAGAAATCCATCTGGTGTGATTTTAATTCTCAAAGCATAACATTTCCTTCTGCTCAGTGATTCAAAGTTGGCAATTTCTACTGCTCCAAGTCCTTTAGCACAGCTTGTAGCAACCTCTCAAAGAAGAGGCTGCACAGATTGCAAGAAATTCCTCGAAAGAGCCAGGCTGGGATACAATCACCAAACCCTTTCAGAGGTGAATGAAGCAGGACAGAGTGTCTGCAGTGCAATGATAGTGATGTAGTGGCTTGTTGTTTGGTGATGAGCCATTTCAAATCACATCCTGAGCTGCTAGGACAGGATAGATTTTTTGCAGCTTCTTCCTGAATCACATTTTTGGCTATGTAAGTTGATTGTGATCTCACCTACTAATCACCTAATAAGAATATTTTTCTTGTTGATTATTGACTGACAAAGTCTTGTTGATATTGACACCAGCAAATTCAAGGCCACTTGTTCAACATCAAAGAGGATAAGAAAAATAAAAACCATGTGTCCTACTGGTGCCTCTTTTTAGGATCACAACAAAACTTAAACCATCTCTCGTGTTCTTGACATGGAAAACCAATGCCTAGAATGGATTTCTAAGGAAGTTTCTAGGCTCTAGGTTACAGCCCCATACAGAACACTAATGATGTCCATTCACTTGTTACCACACTGGAGGGTGACAGTAGAGAAAACTGGCACTGAATTCTTTCCTTATTATTACTGTTTTGTGAGCATCAGCAGAAGGCACTGCTGTGTCTGGTGAATGAGACTGGACAGACCTTTGATCTGAACCCAAACAGATATGATCTAATGACAGAATTCAGCATCTGAAGAGTATTTCATATCATATTCAACGTTATGTGAAAAAATTAATTTACATGATACTAAATTTAGATAATTTCTGTTAGTACAGACCAATTTTACCTAACATAAAACACTACAGGGCATCTTCTACATCACTCTTGTTTAAATAGTTCTTTATTTTAATTTAACATTACAATTTTAATCTTACAAAATACAACCAAAAACGTAAAAGCTCATAAACTAATCTATACCAGGGTTTTGGGAATGAGCTCAGGAAAAACACATGAGAATCATCAAAACTATTATTTTACCTTTAAAATTTCAGGCTTAGTTTTTTCCATTACATGTGTCAGGCTGAATAAATGGAAGAGTGCTTCTCTCACAAAGAAGGCCCGTTCGCTGTAACGCTTCAGTGCTTCCGAAATCTGAGTTTCATTTGCTTCTCCTGACACCTGTGAACACAGAAATAATCTTCAGTTCAAGATGTCATTATTTTACTTTCAAAGTTTCATTCTCAAAAAATGCAAAGCTGCAGTTTCAAAGGCAGTGATTTGGCCAAGTCCTTCAGTAAGTAAATGATTGCCAGCCTGCTCTATTTTCCATTTAATATTTTCTCTGTTTATAACTGAGTTGTATAACCAAAGATGGTTTGTTCCTCAGTCCTACTATTTAATCAATCATTGCTGCAATCACTGTTTTTTAAAATTCTTAGGGCAGCATGCAGAACTTGTTCTACTTAACATAGCACATACAAAAAAAGCAAAATGTTCATAGATTAAAGTGTCACATTCTGTGCATCCAGTATTGTATACAGGCATATTTCTTTGAAACTTGTGAGATCAGGAATCTATTACAGCCTGAGCAAACTGATAGCATCTTGGATTTTGTTTCATATTCTCCACTGATTAGAACAGGGCAACCCTGTTTACTGACGTGTTGTGCAGCCAATTATACCCTACATGAAAAATTTCCACTTGGCTTCATGTTCTCAACTATAACACCTGCCTAGTGTTCATAATCAAATTTCACAGGGCTGCTGTAAAGACAGCAATATTTTACCTCTACTGTTTTCATGAGTTCTGTGTCTTGTTTACTCTTAAACAGTATCTAGACTAAGCAGTTGAATATTTCAGTAGTTACTAATGAATTTAGGTCACTAAAAAAAAAAAAGAAATAATGCAAACTGCATTTTGCTAACCACACTGCCACAAGTCCATTGTGACTTTCACATTACTAGAACCTTCTTCCTTCCTGCCTTTTCATGGCACAGACAATTCGATGCAGCATGTATTCTGAACAGCAGGGATTACATTGTATTATTTTATACCAAACATGAGGTATAACCCCCTGATGCTGTACTTCATCACACCAAAGGGGAACTTGCTTTCTCCAACTATGCATTTCAACATGCAGACACTTTGCTATCAGCTGTGACAACTAAGTACTCAAGAGACCTGGCTCTTAACAACTGTCAAATATTTCAGGGGGAAAAAAATACAAAATTGTGTAGCTGTGTTACTCTGCTTGCGTATAACAAGAGCATTCTGAATTTTATAACTGAAGTGGAAACCTCAACTTGCACAGAAGACACACTAAACTATGGACATATTAGGCTCTCTTCCTCATTCCTTCTGCAGCTTCCATCATCCTCAAGGCACAGCAGAAAAGAAAACCCAGTGTCAAAGATGATATACCACTGACATGTCTAAAACATGTTTTTTTAAATTAATTCTAACCCACTCAGTCTCTAATAACTGCATTTGGATTCAACAGAACAGGGAACGATGTCTTGTTGCCTGTCTCTAAAAGATAAATAAATGCACTTCAAAAAACATCATCTCATTCTAAGGGGCTACGTAATTGAAGGTTTGTTCAAGAAGAAGTAGTCTTTCATCCTAAGTTATTGCTTCTTAGGTGTTGTATTCATCACCAGAAGACCTTTCAAGAATGGTAGAAATATTGTAAGAGGAAATAGTGGTGATGGAGTGTAACAGCAGCTGAGTTATTCAGCTTTATTGTATCTGCTGTGTTAATCACGACCTGCTCAAAGCTTATGCAAATTCTACCTCCACTCCTTATACAAAGCTAACTCATGCCAGATACTGTCTGGAATCCAGAGAATATTATCCCAATAAGTGACTTCAGACCAGACAAAGTTTAGCTCCCTTAGATATGTTAAATCAGGATCTAAGGTTCACCGAAAAGGCACAGAAAACAGATGCTTCTTACAAGTATATGTATATATGCAGTATTATGTAACTTTAGCAGTTTGTGTCAAAATTAAGTAGGAATTTCATCTAAATACAGTAATTAAAATTAACACTTAAAAAAAATGAACCTACAGCCTCCTTCTGAAACACAGACATATAGTTGTTACAAATGATTAGTTCTATTTTCCCTGCACATTGTATTTTTTCAGTGAAATTAATTCCTCCACTTAACCTTCAGGTTTCCTTCTCCTGTTAGGAACTCTGAGTAGCCGGCATCAGTAGCTAGCAGTCCTACAAACTGCATTGTGGGCCGCTGCAGAATGAATGCTTGTACAGCTTTATCTGTCACATGTTTTCTTCCAGAAATGTCCAAAGACACAAGGTTAGGCAAAATATCTTTCTGTTCCAGTAAACGAAGAGCTATGTCCGATGTGAACTGTTTGTCATCCGAAATATCAAGATGATTCAGGTATTTTAGTTCTCTTATAACATCCAGAATCTGGGTTGTGGTCATTTTCAAGCATTTCAGGTGGTGCATGGTCAAAGACTTGAGCCGGTCTTTGCAGGTGAGGAGTGCTGTTATGTCAGTGACGGAGGTGTTGGATATATCCAGACTTTCCAACCTGGGAAGCGAAGCAACATCTGCCAAGTCCTCGTTGTAGAACAGCACGTTGGTGATGCTCAATGCGCGCAGCCCAGACAGCTGACTGAAACACCTCTCATAGGGGTCTTCCAGAGAAAGAGTCAGTGAGTTCAGCACCAGGCACTGCAGATTCTGCTGGATCCACTTATTGCTGCCCAGTCCACTGATAATGTCTGTGATTGTTATATCTGCATTTACCCCTGTAGCATCAAGCTCCACCAGCTTGTGATGGCAGAAGGCTTTCCTGAAAGCCACGGCTGAGATTTTGGCTTTGCGGATACAGGCTCGTTTCAAGCGCATCTGGTTGCCTCGGAAGATGCCCACGGTTCCATCATTCAGAAGCCCTGTTGGAAAACAGCATCAGTGCTTGGCTCCAGTGTTACACAACACCACTTTGACATTAAGAACCCAAAGGGTACAAAGTGTTAGCAGAGAAAATCAATTACAAAGTAGTTTGCTTTGGATCCTTATGACACTGATCCCAAAATCTTACATTTGAGATTCCACTTTGAAGATTATGATGTCACGTTTGGAAAATTCCAGGTTTAAGAATAGGACGGATAAATTAAGAAGCAGTAAATGCACGTTACCTGTTTAGTTCAGAAAATGGAACACACAATAAATAAAATATGGGTGTGATTCAAAAACAATCAGACTGCTGCCCTCATTTGCTGTATTTTTCTCATGGAACTGGTTAGAAGTGTGCTAAAAACAGAATTTCAAAATTTCTGAGTGTAATTCTCCTCCGGCCACAGTTCCATTAACCTCAAGATTGCCTCCTATCAATGACCTATTCTCATCTTGCTTTAACTAAACAATCTAGCATTTGATTGAATTCATAAGTAGGATCAATACTAAATTAAGCTAATTAAGTCCTATATGAAGAAGGTAGGAGTGTTGCTCAGAAACAAGCTGAATGTGAGAAAGAAACCTAAGAAGTGATTCGAAGAATAGAAAGAGGAGGGCAAGGAAAGGGTGGGAAAAGAGAAAAAGACAGCAATGAAAAAAAGCAACAATCTTGTTTGGTATCTTTTTACTCTGTAGAAAGAAAGCATAAGTAGCCTTTTCTTGCAAAACACTGGCAACATCCTAACTGAAACAATACATTGAGTTCCCTCCATGGAATTATCAAAAATACACTGAATATACAAATATGAAATCTTGGTGTCTTATCAACAGAAGGATTACAAAAAGCCATGAGAAGGGTACAGTTGCACAAGCAAAAGGAGTAGGAAGAACATGTCCCAGTTTTGCTCTATAGGGTTATAAATGTCAACGCTCCTGGCTTTTAGTCTTGTATCTTCACACATACTTGACAAAGAAAATTAAATAAAAATTCAATATATTTGAATAATAACATCATTGTCACTATAATTTGGATTTAATTCGTGGGCTAGTAATTGCCTCTGTGACAAAGGCAAATTAATATTAAGATTTGCAGACCTTTCTAAGGAGCAAATGGTTCAGGCATTTCTGACCAAATAGTCAGGGGACCACTTTCCTCTTTCGTGGGGAAAGCAAAAATATGGGATGAAACAACTGGTATGCAGCAGAAAAAGTAAAAGCAATAAATATAATTATAGTTTGGTTAAAGTATCACTAAATTACTTCTTAATTTTTGCTTATCTCTTCATTTAAGGACCAAAGCTCTCTCCCTGGCCTACCTTAGCCACGCAGAGTTTACCTGCCATGCACTTTTTTCCATCCTGCACCCTGTGTGTTTCTGACATTTTGGTGTCTGGAAATGTCTTCACCACTGCCAGCACTGGTAATAAGTTTCTGGCAATTCGGTTTCCTTGAATCTGACTTCTTGGGACTACTCTAAATAATTCCTTATCAGAAAGCAGTGTATATTAAAGATTAAATTTTTTTTGAGTTTATCTTTTTTTAGGACCATTCCTTTGTTACTTCTGACCAGAACAACTTGAGAAAACCAGAACACCAGTACTTGCCCAGGAGGACCCAAATAAAATCTGCACTTATAGGATAGGGTATTTGGTCTGTTTACAGTAATTTTTCTAGTGTCATGTCTCATTTTTTTAACAGAAGTCTCCAAGATTTCAAGGAATGAGTCTCTTACCTCCTCTCTAGCGTACTCTGTACATTCATTTTATCATGGTAAGAAGTTTTATACAAATTTTATCATGCTTAAAGCAAGCAAACAAGAAGGCAGGCCTCTCCTCAGAGATGTGCTGACAGAGAACCAGTAAGCCAGTACGCAAAATGTAAGAATACCATAAGGTGTTTATACTGCTCTAAAACTGAGTGCTTTCAAACAAACAATTCTGTTTTAATAAAAGTGTTAAAAGAGATGAGAAACTTTTAATGAATCACAAGGCTATTTTCTAGCTTAATTACAAGGGCACACGGTAAAAAAAATTCAATTAAATGCTCTTCAAGAGATATTGTTACTAGTAGAATCAATTTTTTTTTTGTTGGAGTAATTGAAAGAAGATTAAAGAATGTTCAGTTAAAGGAACATTAAAATCATAAACCAAGACAAATAACTTTCTATTTAGATCTATGTGGCAATGCAAAGCTCAGCTGAAGCTGTGAAAAGCAAAAATAACAAAAATTCTCTGTTAAGAGATTACAGAACACAGTTTTAACAGCTGCAGCAGCAGATTCTACTAGAAAATATAGCAGAACTGCACTGTCACATTCTGGTGAAATATTTTCACCGATGACCCACAAATGATTGTTTTTACCATGAAATGCCATTGTCTGCAGCAGTCGATCAGCCACTTCTTGAGGGAACATTCCTGGCTCCTGCAAGCAAAACGTTCCATCTTGCCTTTCTGTGCAGAACTTCTCTAGGTTGGCAGTCAGGAAATTCAAACAGATATCAAGTAAAGAATATGGAGAAGCTTCCTCCTGTCATATGCAAAACACAATGAAACAAAGGAGATTTAGTCAAGTCATTCTTTCTATGAACTTTCCATTACTCTATAATGTCTTTTTTGTTAGTCTGGCAAATATTACAAGAGGAGATGTCTCCCTCAGAGGCAGACAAAATCAGGTCACACAATGAACAACTGGCCAAACTGATGGGAGCCTCCTTCCCCTGTCACCCCCAGAACCACATCCTGTCACATCTGCTGTGCTTGAACCCTACTTGTGTTCCCAGAGGAAGAAAAGCAACTGCTGAAAAATAATTTAAATTTATGTCTACTGGGAATTAATCAATCAAGACAAACTGAAAGACAATATAAAAATCAAATTTTACTCCTGGATTTAAAATATTTCTTTTAATCTTTCATTTAAGTCAACCCATATTAGAAATTTACTACCAACCTAGATAAGAAATGCAGATACTGCAGATAAATTGCAGATATGAGAGCAATTTTTGATACTGAAAAGGGCAGTTAGAGCTTCAGATCAAAAAAGAAAACCCAAAAAGAACTGGTTTAATTCCAAATTCTGTGCAGCAATAAACTAACATCTATTACAGTAATCCTTTTCCTCCTTCCAGGTGCTGTGCACCTGGAAATCATCTATAGCAGAAGTCTGGGTACAAAGGACAAGGCAGAATATAAACTCGATCTTTTCCCTCAGAGTTTGAGATTGTATACTGATACATGAAAATCTCAAAGGGTTTTTTTATTCCATGTCTAATAATAACCTACTGTTTTCAGCCACACAGATTAATCAACATAAAGAATGACTCTCAGCAGTGTGAATCATCCCCAGCACCACACAAAAGAAGGCCGAGTGACTGGTACATACTCCCCCAGACAATATTGAAAATAACAGCATCAACTGTTGTCAGATCTCATCTGTAGGAAAAATAGTAGCTTCCCTTTTATACTGAAAGTTCTGGATCATTTCACCTTTCTTTCTCAGCTCATTTAACTTCTGTTGCTTCACTTGCCTAATACGCTGATCACAGGAGTACTGAAATACGTAAAAGGTTATACAGAAGAAACACAAATAAGTTTACAAAGATATGTCTTCTAAAATAAGGTGCACATATTTGAGGACTGGGAGGTACCACATTAGGGCAAAGATGGAATGGAGCCTATCTTTAATGAATCACGTATTGACAACAATTAGAGGCTGCAGTTTAATAGCTCCTGAAGACTTAAGTACAGGCTTGGGAAATAAATACTCCAAATTATTCAAATACAAGCTCTTTCTGCAGCTTTTGACATGCAACTTTCATTCCTTTAACTCAGTTTTGCTAAGTGCTTAAGTTTCATTATTTTTTAAGCTTTATTATTACATTGTATTGTTGCAAAAACAGGAGTTACTTTGTCATGCAACTTGCTCCCATACCAGAAAACTGCAATTTTGGCAGCCTCCAATCTTAAACTGATAAGAAAATAAAGGACAGAATTCAGAATCGTGAATGTCTTTTGTTTCTTTGTAGTGTGCAACGATGCCTGATTATTTTAAAATAGTACATTTTCTTATATGAAATGGGAAAATTTTTTTTAAACTTGAAATCAATACATACACCCAGGGCTTATATGACAGTTGATGAGTCAAACAAAAATCAGAATCCGTACTCAAAGGTGTACAAAAATCATTCCCACTGAAGCAAAGACATCCACATCTCCCATTAGATCTTGTGTTTCTAATTTGATGCTCAAAGATGACAAAACCAGAATACTGGCTCTCTTCATTCCTCCTGGAACTGTTCCTTCCTTTCCGCCAGAAAAGCTGAAACACTTTCATGTATCAGCGAGCAAACTCCAATGAGAATTTTTAGCCCTGTAGATAGGCCACTGGCATATGACTCAGAAAACTATTTTTTCAACCAGTACCTCTGAGTGGCCAATCTGTCCTTTGGAAATGCCGGTTTAATTTTTATATAATCCCTTTGGAAGTTCATACAGGGTATCTCCGTACAACCAAGGAACAAAAACCACGAGCAGGGATCAACTACACTTGCAAATAACACAGTTCCGTTTTTATTAACTCCACTCATTCCAGCCATAGGAGACATTTGTAATATTTCTTTAACTTGCTGTCAAAAAGCTGAGGAAACACCCTAAACAAAGGCTCCTGAGGTAACCTGGGCAGACAGGCAAAATGTTTTTATCGGTATCTGATAAAGTCCACTGACAAGCATCCTAAAAACAATTTCCTAGACTGTCTGCTACTGAAATAGCACAGCTCAAATGCAGTCTGAAAGCCTTTTATGTGAGCTGGAGGCATTCCTTTTCTCACTTTTCTTTACTTAAAGACAATATTGCCCAGTTAAAGTTGTATTTAAGCTCTTAGAAGGTCAGAATTTAAGTGGTTCCTTTCTCTAGCTCTGCTTTTGAATGTCGGGTTGAAGACAAACCTGGCATTTGTTTTCAGATCACTTCACTTTCTGTCTAATGAGATACTACAAATGTGTGTCAACCATAGCACAGCATTTAATTTTTTTTTTTTTTAATTTAATAAACATCACTCAGCAGCTTTTGAATAGAACTTCCATTATGGTATTTTACTTTTTCATAGTCATCTTAATTATCTGATACTTCAATTAACCTCACAGTTTCTTTCACTCTATCAAATTAATTGAGTAGCCAGGAAACAAATACAAAAATTAATCCCCCAAAACACAGAATTATGCATTACATGATGCAAGCTGGGGTGCCTTCATTAACTAAAACATATACTATGAGAGTAATGTGACACATCTAAAACCTACCTAGCTGATGGAATACCATAAAAAGTATAATAACTGCATTTAGATAGGCTTTTAAAGGCTTATTTAAATTAATTCTTTTTTGAAAAAAAACTTTTTAAGTGCTCGATATAATCAAGGCAAACCAAAAGTGTGCAGGGGGATGGGGTAAACTGCCTGGCTACTGGCCTCTAACAGTAATCCAATACAGTGGAGAACTGAAATGCAAAACCTGCTTCAACTTGATGTTACCAGTTCAGCTTGGAGCTCACGCCAGGGCAGTTGGAAAGGTTCTCCCAAAGAACACTGTCCTCCACATTTTCTTTTGAGAACTCCATGAATCAGCTTTAAATACCACTAGAATATATTTAACATATATTTTAAAGTGCAGTCGAAAGGCAACAAGAGCTTAAGGCAACATATTAAAGCACCGGGAATAAGTCAGAGATTCTTAAGCCTAACATTACAAACCCAGATTAACTAGCTGAGTGTGAGTATCAAAACAAAATCCTGTTCCTCTGGGGAAGCATCACCAGGCAAGCACCTGCTTATATAACAATACCTTTAAAAAATAAGAAACAGGTATAACTGCTGTTTTCTGCCAGTAATTACAATCTAGCTTTGCAAGAAAAAAAAACCCTAAATTCCACTGCTGTGTGGACCTTTTTCATTACAGGGGTTGTGATCCTACCAACTCCAGCCTGACAGATTCAGTTCCTACAGGCTCTGTCTCTCAGGCTCATTAAAAATCAAATCCTTTTTTTTTCCATCAGTAGTGTTTTGTTTTGGTTGGTTCTTTTTCACCCTCAATAAACCAGTATGTAACACTGGAAAACAAATACCAATTTTATCTCTAACAGAACCATGTCCATGATGTGGTCCCCAATTTTTACACCCAATTGCAAACTCGGTATGACAAACCCCAAACATGCAAAGTCTCTGTAAGCCAGGCCCACCTGCTTTTCCCTCTCTGAATTCTCAAAGAAGGAGATGGGTACAGGGTTACGGACTTTTCAATTTGTGACAGTCATTTCTCTAAAACATTAGCAGAAAAGTAAAAGGTAATTTAGAGCCTCAGTCTTTGGTGTTGGATGTACCACGTTTTCCAGCTGTTTTCCACCTCTCCACAGCCCCAAAACTTTACTTACTTTCTTAAAATGAACATTCTTAAAACAATTAAGAAATAGCAACTCCAGCAACAGCCATCAAAATTCTTCTGAGTGCTAATAAAGGAAAGGCAGTGAAAAATAAACAGTTTCATGATTTATGCTACTAAGAAAGCTTTATGGTTACCCTATTTAAATTAGTTAAATGGAATTAAACTGAAGTAGGTGATTTACCAGCCAGTCTCAAGGAAGGACTATGCTCAAAACTCCAATTTAATATTAACTATTCTGGCACAAGAAGTGGGAACATACTGATTAAAGCTGCTACAAAGTCAGCAGTGATCACAAGAGGTCTAAATTTAAATAGTGCCACATTAGAACGACATAGTAAGGCCGCTTATTTCAAGATTAATATTAAGACCTTCAGATACGAGTTCATCAATTCAGAATGATAGAGAGTGGAACGAGAGTGGTGTGCTGAACCACAAGAAAACAAGGTGAAGCAGTGAAAGAAGGTGCCAGGAGAAGCATAGAAAAAAAAAAGTAAGGAAGGATTAGCTCATTTTCAAGACACTTGGGAGATCTCACAGGGGTATTTATGTTAAGAGATACCTTCATCATTTCAGTTTAAATGTAACAGCTACTAGAATGCTCTGGGGAGGAAAAGCACGTTGGGAGTAGGACATAAACCCAGCTTTTCTTAGCTCCAAGATCAAAAGGTGAGAGATACAAACACTACCTATAAATAAATGCAGCACAATGAATATAAACTACAGATGGAAAAAAGCCAGGAGAAGCACACTGCGAGCATAACAAGGTACACAGAAATGCCATTAACTGGAAGTTTCGCCATAAATTTAGACATCAGTACATAGTTAAACAATGAAATTCTACCCTAGTTCACTGATTAGAACAGCCGGCACAAAATGTACCTACTTCAAAAATAATGATACATAACTTTATTAGGGGATTGACCGAAATTCGGCTTTTAATGACAGTGGATGAGACTAGATCGCCCAGGAAGCTCCTGTTAGTCCTTGAAAAGCAAATATGCACACTCATGTCTGGAGCAGAGGAGCAATCCAAACAGCTCCCATATGTTCTGCTCCGGCCTGTCTGGAGCACGGAAAGGCTGTTCCTTTGGCAGCTCCGTGCTGGAAGAGCTCAGCGAGGCCCACGCACCGTGCCTTGGCACGGCTTCCTCCAGACAGACCCTGGACAAAGCAATTCCCAGTGGGAAGGTGCTGCTGGGGGGCTGGAGGAGGCAGGAGCCGGAGGAGGCACAGGCGGCTGGGCTCGGCTGTGCCGCGGTGCCCTCACGCCGGCCGGCTCTGCCCCGCTCCGCCCTGGCGGCTGCCGGTGCTCGGCCCCGCACGGCGCTGTGAGGGGCCGCNGTCCACCACCACCACCCCCTCACCGCCCCCTCACCATCGCGGCGCTGGGTGCCGCCGGCGAGCGCCCAGCCAGCCGGTCCCGTCGCTGGGCTCCTTCTCTTTTCTTTTTTTTTCTTTCCCTCCCTCCCTTCCCCCGTGTTTACCCTCCCGACCTGGAAGTGAATGTTGCCTCAGCCGGCCGGGAACCCGCCTCCCTTAAAGGGGCTGCGCCAGCACAGGTTCGTCTGGGCTGGGTGAGCGGAGCCTCAACATCCGCGTTTAAGGCTCAAAGTGTGGGGAGAAGGGGCCATTGCGCAGCAAAGCGCATCGGCCTCACTTGTTACGAGGGTGTGGGACATTTTCTTCGGCCTGGTTGCTCCGGCAGTGGAGCCAGGACCCGGGAACATCGAGGCGCCGGTGAGCGCCCGGCTGGAGCAGGTGAGCAGCAGCTCTGTGTCCCTGGGGACCTCCCCACAGCCATGAACTGGCGTCAGCTTCACGCTTCGTGCTCACAAGCCTCTGCAATTTAAGTGTTTCCTGCACAAACTGGTTCATTCTGGTAATATGAATAATAACCTACACCAGTACAATAGGTTTTGCCGCCTGCTTTGGAGGGGAGCTTTGCCATAAGCATAAACCATTCCATACAAAGTAATTTCAGGTTTCAGATACAGTAGTAGTGAAGAAAACCTGTCTCCCAACCAATACATACAAGGTACTGTTGGTCAATAGAATACAGGTATTTCTCGTTTCAGGATACAAAGTAAAGAATGGTACAAATACCCTATCCAAATAAAATGAATTTTTCTATAGAGTTTACTCTAAAAGAATTGCTGATTCTACATACAGAAGCTTTGAATAACTGTTGTTTGCAAATCAGCAAGACACATAAATATGAAGGAACAGTTGCTAAAATTATTTATGCTTTTGTCATTACAAGATGGCAGAAGATTGTATAAATACTATGAAACAGTTTTACCAGTTTAAGGACTACATAACAAAAGTCAGTTGTAGTTCCAATTCTTTAGATAAGGCTGCTGACGTAGAGAAAATAAATTACGTGCTCAGGATCTGACAAGCACAGAATTAAGAATCTTTATGTTCTGAATTTAACCACTTTAAAACCTAATCTGCTTAGAAGAAACAACTTACATAATTATGGACACAGATATTATCTTAGATAAGGAAGCAGTTCATACTATTATTCTTAGTCCATTACGTGTTTCTTCCACTTCATAATGTCTTTGCAAGATTCCAGACTGTTCTTTCAATGTCTTTTAAATTCACTGATTCACTCTGACCTATCACCAGATGTCTCATCTTCCGAATTTATGATAGGAACTGGGCTCAGACAGTGAAAACTTTCAGTGACAGACTGACCCCCTGCTCCCAGTGCCTGTTCTTGGCCTGCCCCGCTGTACTCAGGAATCCTCTCCATTCCTGGGATGGAGCAGCCATATGGTTGAGTTGGCACAGGCTCAACATTGGCATCAGAAACTGCAAAGACAAAATCCCAGCTAGAGCAGACTCTTCAAGGACTTCAACAAACTCAAGGAATTTCTACTGAGCCTGTGCAAACTGAAATGTTTTCAAAGCTGGATTTTAGAGAAACAGTATTGTTGGTACAAAAGCAGTTCATCTTCCAAAGGCCCCATTCAGAATGGAGATTCACACAAACATTCTCAGATTGCAGCCAGCATAGGCCAAACGATGTGTATCTTCTTCCTGCTGTCTCACACACATGGCAGTGGGTTTTGGTCAATACATATTGAAAACAAGACTTTAGCTTCATATGGATGTGTTTTAACTGCAAGCCAAATTTTGAACAGTCTGAAAAGTTTTAAGGAAATACTTTAGAAGTTGTAACTGGTGTTTCAGCCGTACACCTGGCAGGGTTTGCTGCCAGTCCAGCTGGCAATGGATGGTCACAATTAGTTCTAGCCCTTAATAAACAATCAGGCTTCTTCCTATGGGAGACTCAGCGCAGGATTTAACTGAGTTTTATTTATCCCAAAAAATTGACAAGCCAGTGTTATCCTACTGAAATAATTTGGGACAAAGCATTTGCAAATATTGCAAATATTCTTCGAAATTTATTTTAACTCAAACTCAGATTAATTATAAGCAATTCATCACACAGATTTCTAATGTGCTACTTTACTCACAGAAAATTCAGTTTGTGCTCAGAACTGCTGGAGTTGGATAGTGTGCTATGTTTTGTATAGGTATTCTATTATCATGTTTGGGTTAAATTAATCCATAATGTTGTGGGTGCCCATCTGTGGAAGTGTTCAAGATGAGTTTAGAAGGGGCTTTGAGCAACCTGGTGTAGTGGAAGGTGTCCCTGCCCATGGCAGGGGGATGGAACGAGATGATATTTAAAGTCCCTTCCCACTCAAACCATTCTGTGATTTTCAGATCATCGGAGAACCAGGGTTCGTTGTGTGTTAGATGCTTACCAGTCTCTGTGTGTTTCCAGTGCCCCTGGCACTGCCTTATTACAGCAGGTTCCAGTACTTCAAAAAGCAGCTGTGAGAGCTTTTGTGGTACCACAGAAAGGAGCAGTGGCTGGGAGCAGTCTCTCGCAGCAGCACCCCTGTTCTAAAACGGAGTTGGAAATTACTGAGCTGTTAATCCAGACAAAAGCGTGCAGGAGGCAGATTGAGGAATGGAGAAAGCAGCCCCGGCTCCTAGGCCGTGCAGAGCGCAATTAATGTACTGTCATGTCTCAGTTTATGGGTTGTGCTGAATCAGACCTCAGGAATACGCATCCAGTGGTGCAAAACTCTGAAAGTAAAATACTAACAGTGTGTTAGCGCTTAAAACTGCTGAACTGTCAGAGTCCCCGGTGACCCCGGGATGGAGCGGTGCTGCTCAGCGACGCTGCTCAGCGGCGCACAGGAGGAAGCGTAATGAGAAGAGCTGTAGGGAAAGGTGCGCGAAGACAGGCCGGGGGACAGGCGGCGGGAGTGGCCGGGGGAGCGGCCGGCAGAGGGGCGGGAGGAGCGGCTGGAGGGGTGGCCGGAGGAGGGGCCGGGCGCGGGCGGTCGGAGCGGGCGGGGAAGGGGCGGCCCCGCGGGGGCGGTGCCGAATCGAACGCTCGGTGCTCGCGGGAGCC
>VZRS01004238.1:659149-784167 GCA_013398055.1 Ifrita kowaldi
AGGCTGCCAGCGCTTCGCCGATTACCTGGACGCCGTGAAGAAGGACTTCGTGGCGGCGGCGCGGGTGCTGCGCGACAACTGCGAGGAGTACGGGCACAGCGAGAGCTGCTACAAACTGGGGGCCTACCAGGCCCTCGGCAAAGGTGGGCAGGGGGGATTCTCGCGCTCGGGTCGCAGGTGACTCCACCACAACCTATTCCAATACCTGGCCACCCTCACGTCTGCCTCTCCTCCTGACCTTGAAGGAGCAGTTATCGGTCCTGCCCCTTTCATGGTCACCTCATAAAAGTAGGGGAAGGATGGAAAACCTTAAGCTGCTTCCTTCTGAAAAATAAGCCGTATGTTAACTACGTATTAATTTTTTTTTTTATTACATCCGTTTAACAGGTAAGTACAGCCAGTACTCAGTGTTACTGCTTATTCAGTTCTTAGCATCTCTTCTTGTCAGACTATTCTCAGTGAAAGAAAGAAATAAACTCACAGACTAGTTACGTGCTTACCTAAGTAGTCACCAAGTCTGCTCAAAATGTATTTACTGGTACAGTAATGGAAAGCAGTTAAATTAGTGAGAGATCTTCCAAATGACAGTACTAGTAAGGATCAATATTTTTACCGTAGTTCAAAACTAGTAACAATCTCGGTGTAGGTATACTGGCAAAATAATATTTGCCTAGTGTAAGATATTAAATCCATGAATGTAGTAGTGGAAAGAGTGTTTTGTGGGTCTGGGTTGTTTTTTGGTTGCAAGTGCTTTGGGATTACTTGTGAGCAGAGGAGTTTCCTAACTCACAGACATTAGCAAAGTGTTTGTCACTGAGATGACAGTAGTGTCTCTGAAGTCCTGAATGTTGACGGTAGTATCTTAAGCGATGGATGCTGTATTTCCAGTGGAAAGCATCCTGCGAAACAGAAAGCTCCCAGCTGTTTTAGCATGTTCTCACAGTAATGTTTTGTTTCTTGGCTGACAGGTGGGCTTAACCCAGATTTGAAAGCTGCCTACAAATCTTTCATGAAGTCATGTGAGAAAGGTGGGAAGAAGTCAGCAAATGCGTGTCACAGTGCTGGGCTGCTGGCCCAGGATGGAAGAGCCAACGCTGATCAACCCGACCCTGTTGCTGCTAGAGACTATTACAGAAAAGCCTGTGATGGCAATTTTGCTCCCAGCTGCTTTAACCTCAGTGTGATATACCTGCAGGGAGCACCTGGGGTGCCCAAGGACATGAGCCATGCCTTGAAGTACTCACTGAAAGGCTGTGAACTGGGGCACGTATGGGCTTGTGCCAACGCCAGTCGCATGTACAAACTGGGAGATGGCGTTGAGAAGAATGATGCTAAGGCAGAGGATCTGAAAAACAGGGCTAAACAGTTGCATAAAGAACAGAAAGAAGCTGCAAGTTCTCTAGCATTTGGGGAGTAAAACTGGCAGTTGCAGATATTAAGACTGTGGTTTTTAAATGGCAAGTGAACTTGTTATTTAAATTGTGAGCATACAGTTTTCACTTACATAAATATCCTGTATTTGGATATGTAAATAAAATTATATTTTTGTGGATGCAACAAATGACTAGCTCTGCTGTGCCTTTCTATGTTTTTGAACACAGAAGTTCCTAAGTGTTTTGCTTAGATTCTTCCCTTCTTTTTAAGGAAGCCAAAAACTTCTGGTCTTTAGGGAGTTTGTCCTCTTGGATCTCTTTTTTGTCTGGTGCTTCAGTATCAAGTGCTCAGACCAGTTCTAACACACAAAAGTCACAATTGCAGGTAATCCCAGCTTGGGCAGTCAGAACTGTTCCATCTCCCTCACAAGCATTTGCAGAACTTTGATAGCTGCACACTTGGGTGAGCTGCTCTAAGGTGTGGATATTCATCTGTAATTCCATAGGTCTAGGCCAGTTCCTAGCTCCCATACTTCCTCCAGTTGCCAGCTGGTTTGTGACTGTGTATCTGCCTGTCATATATGCCTGAGTGCTTTAGGCTGCTCTCCCAACACACGTGATTGCTCCTTATTTGATCACACACAAATTGTTTTACTTCCTTGCCAGCTTCTGAAACATTATGTTCTATTTTTTCTAATACAGATTTAGGGAACAGTGTGCTAACTCATCAGATCTTGGACTCAAATCCATAGCCTATATATACACAAACATACAGATTCTGAAACAGCTGTTTAAATAAGCAGGAAAGTGTGTGTAAATGTATTTGTGCACTGACAGGATCCTTTATAATTTTGGTGTGTGTAAATATATGTGAAGTTTGTGGTGTGTGTTTATGTTTTGCTGTAAATTTACTACTCAGAACATGAATCCTCTGGCTCTGGACTAAATAAAGATACAAACTTCACTATTGAAATAAGTGAAGTGGGATTAAAAGCAACATTAATTTGGCCGTAGCCACAATTGAAAGAGTTGTTGGAATCTTGCTGCGTGTATGAATTGAAGCAGTTCTTCCAATTTAACAGAGTTCTTGGGAAGGATGTTTGCTGCTGCAATAGAAGCCCCAGCAGCACAGCACAACGGTGACACAGGCACCCTGTAACAACAGATGGCAGTGTATGAAAACATTACTGCACACTGGTGTGGCTCTGGTATTCAGCAGCCTGGAAAAACAAAGAGCAGTGGCAAAAGAGTAATTTTTCTGTTAACAGTTATTAATTTTCGGCAGTTCAAAAAGGTAAAGCTCTTAGAGGAACACACTTTGCCTGATTTTTTTGCTAGGTACTATTCTGGGCATTTGTTTCACTTGGGAAAGGTAAGTAAATGCTACCTCTGTGGAATGTAGCACTAGTAATAAAACAGCTTGGAATCCATGTGTTCAGAAGGAGGCAGTTACAGGTGGGTCAAGGCACTGGAGAATTGGGTGGTATTTTAAGACTTGTAATGCTCACTGCCACAGAGTGCCTTGTTCAGATCCTCAGCCCAAGCAGCAGACCAGTTTCCTTCCAGCAGTACTAATGGCTGTCAGTGATCCTCCCAGGAACTTCCAAACAACACAGCAAACAGGCACCAGAGAACATCCTCAGTGAAGTGACACACACTGCAGATAATTAAAGCCACATATAAAGTGCATGTTGTGGGGAGGTTTTTTTCATAGCACTTGAGAACTCACAGACTTGCAGAGCTTAAATACTATAAAACAAACCATTTTCATAAACCATTTTTTCATAAAAGCTGTCAAGTGTGTAAGGTAAGTTCATGAAGTGTCATCCAATTTTGTACCACTGGTTGAAAAGGCAAACCCAGATTAAGGAAGGCTCATGTGTTTTCAGGCTGCCTCTGAACAGTTTGCTGCCTTTTTTACACAGATGTTGAGGATGCTGTAACAGATGCATGAGATAGCTAAGGCCCTCTGCTATATGACTCGTTTCCCTCTGAAGTGGCAAAGCATCCAAAAAAAAGGTCAGCCAGTCTCACTGCTGTGTATTATAAATTATATGTGGTTAATGCAGTCTGTAGCAGAGTACGGACTCTATGAATAGCAGTCTATTCTCAACCTCAAGATTCTCTTCAGGAGACAAAATCTCTTAAGAAGTGAAAATTGTTCTGAAAATCTTGGCTTACAACCATCTTGCTCTGGTATTACGGGGGTATTACCAAAAGGCCAATATCTTTCTGCTCTCTCTTTACCTGATGTTACAAAGGCTGAATTTTATGTTCTCCTGGAAAGAAAACTTTCTTCAAAGCCTCTGAGGTCATAAAGAAAGAGTGATAGATATGTGATCATAGTAGAATACTTGGAAATATGGAAGAACCTGTTGATCTCTTCAGGATCAGTGGGTTTTCTAAGAAATAAAGGAGTTTATCTCAGCTTTACAGCTCCTAAACCACTGTCTGCTTTCCCTTTCATTTGTTTGCATTGATCTAAGCTTACAGCCAACCTCCATTAATAAAGCAGCAATATACTTCAGAAGGAACCAACCCTAATTAATTCACAGACATGTGAATACATGGCTGTAAATGATGAAAGCATTCTCCGCAGGATGCTTCCTGCAGCTGTGAAAAGATCACCAGTGGAAGGCTGATTTTACACCAAGATTAAACACTGGCACCACATCATGTGTCATTAAGTGTCATTTAGATTAATTCTGGACAAAAGATGCTGTCAGGTAAAGAAGCCACATGATGTTGTAGAAATAGAGACTTGTTCTGGTGATTGTGTTTCTGTGCTATATTGTAATAAAAGCAGTTTTGCAGCTTGCTGACATTTTGTTCAGCCATCAGTAACAACTCCTCTCTGCAATGTAAGTGTGAAGGGAGTTCTTGTGGCTGTACACACCCACCCAGAGGGATGGTCTGGGAGACTTTGTGTCATCGTCACACCAAGAAACAAAAACAGTAGTGTTCTTGTTGTAGCACAAACTTTTTGTTCAGTACAGAAAGAAATTCACTCTGCTGGCAATTTTTCACTTCATCGTGTGAGAGAGAAGACTTCTCTCTCTCTTCTTCTCCTTTGGTAGACGAAGAAGGAAGAATTCCTCCTTCCCTTCTGCTTCCCAGCATCTCATCCACTAAACCTCAGAGCAACACAGTTCTGCTCAGGGTTGGCTTTTTTTGTGGGGGGTGAAACAAGAAGAGAGAGGAAGGAAAAGGAGTCATGGTACAGCAAGAAACAGATCAGAAAATAAGCAATAAATCCAGTTGTATCATTACTGTAGTAATCTGTGCTGGGGTAACACCCAGGGGTTCAGTTCAGATCCTGATATCAGGCCATCTGTGTGCACCTGTAACGACATCCCTGATTCAGAGATCCACAGTCTGAGATTCAGAATTGTCCAAAGTCCTTAGCACATATTTCAGTACTAAACACTGGTACCCTGCTCTAATTTTCCAGACACTGTATCAACAAAACAGCCCAGAATCCACACAAAACAGATTTCCCCAAGAATCTTAAGACTATAAGGATCAATTCTGTGCCAAATTTTTGATGTCTGATTTCATTTGCCAGATCTTTAGCCTCCCAGTGCTTTCATTTTTCAGTACCATACTTGAAGCGAGCACAATAACCAGTAATTACACTAATTTTAGACTATATCACATATTTCTGATTTGTTGCTGTTGCCTTCTACTCTTAACATTATTTACAAATTACCATTGCTGTGTTTGTTCCAAATGTGTTTTATACTTCTTACAGGCACACTTTGGTTTTTGCAGTCTTGTTTTTAATACCATAATATGGTTTTGTAATATTTTAAAAAATATTTTTGTAATCCTTTTTCACCCTAATCAACTAGTCAGACATTTGTGTGCAATGGAATTACAAAATTTAGGCACTTTGGAGTGGTGATTTCAGATGGAGATTTGTGAACAGCATAATTGCAATGCATTCATGTGCTCCAATTCACGAGTGTGGTGGGAGTTCTATGTAAGTTCTCATTCTGTCTATGCAAAACTGAAGTACAGTGCTTTAAACAAACCCTGGAGAGTTTTTCTTAGCAACTGGTAAAAAAAGAAGAAAGAAAGAAGATTAAAACCCCGCATGTTTATACAGCAGTTGTCACCCACAGCATTCCAGTGCACTTCCCCGAGTCCTTTCCTGCTCACAGAGAGCCATTCCATACAGAGTTGGGGCAAGAAAGCCATCAAAGAAAAATGTTAATTGTTTGGCTGTGATGTGATTTCATAACTTGAAGATGAGGCTAACCTGAATTTATTTCAGAAGTTCCTTATTCTGACAGTCCTCTTTTGACACGTAATGGCCTGGTGTGAGCATTTCATTTTCTCACCGAAAACACTGAAGAGAAGTGGGCTGGTTTCCTTCCAGCTCTCCTGCCACTGGAAGCATGCCATGTTCCTATAGAGCTTCCTGCCCAGGAAACTCTTGTTGCTTTGCAACAACCTTTTCTGCAAACTCCTGAGAAGGAAACCTGGATTATGTCTATAGCTCAGGAAGGGAGGACAAGGCACTGAACAGCTACTGACTCACTGCAGGTCACACAATGTCAGTAGGGGCCCAAACTGATTATTCTCCAAATGATATTTAGCAAGGCAAGGACTTGTCAATCCTTTACAAGCCAAGAAACACTAAGATGGGAAACTGGCCTTTGAATGTTATGCTGATAATATTTATGGAGTATTATTCCATGTGATAGCCACCTCAGCACAAGTGTTATCAATAAAGGCTGAAGAGAAAATAAGAAGCTGTGACACTGTCAACACTGCAAGCAGCCTTCAGAGAAGTTATTTTCTGTGCCTTTTTAAGTGAAATGTTTTCTCCACAGCATTGTTTTACTTATTTGTTCTGCAGCTGAGACAAAGGCAACATAAACTATCTCACTTGTCAGGGAGGCTGAGATAGAGTGACATCAGCTGTCACAGGGACACAAACTTGCCTCAGACTGGCAGCTCACATGCTGTGGTGTTCATGAACAGATAGTGGCCCTCAGAGAGATTATATATAATTTCAGGTAAAAAGCTTTAGATATTTTTGAAATCCTGAGCTTATTCTAAATTCTTTTCTGATGGGTTTTGTGAGTTTTATATGTTCCTCAGAACTCAGGGGTTGATACCAGAAGATGCCAGGCATTGACATGGTTACAAAAGCCACAGAATGTGTGAACAAATTCAATACAAGTGAAGGTTTCTAGAGGAATAGCACAAAAGTTTTGTTACAGCAAGCAGTAAAAACTTCCCACACCCTTTAACACTTAACCAAAATATCTCTGCAGTGCACCTGGCTTGATAATTTCTGTTTTCTTTGTACTGCAGCATGAAATGCCCAAGTGTGATGTTTGCTGACTGTTCTGTTCATTGCTCCCACAGCAGGGTGTGGACATTTCCAGATCACACTATCACACCGTAGTGACAGTGCTGATCCACTGATGGTTTAAACTGCAACACGAATTACCAGCTAGTTAACATAGTTCTATAAATGACAGCAGATAGGTGATCTCTAGTGACTGGTTCTAAGTCCCTATGAACTTTCTTTCGTGATCTAATGCCATCCTGATATGTGTGTTAAACTAAAGCCTGTGGTCAGAGAGTATTTTCTTATGCAGTACCTGTACCCTTTAGGTAATAATTTAAAACTTGCAGTCCTTTCAAATGATGGATGATTTTGCTTTAGATATTGCACAGTTACAAATTGCAACCTAAGGCCATATTTACACAGCAGAGCCCTGGAAATATTATATATATACTATTTTCCCCATTATAATCCTTGGGGAACAATTTCAAGAAAGGGTTTAAGGGTTTTGTTCTATTATTAGAAGAAATAAGTAACCTCCACTTGATTTCAGTGACTATTTTCCCCCTGCATTTTTCAGTACTGACCCAGAATACTTGCTGTCATCCCCCAGGCAGATACATCACCACGATCAATGAGAGCTTTGAGCCAAACTGGAAAAGTTTTCTATCTTTGAAGCACCATTCAAAATGTTGCCCTCTGGAGAGCCAAAGGCAAGGTCCTTTGCCAGGGCACAATTCCAGCATCGTTCACACAACCTGGGAAAACGCATCCAGAGGCAAGCCTGGACACCTGGTGCTCAGGAGCCTG
The DNA here is from genome assembly GCA_013398055.1 of Ifrita kowaldi. NCBI lineage: Eukaryota > Metazoa > Chordata > Aves > Passeriformes > Cinclosomatidae > Ifrita > Ifrita kowaldi. Next base: position 666,635 of record VZRS01004238.1, read on the forward strand.
CTGCTCACACTGCTGAAAGGCTACAAGTCCAGGCTGCTCACGCCTCACTTGGTGCTCTCAAAAGGCATTCATGCTGCTGGGGATGTAGAGAGTGACAGAAAGAAAGTTGGTAACATCTTTTGATGTGTAATTATGAAAGAACAAAGTTTTTTGATTCAGCTCCTGTTCGCGAGGCTGAACCAGAGATGATGTGAGGCTGGGAAACAGATGCACCCTTGAAAACTAATTACTTTGAAGCTTAATGCTTGAAAATTTTCTTTCAGAAAGGTCCTTGTGCGATCTGAGATATGGGCTATTTCTCTGCTTTTGTCCTGCCACTGCAAATGGATCAGGTGAACGTGTGGAGGGGAATTGATCGAGTACTGTCTGTGCTTGGAGGCTTGAACTAATAAGTGACAAACATAAATGCTGTTTCTTGTTAGAACCTGCTATGTGCAATCCTGCTCAGCCTATGAATACAGTTAAAACCGAAAGGACTCTGCACACTTCCTGCAGCACATCACGCATAAGCTTCCCCCACCTGGGACCTCTGTGATTGCTTTAGGGGGCTTGCTGGAGTGTAACTCAGCTTGGCCCAATCACTGCAAGAAGACAGTTCATAGCAGAGCTGGTGAAGAAAAACAGGATCTTTTAAAATAGAGTCTGAAAAGAAGGGTGGCTTCATAACAGAAATGATCAGGAATAAATTGCATAGGAGAGGAACTATTTCTAGCTAGAACCTACTTCTCCTTATACAAAATGAGATCATATGATTAATTAATTCGAAGTGAATTCTATTTTTTCTCATTGCTCAGGCAGTAAACCAAAAGTACAAGTAATTTAATTTAGCCACTGAAGCATCTCTTGTTGCCAGGAAAGGGTCACATCAAGCTGCTTTTTTTCCCTGATGTCTCCAGAGTGCAGCAAGAGGTACAGTTATACTGTGTGCAACAGGGAGCCTGGGAGGACTCCTTAGAGATGCTGGACTACCTTGTTTAGCTCTGGAGATAAACAGATGATCATTTATTTCAGCTATGCGTGTTCCTAAAGGAAATCATCTCAATCCTAATTTAATGAAGGAATCAGATCCAGATCATGGCATATTCAGGTCACATATTTTCTGGGATAGAATCCCAAATCAGATCAAACTAACCCTCAGATATCTGCAAGGTGTCTGGGCAACCTGAAACAGAAATCTTTCACAATCCAAGATCTCCCCTGGTAATTAACCCTGCAATCTGCATGGAGTGAAACTCCCAGCAGGAATATGATTCTATGGCACCAACACATGGGTTTTGATGGGCATTAATTTAATAAGGGCCAGGCTCTGTGGGGCAGAGGAGATGAGGGCTGGGACAGAAATGTAGCCTTTCCTCATGGGCTTCTTCACTTCCCATCTGTAGCCGGGGCTGAACCAGTGGGTAGGTGCACACACAAACACACACAGAGGTCTGAGTTTTGGAAACTGAGGAAGTTTTTGAGCTCAGACCCAGCTGTGCATTTGTTTGGTGGGATCGCAACAGATGTTTGAAGCTTTTTGAGAACCCATTAATGGCTGAAGAGTACCCCAGCACTTTGGATTGCAGGCAGTCTGAGTGCTCTGAATGGATAAAAGATTAGAACTAGACATCTATATTAAAAAAGAAACAACCCTAACCCCACAACAAAACCCAAATGTTCTCAGGATCGGACGAGCCTTTTGTGCTCTGTCCTCTCTACACGCTGCTCAGCTGTGCTTTTCTTATTTTCCTTTGGGAGGACTGTTCCCTTGGCTACCAGTGCTGGCCTCTAACAGTTGGCATTTGGGCACTGGATGAAAACATTGCTGTGTTTTTCTTTCATTCCTGCAGGAGCAGCAGAAACACAACTGGACAGGTTTCTGGTAAGCAACAGCTCCAGGTGATACCACTGAACTGAGTTAGGTGATTTTGCCCTGCTGCACCCTTCCCTTCCAGATGCCGCTCCGGGTGATCTCTGTATTCCTGCCGGCCACTGCCTTGTCAGAGCAGTGCTAACAGGAGGTGAGGTTTGGGGCTTGTTTCTCTGCCCTCCTGCACAGGAGAAAGCCAGGCCACCTTCAGTGGCTCCAGCCACAGGTATTTCCTTTTAGCCACGTGCAACAGCAGTGCCTCATGGGGCACAAAATGCACAGCCAGCCTCATGCTACCAGGAGGGCAGGTCACTGCAGATACAGCTAATGCCTGGCAGCTGGAAGCAGCATCTCTTAATCTTTCTGGCTTTCTGTATTAAGGACATTGTTGCTTTTGCATTAGAGGAATTAGAATAGTCTTGTCTCCTCTTGAGACCTCAAGGTCCTGCCTTCATTTGCCATTATGTGCTCCATGAAACTGTTTCATTAAAGACTCCACACAGTGACCATTGCACAATAACCTGCTCTCTGTAGTCCCTCCATAGTCTGATGCTGCTCTCATTTAAATTATGCTTCTGTGGAGGGAATCAAATACATCTTTTTCTCTACTTAAATGCCTGGAGCAAACAAAGTCATGAAATGCAACAAAGGGACCATGATTGCAAAAGAAAGGTGAGGCTTGCAATTCCTGTGGAAACTGGAGACCAGTGTGATGATAGGGACAGAAGAGGGAAGCAAGAACACAGGTCCATCAGATGAACAGAAACAATTGTATCCGAGACAGAGGCTGAGAAAATGAGGCAATAAATGTGTGTGGATGAGGAGTTGTACACTAGGTGGCTGGGAACCTGGTAAGGACTTGAGGTGACTTAAAACACCATAGTAATAAAGACACCACTAATTAGTATTGGGAGAAAAAGAGGAAAAGTCACAAATACAGAAAGGCTCTCCTGCTTTTATTATTTTTCCCCCATGTTTTCTGTGGTGGCCATACCAGACACAGATATCAGCAGATCTGAGAATTCAGGGACGTGCCTAGTGCACAGGCTGAATAATCCCATCTTTGTAAGCAGGACTGCTGGCTTTGCCCACCAGGAAGGCTAAGAGGACAGAGAAGGAAGCTTGTGGAGGAGCAACATGGGAAGCACTGGTGCAGGAGCTGCACTCAGGGTTTAGTTGTTGTACAGGAATTTGCAATGTTCCTGCCTAGCTCAGGAACAGAGGGAAGGTGATTAGCAGGTTGGTTTGCTAAGCCTGTGTGACCTGAATTGAAATTGAGCTGTAAGGGGCCTTGCAGTTCTGCAGTCTGTTTCTCTGCCTCAGGACAGAATTATCTGTATTTATTATCCCGAGAGCTATCTGCTTAACCTGTACCAGAGGCTTCAGTCACTGTATGCAATTTTTTCCTGTGTTTAGTGAACTTTCCAGCAGAGAACTTATGATTTCCTCAACCACCACAAATACAATGTAGTAAAAGAACAATATGCAAGCAAACAAGGACAACCCAGCAGCACAGAAGCAGGAGCCCTGGCAGTCTAAGGCCTCCTTAGGCCCTCCAGTACTTACTTAGTTCAAGCTGACTGCAGTAGGGTATTGTTTACAGCCAGGTGAAGAACAAGAGTCCTTTCAGCACTCTGGGAGGTACAGACAAGACATGATTCTCCAGCATCAGAAAAGGTAACTAGCAAAGGGTCGGTGTAAAAATGCAGTTCATTGCAATGAGAGAGAGGCAGAATAAATCAGAGTAGCTTCTTGTACTAGTGATAAGGATCATCCCAGAGTGATCTTTCAACTGCATCAATGTGTAACTGCTCTTCAGGTTTTATTGTTAGTGCTGTCATTTCAGGAATATGCTAGAAAGGAACTGCTTTATTTATTGATAAGAAAAGAGATTTACCTGCCAGGAGATAGGCTGCTATTTTCATGCCAGTACTAAGATTGTATCAGAAGTCCCAGCCAGATGAATAGTACTTGGAATTAGAGGAAAGGCAAATAGTGGAAACCTGCTGCTCCCAGCTTCTGTCCTAGTAGAGGTACTATAATGTGCATTAAATCCTGATTTTATTAAAAATACTTCAACTGAAAAATGGAAGCTCTCCAATGGCTGTTGTTCAGTTCCCCAGAAAAGAGGATCCAAGGCAGCCTGGCCATTGCTGGCACAGACAGCCCTGCTCTGTCACCTCCCTGGGAAGCAAAGCTAAAAAGCCAAAATTGTTGATCTGAATAAGCAGCCTGACATGGTTTTCCAGTCCTAACCTGGTAAACGTGCCTCTGAAAGTTGGTTTGATGAGATGCAATATAGAAAGATACATTGTCCTTTGCAAAAGTTGGCCCATAGATCATTATTTCAGCCATCATAGATCAGAATTTCCCATTTCAGGCAAAGGAAATCGGAGGAAACCCAGTGAAGACCATGTGAAAACAGAACTCACCCACCCACCCAGCTCAGTAAAAAGGCTCCTGGTGTGACTCAAGGACTCAGCTTATTTTCTTTTAAGCACCTCATTTAGCAGAAGGCCTCAAACCACTTTCGCTGAACAATTCTCTTAGATTCCCATGGAATAAAACAGCAGATCCTATTTGCACAGTCTGCCATTTCCTTTTTGCATTAAAACTGTGAGCTGCCCTTATCAGGTCAGGGCTGCCTTATCACCTTCCCCAGAAAGGCTTCAGTAGTATATATAGCAGAATTAATATTCACTGCATCCCTCAAGTCTTGGAGCTCACAATTTAAAATTCCAAGTGCTGGCTTGGTAGCTCCAGCAAACACTAGGAAGGATTGCCAGGATCTCTGTACCTCCTAACCCCCTTGGCATGGGCCTCCCAAGTACAGCAGTGCTTTTAGGGAGCATCTCTGACCACGGGCTGATCCCTGTGGATGTAACAGATCAATAGCCCCAGTGGTAACACCAAGGGTAACAGATCACTGTTGCCATTAACTCAAGATTATGATTTATTGGCACCGGTAGCAAATGCAGCCTAATGAAAAGCAAAGCTTCAGAAACACATTTTAGCATTGGCTCAAAAGAGAAATCAATATGTTCATATATATTAGAGGGAGCAATCTCCATTAAAAAACAAAGGGATGAGACAACAATATTCTTCATACTTGCTAGGATCCCACGGTTTTTTAACATGTTTTAGTCTCTGCCTTAAGCCTGTCTGTCAAAAACTGATGGCTTCATACAAGAGATCAGCCCAATCCACCTGCTTTTACTGACTCCTGGAAACTCACAGCCAACTACCAGGCCCTGCTGGGAAGGCACTTTTCCCAAAAGTACATGGAGGTTTGCAAAGAAGAGAAAGGTTTAGAAAAGTTTTTGCCTGTGAATGGTTCAGAGTAACCAGAAGATGCAGCAAGGTTCAATTTGCCCATACTGACAGAGTACACTTTGCATTTGCTCACTTAAGAAAACACAACTGCATTGAGGGGGTTTGGGTTTCCTCTGCTTGCCAGGAGACTGAATGGGGCCCATTTGGGTCAAATGAACAATTTTAGTGCAGGGCTTTGTGCAGGTGTCTTTGTTAAAATAAAATAATAATTTTTAAAAAATCAAAAGAAACAGCCTGAGTCACTAGCAGCCTCTCTGTCTTGTAATCACTTGTGGTTTAATTTACTGAAATGAAAATTTATTGGGATGCCACTTCAAGTAATTTCACTGTTTTCCTTCAGGAAGCAAAAAGTAAAAAGAATTAAGCTGGTCAGAGCAAGAATTCTGTCAAAGGAGGCAGCAGACATAGCAGGAGTCACACACTACCCTGGCTCTACTAGGCCAGAGAGTGCACATTTGTGTAGCTGCAGTCTGCCCCAAACAGCTGCTCATCATAGAGTGGCAAAATCCACTAAAAGAAATTAACTGCACCGTTTGCTGCAACAGCTACATGAGAAAATGGTACATTTTGTTACTGAAAACAAGGAACTTTCCAAGTGGCTCTGGTCACACACTGCATTATGCACGTTAAATGTCTGCAGCAGCAGGAGTACCAGACTGTAGGTGGAGTGAGGAACATGAACTGAGAAAAAGCACTTACCTAATACAGGCAGCAAAACCACCAGCAGAGGCTCACTGCCAAGTTCACAACAAGCTGGAAGCCACAACTCTACAAAGGTGTCAGCACAACCACTGCTTCTCACAGTACGTGGTCTATAAAATGTCTATGGCAGTCCTGAAGAGAAAAGCCGAAATGTGTTAACTAAGGAACACAGAGAAGGTTTGAAGAAGTCAGCTCTACCTGTGATGTCAAAGTACTACTTGTACATCTGCTGGTATCTCAGAGAAAAGACTCTGGGGAGGAAAATCTTCTGTACTCAGGAGGCTACTCCAATGAATCCGGAGTACAAACACGAATTTGTGTTCAAAGCAGAGGGCAGGGTCCTCAGCACCACTTTCAGCTTTGGAAATTCTAAGTTACCTTATAGCTCGTGGTACTTCACAAGAAAGTCCTGAAAAACTTGTTAAAACCAGGCATAACTAACTAAAAAGTCTGTGCTTTGTTTTCTTTAGTGTGTCTTTAGCTCTGGTTCTGATAAACCACTGAAATGTTTAAGCCTGTGCTTTGACAAAACACATAGGCTCACCCCTACACAGGTGTGCTGACAAAGCATCTGGAGAGCTGTGAGCTGGGCGCTGCCTTGCTGTGCAAAGCCGGGACTCACCAAGTTCCTCCAGCCTCCTGTCCTGGCCTTTCTGTGCTGCAGGTTTGGCCCCAAGTGCTATTCACAAGCTAAGGCACAAAATGCTGCAGCACCTCCCTTCACACAATGAGGAGACAAACTGATGTGGGGACATTCATACCTCAACTTGCAGAGTAGCCACCCTGAAGGATATAAACACATTTTTCATTATATGCTCTGTACATAAAAACATTGCACCTAATTGAACGTGTTCTATCTAAAATAAATGTTTTCTCCCTCTCTGCAAACTCAATGGAAGTCAGAGTAAACCCATCTGTTTTAATTCCTGACACTAACACTGCTTCCTCTCTTTCATTAACATGAGTTTATCCTGCTCTGCCTTGCATGGGAAAAGCAGCAACCCTGAAGTTTGATTAGAGGTAATCAGAAAACATCCACACCTGCATGGAGGCAGTGGGAGGCTTTTCAGTTGGAAATGGATTTTGAGAACATAATGTCTCTGTTTTGAAAGGACAAATGCATCTTTCAAGGAATACAAGCAATAAAAACCATTTATGTATTGTGTTTCTCCAAGGATATTAATGCTACCATAGAATCAAGTGCCTTAGTTGTTGAAGAGATTAATTTCTGCTCTTTGGAACTAAATATATTCAATGTTACTGAAGAAGTCCTGGAGAGCTTTTCATAACAGCCAGTGCTTGTCATCTGTCCAAAACAAAGTGTCCTTTTTCTTGTCCATTTTATGTTCAAGAAACAGGTGCAAGGACTGTGGTGTGGGGACCTGCAGTGACACAAAAGCAGCCCAGACATCACTGCAGCAGGGCAGGGCATGGAGGATTGATAACTGCTGGAGAAAGCAGCCTGGCAGGGAAGCGGTGCCTAACTGAGATAAGTGACTTTTATTCATTGTGTTTCCAAGTCCCTACTGTCTTTGATGACTGTTGAAATAAAACATTTGGAAGAAAAGTCCTCCCTGATAGTGTAACTTTCTCATCTTTTGGTTAAATTCTGAGGATGTTTCTGGTCCTCGTTTGTCAGGTTCCCAGGAAAGAGGGAGGAAGGCAAGATTTACTATTCCCATAACACCTAAATATAAACTGTAATCAGATTTATAAACAACACCTACAAGCCTCTTTCATAAACTATAAAAAGCTTAGAAAAGTACATCTGTGCACTTCTGTTTCCTTTTCATAGTCTTTCACCTCTGCTTCTATTTCCCTAAATAGAAAGGTAATAGTATTAATCTATTCCTTGGGGCTTTTGTGAAGATTCACAATTAATATTTATGCAGTGAAATGGAATAAATGCTGTATAAGTGCTGAGCATCATTATTGTTCTCTCTCTCTTCATTAGCACATCATGTGCATCCCAAGTAGAACAGATAAACACAGAAATTAGCTGTCCTCAAAGTCAAGCAAGTGAGAAAGGTAACATGACTGCTAGAGAGCCATTAATTAAAAATGTTTGCTGTGGGTGACATCTGTGGCAAACACAACAACCCTCTGAGATTCAAAGAATTAAATATATTTCTTCACTCATTTGAGCAAGTTTTGTCTGCAGCAAAGAAGTTCTGGGAATACTTTCAAATTAAATACGCTGCACGTACTCCCACAGCAGCTGTGTCTTAAACAGGAATCCAACTGAGGCAGCAAGTAGGTTTTGCATTCTAAAACCTGGAAACCTCCCTCAATGCTTTTTTCCAGACCTCATTTATTTCCTGTGCTTATTACTATATGTGTGTTTTCCAAAGCACAATTCACATGGAACTGGCTCCTTCTTTGCCACTACTATAGTAGCCAATCCCCATTTCCACAGGTTTTTGATGCAGGTATTTGGATTAGTCCCAATGCTATCAGGACTTCTCATTTGTCCATCTCAGAGTGTTTCCATCTGGTCTGTCTCCAAGCACAGCTGGTGGTTGTGTTGCCACACCTGTCCAGAGCACCTTGGTGTTTGCCCTCAGAACAGTTTGCCTTCACTTAGAAACTTTCTATGATGTGGCACAATATTCTAGCTGAGGCTGCAAGAACAGTGCACAAGTACTTCAGCTGAAATAATCTTACAGAAATAGCCTTTTTATACTGCATCACAGTCTGACATAGAAAATTGCTGCACTTCTCTTCAAAACATTGCAGGGCCAAAATCACAGATACAGTCTGAATGATCTATCAGGGCCCAACTGGGTTTGGCAGCAAAGGTGCAAAGGGAAAATAAGAATTTGCAGAGGTTCTTGCAATGGAAATCCTTCATTTGGGATTGTTTTTCCCTAGTTTTGGAAGGCATGCATCAGACTAAAATCGAGTTGTGAAACCCAATTTGCTTTTCTTTTCCAGAAATAAGAACTTGATAATAACATTCTGCTGGATGTAGCCTTCAGTCAAGGGGAGGTGACTTTATTCCTGCTTATGCAGATGGGAGTTGAAGTGCCCTTCCCCACAGCCCACAGCCATTTAAGACTGGATCTACTCAAGAGACTAATTGCTCCATAACTGCTGGCTGGAGTGGCTCTTCCTGCATCCCTCTACATCACAACAACCTCCAGCTAAAGCTGCTTCCTCCCAGGGCGACTCTGGTGGATGACTTACAAAATGGCAATTCTTGTCACTGAAGGACACTAAAACATACCAGTTCTCTGGTGTTTTGTTGGTCAAGGAGCGTTTTCCTAACAAAATGATTTAAAGTGTGCAACCAGGGAAGGAATAAACATTACGGAAGAAAAACAACTTCTCACAGCACCTGGAATTTATAGACTTGGCCTTGCAGTTGGCCAGACTGAGGCCCTGTTTGACTAAGCTAGAGTATTTTACTTACCACTGTAGTAAAGCCTAAGACTCCTCCTCACTCACCTTCAGCCTACAGTTTTGAGTATTTCAAGGTTTCAGTGAAGAGCTCGTCCCGCATAAAACATTTGCCCTTTGGACATGCCAAGATGGGACATCTCAATGCTAAGGAAGGATGTGTCAGTGAGAGAATTCTTGAAATATAATGGGTCTGTACATGCACACACAGACTCTTCAGGAAGGCTTTAAATAATAGGCAGATTTAGATTAGATATTAGGAATAAATTCTTCCTTCTGAGGGTGGTGAAGCCCTGGCACAGGTTGCCCAGAGAAGCTGTGGCTGCCCCATCCCTGGAAGTGCCCAAGGCTGGGCAGCATGGGCCTTGGAGCAACCTGGTCTAGTGGAAGGTGTCCCTGTCCATGGCAGGGGGTGGAATGAAATGCTCCTTAAGGTCCTTTCCAACCCAAAGAATCTGTGATTCTGTGATATGGTTCCTTTCTCTGGTTTATCTCCTGTCCTACATGGAAAACATACCTTCTTCCTCCACAGTGAAGAAGAGAAGGCTGAGAAGGGCTGAGAAGAGCCAAGGTGCCTCCCCAGGCCTGCTCTTGCTGGAGTCCCTTGGGGCAGTGCTGCACTCCCTGCCTCAAATTGACAGCCCCTCTGCTCCCTCCTGCGTGCAAATGTCCTGTCACACAACATCAGGACTTTGGATTATGATGGAATTGCATCATCTGAGAGGAAGAGATGCTGGCCTGCAGAGCTGAGGTGGCCATGCCCTTCAGAGCAGCAAGGTTTTGCAGAGATAACCTGCCCCATCAGCTCAGATTTCATTGTAGTGTGATTACCCTTGTTCACAGTGCTGCCTCTTTGAGATTAGGCTTTATGCTAAACCCATGACCCATTTTCATCCCGGGCTTTAGAAAATAATTTGCTTGCTTCAAATCTTGAATTATTCAAGACAAAGTGACAGTTTCAGTAAGGGTCCATAAACTATACAATGGATGCTGATCCCCCCCACCTCATTCAATCCCAGTCTCTGACATAAGGAATCTGGCTCACATTGTGCTTCAAGTCAGAATTCAGCCTTCAGAAAAGACAAATTCAATGCATTTTAAATGCAAGAGTCAAACCTGGCTGGGAAGAAAGCCCACATCAGCTACCAATCTTTTATTCTGTGATATTACTTTTCTGTGTGCTCCAAAATCCAAGCCAGATGTCTTCACTCAAAGATTTTCTTTCTAAGAATATCTGGCTACCTGATGGAATCTAATTAACCCTGACACAGACAGCTATTTAAACAGTATTAAACCATTTTTTGTTCTCAGCATTTGCACTTCAGGAATATCCTAAAGGAAAAGAAGGAAGGATTCATGGTGAATGCTGCCCACTAATTTGCTTGATCTTTTCCTTTCAAGAGAAATAATCACCAATGAGAAGCAGTGAAAACTGCAAATGGTGTGTAAGAATAAGTGAAATATGCAGCTATAAATTAAAATGTCCATTTGCCGTGGATAGGAGCTAGTAAAAGAAACTCAGTGAAGGAGGACAGCTTTGCTCTCATCAAAATCAGAGCAGAATCTCCCTGCCAGAAAACAAAATATTCCTTGTTCAAGCAGATCATTACACTATTTTTTACACACTCTTTGCATTTCCTAACCACTCCTTAAAGCATCCTAAACTCCTGACATGTTCAAATCATTTCCAGATAAGAAGAGAGACACTTCACAGGAAAAGGTAATAAAGCAAGTTTGTCTTTACTTTTCATGTTCTAAGTAAATTAACTGGTTCTCTTATTTGTTGGTTTTTGGGTTTTTTCCCCTTTAGCATGTGTTTCAGAAATGAATAAATAGTTTAGTGCATTTCTTCCATTCAGACTAGTTTAATCAATGCAATGTCTGAATCAACTCCTTATCAATAGATTTTCATGAAAGATGAGCAGAGGTTGCACTTAGGTACATGGTTTAGTGGTGGACTTGGCAGTGTTGGGTTAGTGGTTGGGTTTGATGACCATAAAGGTCTTTTCCAACCTAAATGGTTCTGTAATTCTATGCAGGGCTGCCACCCACAGCTCTGCTAGAATGTCACACCCTACTTATGACTAAATATTAAATGCCTCCACCCTGCTACTCTCAGCCAGAGATGTGCTCATGTACTGGACTCACATCCATCCTGGTACTCTGCAAATGTTAGAGGCTTTGTTAGAGAACTGTAGGAGCAAAGAGAGCATCCTGAGGCAAAGCTACCAGCAGCTTTCATGGTGGGCAGTTTTAGATCCTTTCTTACACATCTCAGTACCAATGGGTGTCTGCTTCTCTGTTTTCTGCTGAGGTAGGACCAATACGACTTATTAATCAAAGTATGAGTTGATCTGCAATTGATATTTTCCATAAACATTTGTGGAAACTGTGAGAGATGGACAAAACTCTTTAAGGATCTCTCTGCTTTTCACACAGATTTGCCATTCAGGATCCCTCTCTCCTGCCTATAAATATCTGAAAGGCTGATCTCTACTCCAAGATAGCCAGCTGTGTCTCTTCCAACAGCAAATAGCAGGAACACATGTTGCTGCAGGGTGGAATCTCTCTCCTGGGCCAGGAGGAATAGCCAAGTATTGGTTGCTGTCTATTATTTCCACTGGCTACGGGAGAAGCATGGACAAATAGCTGAATTCAGCTAATTTTTAGATTGTTAGAAAAAGGTGAGGCAAACGTACCCTTTGCAGCTGTATCTGTTTCACTTTGCTTTTAAAAGATCTGCTTGGTTTTGCAAGACAGAAGCAAGAATTCTTGCTTTCAGGAAAAATCCAGGAAGATTAAAGAAAATTTCTTCCCCCATTGGCACATTGTTATTCTTCCCTAGCCCTCTACTACTGTTTTGTTTAGGCTTGTTTCTGCAAAGCACCTGGCATTGGGCATGCTGAGGTAGCTGCTGGACTGAACTAAACCTTTGCATGGGTTCAGGATGGAAATTCAGCAATACTGAATTCAGCAGTCCTGATGTTTGAAATGGATACTGAACTATGCACAGGCATGCTGCCAAGAAGTTTACATTTGTCCTTGCCCTTCCTCAACTACTAGTCTGAAAGAACATCTCCTGCTCCACCAGTCTACACTGCAGTATAAAACTCTTGTTGGGCTCTTGACTGGCTTTTGCTTTTAACAAGAGAAACATATGCAGAACCCTACTCCTGTCCAGTGGTCTGCTCCTGTGACAATCCATAGCAATCCTTAACCAGAACTGCAGACTGCAAGACTATCACTTAACATGATTTCCACCAACTAGCAATAAAGGAGAAAAACGCTATTCTTTTAAAATTGAGAGACTGATTGTAGCAGTTGTTAACTGCAGTAGCCTTGCAGGACTCTCAGAGGAGTCCTGAATGGAAAGCCATGCATTACAGTCCACACCTGATGCTGGGAGAGACACTGCTTTTTACACATATTTTCTGTGTTGTACCTATTTTGTTTGTACAGCAGGGTTTGGATTAGGAGGAATGGATTGTGTGGGGGGTTATGGCTGATGTAAACTGAAAACTAGCTTAGTTCATATTTAATTCTTTTTTAATCTTGAACAGTGTATTATTCCACCTTATAGGAGCACAGAAGGTGAGTGGTGCTAGAAGCCCATGGGCTGTGATGGGAGGGAGGAAGGACACGGTGCTTAGAGTACCATGGCTGGTGCAAGCCTAATGTCAAAAGAAGGTGGTGAGACAAGGGGACCTGGAAGAGACTGGGAGCAGAAATGTATAATGAAGTTACCACATGGACAGGATGAAATAACTAAAAGTCACATGCTAAAGAAACTGGAATAGTGAACTTGGCTCCTAAGCTTCCTAATGTGTCCTTATCTATCTGAGTATCACTGATGCTCATTTGCATAAAAGGATGCTTTATTTTGTAACAACAAATGATTTGTTAGCTAGCCTCTGCATCTGCTCCCTGGTAATTTAGAATAATGGCATTTATGGCTTTTCTTTAAAGAAATTGTTGTTGCAGCTTTCCTGTAGTGCCAAAAGAAAGATGTCTATTGTTCTTCATGCTAATACTGTAATTTTAAAAAGTCTAAGTTGTTTTTTGATTCACTTAAACTGGGAATATGAGTAGCAAAAGAGAATTAAATTTGCATTGCATAAAATGAAGACGAAAGCACTTTGGTGGAGTCTTGATATACACTTAGGAAGCATTTTTAAAATTCCCATATTCCCAAAATGTACATATACCCATTGAGGATCAGTAGCTTGTTCAAAGGATAATTTATTATAATTTATTATAATTTATACTGTTTGGCTACTGAAATGATATGTTTTATTCTTCCAGTAAGATTCTGGTTTATCTGAAAGGATCAGAGTCAGATGTTTGTTCCAGTGGATGTAGTCAGCCACTATCAGAAGCCTTCTTGTGCCTCTGGATAAGAATTTTATGCCCAACACTGCAAAAAAAAGATGGTCACATTTTGAGCATAACTTGCAACAGCTCTGTCTTTCTCTTCAGACAGTGTTGGGCCAGTTCCATAGGAGGACTGCATATGGTCTGTCCATAATCTGGCAGATCCATTAAAATCCTGTTAATTAGGGCTGCTTTTATAAATTCAGGAATAAAGTAGCCTACTCTCTGTCTCACTCTCGAATATCAGATACAGTAGTTTACCCATTATTTGTGTTTCAAGTTCTTTATTTCATCCTGATGCTGAAGATTACAATGTTCATCAAAAATCCTAGCAAACATGGAGAATTTAGGTGCCAAGAGCCAGTGGCCTGGTGTATGGAGGGAGGCAACGGGAGAGCAGCTCTCTGTGGTGAGTGTGCATAAGGCAATGGCAGTGCCCAGGCTGTACACTTGGATGCCTTCTCTTGTAATCCTCTGGCACATCAGAATGGGTCTTCCAGCTTATTAATCAGTGGTAAAATAGAGAGACAATCCAATTTTTTAATTTTCTGGGAAGAAGAATAAAACAACAGTGCTACAATTTTGTTGAACAATTTGGTTTTCATGATCTCCATATCTGTATTGCTGATTAATTCACATTTCCAGCTGCCCTTCACAGTCCCCATGAATTTACTTCACTCTACAATAATTTCGTATCTTTTAAAATTTGATTTGACTGAAACAGTTTTTTTCTCTGCTAATTCTGATTGTTTCTAATTTGGAAGGCAAAGGCCAATATGACTTAGCACATCATTAATATCCCTCAACACTCTTCAGTTTTCATTTGGACACTGGGGAATTCTTTAGTGGCTGAATGTCAGGTTTTAATGAAATGTCTTTTTTGGAAAAACTGTTTTAGTTCAGTTCTTTGTCCTTCTGAGCCACATAAATAAAGCTGGAAAACTGAATTGCTATTTGAAAACTGGGTATTGGAAGACAAGATGTGTACAGTGGCAGTTCACATACTTTTTGCATTGCTTAAAAATCACATGGTGTTCAAACTTGCAGCACTGTACTATCCCAAACACAGTCATTGGGATTATATTCTGGAATTGTGCTGAGGGAGTTCTGATACACTTTCCTTGATAATTGGTATGCATAATTAAGTTATATTTCATTTAAAGAAAGCACCTAGCAAGAAAAATTCTGACTCCTATCATATTAATTCACACTAAGCAAGATTTTTAATTACATCCAGGTATCTGGAGATGCAGCAAAGTGCTTAATTCGCATGGTCTGATGGAGAAGTAGGCTACAATCTGTTTTATAAACCGTATTTCAAGTTCTTTAAGACTAGTTCACCTTTCTTTTCTCTTCTCCTGCTCTCTCCTGAGCTCTCCCAGCCTGTGTTTCAGGCCAGCTGTGAGCTATACAGCCCAGTCCTGAAGCTGAGCAAATGCAGATATCAGCACAGACTTGGGGCTTTGCTAACCCGTTGTTTGGAGATGGTATTTTCCTAGCAAACACAGAGTGAGATCATGTCTGCTCATAACAAAGTGTAGGCAGACCGTTGGATTCAAGGTAACGTCAATTATTCCTCCAAATTGCCGGCACAGGGAGCGAAGCAGAGATTAAAAGCAAATATGGCCTTAACGCACTGTTATGAGTTGTGCTGCTCAGGGCTTGGCAAATGTTCCCATCCAGAAAACCCCCAGGGAATCTACTTATTCTGCCTATCAGGCCCAGGACCATAAATCATTTCACTAGAAATGAGGAGCACTGGAAAACATCAACATTATTTAACACTGGAGAGATCTTTCTCCAGAGAAATAGAGTTGCTGCAAGGATGAAATAAATCTTATGGATTTGGGATGTACTTTTGCCATGGCAAACCAAACCTGGGGGACCACAGGTATATAGAAAATTTTAGTGAGCCAATTTAGTGGGAGCTTCCTTTCATTTTCCTTAGCCTGCTGTGCTGACTCCAGCCCTCAGCTATGGATTGTACTCCTCTGGAGTCGCTGGAGAACACTTCTAAAGGTGGAAGATAGGTGGGAAATGGGGCATTGATTCTTATAGATCCTCTACCTCCACTTTCATCCTGGCTAGACAAAATCCCCTGCTAATGTGCCCCTGGGTATTTTCCAGGGCTGGCCTTGCACTGAATAGCACAAACAGAGCAGAAAATGCCATCTTTCCAAGTAAAACCAACGACTAAACATTTTTCAGCTTACTTATATGAACAGCAGAGCACCTTGGTAATTAGTAGTTTGGGGGATTCTCATTCTGACGGGTTTAATGAATGTTAGTGATGTTGAGGAATGCTGCTTTGAATAGCAAACACCACTGGAGCTGTTTATCAACCAAAATTTTTAACCTAGGTCAGGCACAGAGGATTAAAAAACCCAAACCACTTTATGAAGTACTACTGGGTAAGACACATTGCTTAAAAAACAAAAGAAGCACAGGGGAAAACTATTATACACATTATTAACTTACGGAATTTGATCTTTAGATATAATTCAATGCCTTTGTGAGGCATTCAATAACACTTTAGTACTGTTAATGCCACAGTATTTCATCAGTTTGCCTAGTAACAATCGTATGTTAACACAGCAAACACATGCCCTGTGATGTTTTTTATCCTAGTATCTTCTAAATCTATATTCACATAGGTGCCTTCTTTAAAGTCCTTAGACAGGAAAGTAAGAACAACATTATGGATTATTTTAAGTGAAACCAAGTTGGTTCCAGCTTTTACTTTACTTTACTCCCTTTTCACAAGTATTTTATATTTTTGTCTACAGCAAGCTACTAATCACAATTAAAAGCAGTCCTAAGCCAGCCCTGATGAGATGATTACATGAGATGCTTATAAAAGTAATGGGATTTTTAAGTATCTGTTTATGTCCTTGGTGTTTGGCCATGGATAAGATCCCTAACCTGCAGATTTGCACACCCTCCCCACCAAAGAGCATGCAATATCTTTCCTTTTTTAATTTCCAGAAAAAATGCGTGTTATAAATCTAGGATTAAGGCCAGGTGTGGCCACAAACAAATTTGGGAAAGTGAAGTAGTTGCTGTTTGCTGAAAGTAATTGCTTCCTGTTACGATTGCCATAGCAATTAATGTAATTCTCTACAATACTATCGGGAATAATAAAGTTAGTGGAGAAGAACAGCAAACAAACACCTTTGTCTGCTCTGGAAAACAGATCAGTACAAAACCTGCCTTGTTATATGGACAGCAAGAGAGCTGCATTGTCCTTAGCACTTCACTGTCTTGCTTTTAAATGCTTGGCTTAGTCAAAGTCATGAGAGACAATTAGGTTTTTGTCACTTAGCAACCATAACTGGGTTCAGGAGCAAAGCAATTTGGAACAGACAGTACTTGACTACTAAACGTTGCCACCGCAGCACACCTACAGCCACTCACTCCTGGATGAAACCGGGGAGTCTGGGCCACAGAAAAACTACCAAAGCACCTTTGAAAAGAAGTGTTCACATTCCATTTTTCAAGCTACTAGAGGAACTTTATCTTCCCCTGATTTCCCACCATCCCATCGCCCATACAGATGAGTTTTTGAAGAAGTCCTTGAGACAGGAAGGACACAGGTAAGCACCTAAGGCTGTCTCAAGGCATCACCTAAGGCTGTCTCAAGGCATCTCAGTGCTAATGCCACCCAGAAACACCTACATACCGTGGATATCACAGCAGACCTCTCCTTCTGTGTGTTCACTTAGGTGCTTTTAAGTTTCAAGTAGGTACTCAGGATGTCTTTGGATGAATAGGAGGTTTTGAATGAAAATATGACACAATGAAATAATGAAAAATGTAATTCTACATTCCCTGTAAATTATGGGACTTTGGGTCTGCAACAGTGGTAGAAAAATCAAACACTGGTGACAAAAATAGTATTCCTTTTTATAAAAGTACTTAAAGTAACTCTGTTTTCCCTCTCCCCAAAAAATGCTAGCTCAGTGGATTTGTAAAAAACCCACAGTCATTTCTCTGTCTACTCTTGTAACAAGCTCAAAGAGCTGGAAAAAGAAGTGTGGGGGAAGGGACTATGTAGTACCAAGCACAACAGAGCTGACATTCTGGCCCAAACATTGATGCATACCCACAGTGCATGCTAAGAGTTATTTGAGAAAATAAAGCACACAGGACAGAAAAGTGACTAATTTAGAAGGATCACAATATGTAGTTAAGACTCAAGACCTAATTCTGATATTGGTTGGAGCCATTCATGCTAGGGGCTCTGAAAGGCTCAATTTCATCAGTGCATACGAGGGCAGCATCAGGCACCTTCTGCTTTTAGCTCTGACCTGATAAAAGCTCTTGACTCACACAGCATCGTTCAGGAGTAAGTAGAGTGTGTACTTTCCAAGGAGTTTAAACACAGTCTTGAAAAATGTTTGATGGATATTACAGGAGGTCCCAATGGAAGCAGAAGCCCACTGTGGCTGGTCTCAGAGCACTGATGGATGAAGAGACTTTTACTCTGATATCCCAGCATCCAGCTAAACCATTCAGTTCTGGAAGACTGAATAGATGTGGTTGAAAATCCCAGTAGCCAAGAATTTCTCATTACTTTTTGTTGCTGAAAATGCTATGGGAAAGGGAGGAAATTACTTTGGCTGGGGCATGCGATGCTTGCCTGGAAGTCCTTAAGTATTTTGTTCAGCCCCAGTACACAGAAAATAAAAACATCTGAACAAGTTTATTGAGGGTTTAGTTCTCTGCTTGTCACACTCGATAGCAAATCTGTGACTGGCTGGAGATTGGTGCTGCTGTATGGGGAAGAGCAGCTCTCTCTTGCCACACCACCCTGCCTAATGCATTGGTGACCTGCTTATTGATCATTCCTGGGAGATCCAGCTTTACAGATATCATCTGCAGAGATACAGACGAAAGGGAATCAACAGAGGAAAAGTGGAACCTGCAGTATGGGGCCTTGGCAGCTGAGGAGCAACTGCCTCCCCTCAAAGCAGCTCCTGTGACAGCAGAGTCACAAAAAGTCTACATTCACATGGAATTAGTACAAGATCCAACAACATTCTTGGTATATTAGATATGTATTAATTATGTTCTATTGACAAACAAAATTGCATTTAAATTGTCTCTAATAATGTAACTGCACCATCAAACTACTGTATTTCCTTATGCTTAAATAAGCAACAAAGATTGTGATGATATTTTTGCTTTATTAAGAAATACTGGGTTTTTTTAACCTGTTTTTCTCATTAGCACAAAATAATGGGTAACCACGGATCTAATTGTCAGGCTCAATTTATGCTTAATGATACGTGAAGTCTGCTCCTTAACTGCCAGAGAAATGTGGGCTTCTGGGTGTTTCCTTCCATTCCTTTCTTAAGCATGTGTAGCATTCCTGCCTCCTAAAGATTTATTCTATATGTTATATGTCTTTAATACTGGAGGATCCTATTCTTCCTAGTCATTAGACTGGAAAGCCTATGTGTTACACAAACTTTTCTTAAAATATTTATATTCCAAACCTGTTTCAAGACATACCTTATAAATATTCAGATGATCTTAGATTCTGAAAGTTACCAGGGTTTAGTCTAATATTTTCCAGCCAAACCCCAGAGTTTTAGGTAGTGAACAGAACACGGTGTTCCTGAAAGAGAAGAACAAATTGGAAAAGTGCAAGTGTTAGGGGAGGTATGACCCAGAAGCCAAAACTTCAAATACTTTTCGTTGAATCATCTTATTCTGTGAGACTTGAAACCTGCACAAACACCGTTTCCTCCTGAGGCAGGAACAAGAAGAATTTGAAATCTGAAAGGCTGAAAATAACTTTCCCAAAAATCTTTCTCACGCATCTCTGCTGCCTCATTAGACACTAGAAAAAGTACAGGAGTGTGTAAAGGTCTGGATGTGAGCACCTGCCAGTGTCCTGCTCCTGGGTGACCTGCCATTCCAGCGAGTCACAGGGTGACTGGACTGCAGCGCTGCTGAGCAGGGCAGCCTGCAGAAGGAAACATGAAAACAACATCACTGAATTCTTTGCTACAGCAGCACATCTGCATCCTCTCTGGATCAATAAGCCCTGGGTGGAGAATGGCTTTGTCTTACCTGGTCCTTCCTTTACTCTGTGTGCTTTTCAAACAACACAGGAAAACAGATGGCCTATCCCTGGCATTGCACCTCACAGTTTTGCCCAAACAAGCCTGAGCCACAGAACTTTTTGCAGGTTATCATGAAGTTGGACATTGCTGTCTATTGGCCAGTGTCCTTGACAGGACATAGCCACACAATTTCAAACATTTTATCTGTAGTGTAAACGACCAGAGAGAACAATGCCTTCCACAGGCCTTCTGTTCTGTGAGTCCTTTCTAACTCCATCTTTTGCTACTGTTCATGCTTGTTGCTCCTGTCTATTTCCCTTTCCCTGTATGTTATCACGTGGGATAAGCAATGCATGCTGAGTATTGCTCAGATACAGCCCAGTGATCTACCAGTAAATTCCTTCTGTGGGTGTTTGAATTCCCCAAGAGCAACTTACAGATTTAATTTAGTCCCATTATATCACTGAAACAGAATTCTGCACTTTCATTTTTCTCTGTACTGGGATATCTTATACTTCCTTATGCTATTCCCAAAAGCAGCTGCACAGGACATCATGTTTTGTGATGGTTTCATTTTTGGCTGGCTCATAATTAACTGCTAGCTGGTGAGTTAAAGTCCTATTCCACATCCCTTGTCTAACACTACAGACTGACTGCTCAGTGCTTTAATACTTCTTCTTTACTATTATTATTTAAGATATTGTGATATTCTGAATAACTTAGACAATTACTTTATTTGATTTTATTACATGCTACCACTGAGGACTCTTCAGGATCCTCACATTACCTGCTGTTGCCAAGCTGATAGATATGAAACACTGCCTGTTGATAACCTGCAAGGAATATTATTTTCCTCAAGTGGAACAAGCTCTTCAGTTGTGACGTATTAGAGGGATCCTGACGCCAACTGCGACCCATTAAAATGCTAATCAGCAGCAAAGGGAATAGGCAGAGCCAAAACCACAAACCCAAAAACTCATCAAAGCTTGAAGGAAACCACAGTTTTACCACAGTGGTGTTGTACCAGCTGTACCAGCATCTTGGGCTCAGGCTCAGTACGTTCATCCTCAGGGGCAGAGGGGAGGACCTGCAGGACAAGTTACCACTTCACAATTTTTTTATCCAAAAGATTTAACCAGTCCTCATGACCTTTGCTTTCCCAGCTCCTGCCTTCCTTTGGCAATGGAGAAAATAAAAAATACAAAATGTTCACAAATTACAGGCTCTAATAACTTGTACCTTAGAAAAAACATATTACTCAGAGGTGATCTGTACATTTAGCCATTAGAGCCAACAACTGCAGCACTTGCTTTCCCAACTGTAGCTCAAACTGCTCTTCTTATTTTTAAAAAAACATGTATTGCATGAATACATAATCGATTTCTTGGAGTTACCTGTTAGTTGTGGAGAGATTCTGAATTTGTTGCCTTCATCATGAACAAAGCCATATGTTTCACTTGCAATTTCTGGCTTTTCATGCCATATGAAACACTCAGATACAATCTCATGTGACATTGAAGTCACTGCATCATGTCTCTCAACATCATTAAAATAAGGAATCATCTCTGCTAAAAAATGCGAAGAAAAATTTCCCAGCTGCATTTTTTTCTCCTCTGGAGAAAGAATTTTGGGATCTTTTTTTAAAAGGACAAAATGAAAACCAACATTGGACTGAAAGAACAACAAATTCATTTACCATTTTTAAAAACCAAATGCATAAATACTGATTCTTCCATTACTTTGCCTCACTTCTTTGCAGCTAAAACATCTCTTCAGCAAAACCAGTAACTGAAGGGTGCAGCCAATCTAGAAAGCTCAGTTGGGGTGAAAAATTGAGTTTTGAAACTTTGCAAACAAGTTGCTCTGAGCCAATTTTCCCACAGCTGAATCTTGGCCTTGTTTGTTCTCATTTCCCACAGGTAGTTATGGCATTGGCAATTTGAAATAACTTGGTGATATTCAGCATGTTGTTTTATTTCCTCTCCTATAATTGAGTTGTGCTGCTTTGACATTTTGATTCAGCACTGTAAAAAAAGCAGATCCAATTTACTGAAATTTCTGCGGTTGATTCAAAAATACTGATTCAATTTCTCAGTACATTCATTAAGGGAAACATCCTCAACCTTACATTTGTTTGCAGAAACAAGTAGTCATTCATCAGGAACAAGAGGAACACCTCACGCTCCCTGGAGTAAGTCACAACTTTGGGCAGGGATGGATCCATCCTGAGGCTTGGTTTCCACAAGGTTTTTCTGTTTTCCCAGATGGAGTACAGTCCCATGAAAGTCATTGCAGAGCCACTTCAGTACTCTCTTTACCCTGCATCAACACCTAAAGGGTTTCCACCTGCTACACACTGTGTGAGAGAAGAGGGAGAACAGAGGCAGCAATAATGCCAAAGGACCAGGTCAATGCAAGGTGTTAATTGTGAAATCCAGATTATAGTAAACATGAGAACTGACTACATAAAATGTTCATAAACCAGCTGCTCACTCTCCTCTATTTAAGGGGACAAACCCTGGCTCTTACTTCTGCACACCCTTTTGGAACAGATACAGATTTTGCCTGGATGAGGGCTTAGGAGGCTCAGGATGCTGCCCCATCAACTCCATGTCCCTCTGCAGAGGCTCATTCACAGGCAACCAAAGCCTGAACAACCCATTTTCCCTCAAAATCTCTAGGTCACACTGCGTGACCCAGCTGGTTAAATACTCAGCACTGCTGATGGAGGAAAGAAAAAAATCATGGTCCTTAATACCCTCTTGCCATCAGCTTCTTTTTAGCCTAGGGGAAAGGGAAGCTGTGGTTTCATAAGATACTCTTCAGCTTTAATATCCTGAAACATCAGATGCAAAAAAGGTGCTTATATGCATCTCTTTGTACTTACACTGTTTCCACTAATCAACTTCACCACTCTGTTTTGCTGCTGCCATCAAAATGTACTCTCAGTATATAAAGCAAGGCTCTTCAACAGTTTTTCTAAAGGATGTGGGCTGGAAAAAGCATAGGAATAATGGAGGGGACTAAAAAGATGTTTTCAAGTAGCTGGTTTATAATACATGTGAAATCTGAATTTCAGTATATTGGTCATAGGCTTAGGGATTTCAGAGATGCCTGGGTGGATTCTTCCCATACAAAGGTATCTTATACATGCTCTACACACATATCTGAATCAATTATCTCTACCTGTAGACAACAACCAGGAACTACAGAATGACAGGAAAGGGATGCTAAGTGCAATAATCCCACTGAGCACTAGAAACCAGCACCTGTTCCAAAGATCCATAAATAAATGTTGTTGGGATCTTGGAGAGATCCTGATGGTGGTTGTTCAGATGAGGCTTTCCACTTTTTCAATTTCTCTCTGCAGCAGAGATCTCTTTTTTTGAACTGGAAATAGCTTCATATGGTTCAGAGCTGATTCTCCAAAAGCCAGTCCATTGCAGAATTCTCTCATCCACTGTATTAGTGGATCTCTACCCCACTATTCAGTATCTGTTGAAATATGTACCTTTTTCTTGAATTCCTAAACTTCCAAACAAATGACTATGAAAAGAACAAGATCACTTCTAAATCTACTGGACAAATTTTTAAATTCCTCACTTCATATTAAAAGATAGGGTTCCTGTGAGCTTCAGGCTAACAGAACAGAACTCTTAAGCTTCTCATTTTTATTCCAGGGAAGTAGCTGAATCTTTATGCTTTTCCTGCCTCAATTTTTCCAAAAGTTGAAGGATGTAACAGTTGTGAGGATCTCCAGCATTTGTCATGTTAGGAAAATAATTAAAACAGGCATTATTTTCATTCAGTAAAACTGTGACTTTTCTTTGGTCTTTCTTCCCTAATTTAAAAATTGTGAAGGACGAAGCCTTCAGAAATTATACTTAAAAGTGATTCATTATGAAAGTCATTACGTACTTGATTGATTGTGCGGCAGCATTGATTAGGTATTTTCTACTTAGACACGAAGTCAGATTAAGTAACACAAGTGAACAGGCAGTTATTGATATTGCAGTATCTAGAGAATGGCAGGGATGACAAAAGCAGATCACTTTGGAGTGAGCTGCCACTTCTGCCAGTGTGACTCCAAAGGAAGGAGCAGCCAGGCCCAGAACTGCCAACAGGGATCAGCCAGACTGGTCCCACTGAAATCCATCAGGGCCTGCTGCTCATGCTGCCCTGCTGGTATCTGTGTGTGCACAGACACAAACACACTTCCTACATCCCACAGTCTGAGAGGCCTATTGCACACAATTTTTATCTTGACCCTATGATTAGAAAAACTCCTCAACTTTGATAAACAATAAAAAATGCTCACAGCAGCTCCTGTGAGTTTTAGTAGCTTCCGTACAGCTGATGGCACAACAGACCTGAATTTGCTTTATGTGGTAATTTAAGCAATTTAAGCTTAAAATGTTCCCAGGGCAAAAATTAAGGCTATGTCTAACAAGTACATTAAGGGTTATTATGCCTATTAAGCACGGGGAGTCACCCTTGTTGTGACTGCACATTACCTTTGAAAGCTGTTCTGGGCAGTGTGCTGATTCCCTAATCAAACCTGTGTGGGAGGTACTTTTTTGTGACATTTAGAAACCCTCAATTACAAAACAACTAGCTAAAAGGGCAAAGAAATGGGTTTTTCTAAATGCAGTAACAGAAAACAAAACCAGACATTGGACATAGGCAAAGAACTGGAACCATTCTTTTTGCATTCAGTTTTTCACTTTTATTCTGTTACTTTGGTATCTTAAGAGACTCAAAATGAATAAAAAGCCCAGTATCCAAAGGGAAAATAACCTTGTTATTTGAGGAATCAAAGATTTTGTAATTGCCCAAGAGATAGAAATCAAAGATATTTTGATCTTGACAACATTCAAAATATCGAGTACATCTTGTTACTTTTAAGTATCTTTAGAATTTAAAAATTAAAGAAGTGCTGACTCAAATTTGTATGAAGTTAAAATAACTTAAACCATCTTCTTTTTTTTTCATCTTCCATAAATCTTTTATTGGTGGTTCAAAATGAAGCATATGCTTCCAGAATGCTTATCTCATGGCTGGTATCCTCCAAGGAAACCAGATGGCAAAACTCATAAATCCTTTTCCCTTCTGCTCTTTGACAGTCCCAATCAAGAAAGTTATGAGGCCGGAAGATCAGGTTTATGTCCTGTTGTTATAAAAGCATTTCCTTTGTGCATCCAAAGTGGTTTCAATTTTCTCAAAGTCCATAGTGGCAAATAGCAGTTTAGTGAGATATTATATGCAGACAGCTATTGGAAGAACATACACCACATTCCCCACTTCACTGGGAGGCACTGGTGTATTATTTCACACTAGAGCAGATGAGATCAGAAGCACTTTGGGGTTTTGATGCACAGTACCAGACAGCTAGAGAGTTTAAATTTCAAGCACTATCACACAAAAAGATGTCACTCCCAAACAGTAGACAAGGATTTTGTCTTAACAAGTTGAAGTATAATCACATACAAAACTGACAAGGTAGGTAAATATTTTAGGCCTCTTCTGCAAATGGAAGGTATAATCTGTCTACTGCCTTAATATCAACAGCATGGTTAAAGAGTTTTGAAATTCTTTTGATCACTCACCTTAAAGAACCCTCACAAGATGAAAAGAAATCATTATCATTAATGTTCATGATTTCAAGACTGAAAGCTTGAAAGAATTGACAACTCAAATATGACAGTTATGATTGTGTTGGTTGTTCCTAAGACTTCTGGGGAAATAAAATGTGCAATTAGAGCTCTTTGATTACCTGAAGGAAGTTCAACACTTCACAATTTAGTGCTCCAAACTGAAATACTACTGGAAAGTTTTAGTTTTCTTCACAAGAAATATTCCAACATGTTTTGATGAAGAATCTGCAAAACAATTGTGGATGTTTATTTCAATTCATTTCAGTGTACACCATTCCGAGTGAAAACAGCTGTTAAAATCTTAACTTCCCTACAAAAATTCACTCTTTATTAACTTCACCTTTTGTTAGAAAATTCTCCCATCAAAATAATTTCAAGATTCACAACAATCTTCTGAGGAAACAAAGGTTGGGGGGAAATGATAAATTAAGAAAAATACAACACAAATGTCAGAGTTTATTGAGGTACTGCATTCACATAGGTTTGTGCACTGAACAGTCACATTTGGCTAAACACAACCATGTTCATGACATGAAGACACCACACTGAGATGGCACACAGGGGAAGCTTAAAATAAAGCTTGGTCAACATGGTGTGCCAAATTCTGCTCTGCTTGACAGCTGTGTTATCTCACTGGAATTGCACAGGGTAGAGACAACAACTTGCATGAAAATGACTGACAGCAGTAGCTGATATGTGCAAATTAAAACACACAACTTCTCAGTACAGCAACCATAAACAAACACATCCTGGCACAGCTTCAGATTGGCCTCTGGTTATCAACAGTGGCTGTAAGATGTAAGAGCCCGGAAACACCTCTGGAAGAGTGAGTCGGGTTCTTGTGGCTCACAGTCACAGTCCATCCTTGTGGCTTAGGAAATCTGTTGAAGCCACTTGGCTCTCTCAGCAGGTTGTTTTGGTGGGGGTTTGTGAAGGATGCAGCTCTGTATCTGCAAAATACCAATAATAGTTAAAGAATTAGACTGAACAGGGAAGATTTTTTCCCTACCAAAAAATCCAGAACAAACCACACAGCTTAATCCATTTCACTGGCATTACTTCTTTCCAAGTATCTCATTATATTCCTAGCCTTTATCAGGTGAAGAACTGCAACTCTAGAGGGCATTTTTACAACTGTGAAACACTAAGTGCCTCCTCTGGGGCTGTTTGTGGATGGGTAGCTCTTCTGCTGCTCCTCTACCGTGCAAGTGAGGATTTCCCCTTGCATGTGATAAAGGCCCAAGGCACAGTGGTGCTAAAACAAAACAAAAAAGATTTTGTAGATAAAGACAGTCATTCATCTAACATTTCTATGCAGTGCCTCCTAGAAAATGCACCACTCATACCTACATTAAACCATGCATTGAATTTCTTTTAAATGATAGACATACCTGCGATGTGTGCCTTTAGCCCTGAAAGACACCAGAATATACTCCAAACTACACTTGAGGAATTTTGATACAAATAAATTGCCCTACTGCTCATTAAAGCAGGATTGATTCTGAGGTAAAGCACAACAGCTGTTGTTACAGATGGGTTTAGAAGCAAATGCTTGTCTGGATATGCAAAAAAATGGACATGCACTGAAGTCTGGCTGGATAATTTCAGCTAACTCAGCTACTGACAGAAGTTCTGAAGCATGAAATCTTGGATTCAAGGCAGATGGTAACTAGCAGCAAGAGCATCCTAACCAGCAAAGAACATCACTTCAGTACTGGTTCACTGAGAGGAATGATGCTCATCTGAATTATCAGTGATATTTTTTGTAGATTCTAAATGATTTTCTGCTGAAGGCTCTGAGGATGGTTACATATTCCCGATGAACTTCAATTAAAACCTGAGACATAGATGTAAACTTAGATTTGTACACTCCCCCAGCACTGCCATCTGGCTGGCAGCAGTGTGCCCTGGCAAACTGAGGAGGCAAACCCCACCCTGGGGTGTGTCAAACACCAAAACCAGCCACTCGGAAGAGGGGATTATCCTGCTGTATTGAGCCTTGGTGCAGCCTCACCGTGAATGCAGTGTGCAATTCTGGGCTCCACAATTTAAGAAGGATGTTAAGGTACTTGAAAGCATCCAGAGGAGACCAAAAATGCTGGAGAAAGGGCTGGAAGGACAGCTGGATAGAGTGTCCCATAAGCAGTGGCTAAGGACTTTGAGACTGTCTAGTTCAGGTACAAGGAGGCTGCAGGGTGACCTCACTGCCCTGTCCAGCTTCCTGAGGAGGGGAATGTGGAGAGAATGGTGAAGCCCTGGCACAGGTTGCCCAGAGAAGCTGTGGATGCCACATTCCTGGAATTGTTCAAGGCCGGGTGGGATGGAGCTCTGAGCAACCCAGTCTAGTGGAAAGTGGCCATGACAGCAGGATTGGAACTACATGATCCTGCAGGTCCTTTCCAACCCAAACCATTCTGTGATTCTCTGATAGGATGCATAGGAATGATTGAAAGCTCCACCAGGGGAGGTTTAGACTGGACATTAAGAAGCATTTCTTTACTATTTAGTCAGCTATTCTTCTTTAGTTTTACTTGAGGATTTGGTTTCTCCTTTTTAACTACAGTACTTTGATTTTTATTGTATTTCACTTTTTTTTTCATTTCAGAACATTTCTCGAGGGCACTGAGATAATTCTGAAAGGTAGTTTTAGCCCCAGAGTCTTGCAACCCTTCTCAGAGAGGTGTCATTCACAAATTTTATTCATGTGCTCTTTAGTTCTTCAGCCAAGCTCTTACTACTCATCTGGGATAATGTACCAGACACTATCCAAGACATCCTTCTTCCCTACAAAAATGCACTTAAAAATGAGTCACTGAAAAACTTCTCTTTGACTGCATTTTCATAAAGATTTGCAATCACAGCCACTCGTTCCCACTCATCTGATAGGCAAAACTACCTTGACAAAGAGAGAAATTAGATTGGTTTGTCATGATCTATCTTTGTGAAATCTGTGTCAGATTTTTCTTGTGCATAGCTCAACTATTTAATAATTTAATATATTATCACTCTAAGAAGCAATGCCTCCAGCTGCCTAGTTCCTCTCCTTTTCCTTTTTAAAGCTAAGAGCTGTGTTTGCCCTTTTGCTGGAAAAGAGCAGGCAAACAAGCTTGAATTGTATGCTGAACTACACCAGGCATAAGGGGTCCTGTTCCTAATTAAAACTCAGTGAATTTGGCAGAGGAAATATGCCTGCTAAAGGAAATCCAATTGGCACCTGTAGCTTTCTCACAGCAGTAGAAATCTGTAGCCACTGATGGACTCTCTGGCTTAATGCTGCACTGTGAAGTGGCTCCCCACGACAGGTGTGGGTATGAAATCTGCAACAAGCACATGTGAAAAGCAGGGGACAAAAAACTATTAGAGACTTGGAATTTCTACCAACACTTAGCCATATTTGTGTTGAGGTTCAGAAAAGATCCTTGCCTCTTTCCATTTTCACAGAAAGTTCCCAGCTTTTCCATTCTGAACCGGGAAGTGAAAAAGCTCACAGGCTAAGGACATCGTTTTCCTGCATTTACCTCCAAATGAGGTCTCAAGTATTTTGAGTCTTCACTACAATGCCAGCCTCATTTTGCCAACAAAAAGAGTTGGGTAATTAATCCACAAAAAAAGCTTCCAAATTTTTTGGTCTTTATGTAATGCATGCATTCAAATCCTACACAAGTCCTTTGCAGCTGCCTCTCAATTCTCTCCCTGTAAGCAACAGTGGTTAGCAGGCACCCTATAAACATCAGCTTCTCTACCACGACAGAAAAGCAGGCAAACAAAAGCATGAGGGAACAAGAGGCTCATGGCCTTCAGAAAGCAATGCCACATTCACAGACCTCAGCTCATCTCAGTACTTGGCGCCTGCCTCAGATATTTTTGGATTTTCTCACTACAGACGGCTTTCTGACTGCAGGATCCATTTTAGTCTTCTCATGGCATTTTTCTCCCACAAGCCTTTTCATTTGCAACAGCAGAAAAAAAACATGTGTGGAGGTGGTTAGGAGTTCTGAAATGAGTTTTGTTACACTTCAGTATTTTTATAAGGACAAGGAGCCAAAATCAACTTGTTATGCTGATAAAGAGCTCTGAGAAAGATGCATTTGCACTTGGGATGCACAGGGTGGCTTTTTTTAAGGGTACATGAGAAAATACATGAAATAGGAAACTCTTGACTCATTTACTTTCTTGCTCATCTGAAAACAACTGCTGAGGAAACAGGACCACTTATTTTTCTTGTGACAGACATTGCTGATCTGCAGCTATTCTCACATTCTGTGCCTGTTCAGCCAGAGCTTTCACCCCCTGCAGAAAGTAAAATGCATGTTTCATGCCATCAGAAGTCCTTTGCATTATTCATAAATTCCTCTTAAGTCTGAAGTACAACTCATCTCTGTGTACTGGGGTACACGTTAAACACTATTTTGCATGGTCTGTGCCATAGGCAGTTCGACCTTCACACATGATTTCAGCATAAAAATCAAGTTTCTAGCAAGATAACCCTCTGCAATTTTGTATCAGAATTGACCTGGCACTCAGTCCTGCATCCCCAGGAAGCAATGTATGACTAAACTGCCCACCAGAAACCTCACTGCTTTCACCCTTTGTCACACAGGAGCCTTTCTGGCAATTCATCACTAAAGAAATTCTTTTGAATAAGTTACAGTGTCTGCCTCCTTAGTAAGCTCTGGTGCACCCAGGACAGCTCAGGGAAAGGACCATAACAGCATAAGGGGAATGTAATCTTCTCTGGCACATAACCATGATGGAGTATTCATGTACCAGTAAATCTAGAAGAGATTTGTCTGGGGAAGGGCTCTGTCCAAGTCTCTGCAGATACATCCCTGTGCAAGGACAGCATCCGGGCAGTGTATAAATAAATCAATCAGAGGCAGTTTGCTAGTGCTTTTAAGAAAGTTAAAAACCCACATAAAGAATCATTTTATAAAATCTATGTAAAGCAGAGTAGGGAGTATACAAACACAACAGCATGAGATGAAAATAAATGTTTTCGTGGTACCTCTTTTCTTCACAGCATTGGTAGAATCCATTCAGTGTCTCTGTTTTTTAACATATTGAACTCCCTCTGGCCTCACTGTCTGTAAAACAAAGGCATTTTTAGAAGAACTAACAGCATTATTCTTCCATCAGTTGCAAATAGTAATACATAGATATGCCCATTGCACTAGAAGAACCACAGTTCCTGGAATCTTCCACAATTTTTAGAGGATGAGACAGACCAAAAACATTCCATTTCACATTCCTGGGCCTCCGGGAGGCTGCAATTATTAATTTACTTGTGTTAAAAAGGAATAAACATCAAAGAGAAGAGCAGTTTAAGGTAGCAGCACTGTGGTGTAAGTTGGGCTTGTAGCAGGAAATCAATCTCCTGAAAGAAATCACATTAAAAAATTCCCATATTCAAGAAAATAGACTAGAAATCACAGACTTTCATCCCTCACCTAACATAATCAGTCACTGTTGCTTTCAGTGCATCTTCATCCAGTGACCCCAAAGCTCTGTGTGTGTGTGTGGAGGCTCACAATACTTCTTTGCATGAAAGAAGTTTACCCATGTTTTACAGAAAGATTAAAGTGATGACAGGAGCACATTAAAACATTTTTAGTTAAGCATTTTGCCAGTTTCCCACAAAATCTTTAGTTCTGGCATCTCCCATCTTTTGAGCCTTTGGTTTTGAAGCTTAGTAGCACTTGAATATTGTTTTTCAGAGCACAGCTTCATAGTTTAATGTAAGTAATAGTTAAAATTCCACCAGCTAACTGATACAGACACCTGCTTGGAGCAGAAGGGCAGGAAGCTTTTGAATCAGTGCAGGTAACTTGAGTTTTCCCAACTGATCAGAGCAACTAAAGCAAAGGCAGCCTGCAGTGGATCACTGTAGGAAGGGAGGAGAGAGATACTCTGCCAGTTTCCACTGATCCCTGCTGAAAGTTGAGAAAACAAAGCTCTAGAAGAAAAGACTTTCCTAACCGTACTTTCAACTTAATTAATTTTCTTTCTTACCTGATATTCATTCTTTCATTCCCTTCCTACTTTCCTCATTCTGTTTCCAGTTCTCATTTTCTGTTACTATGCTTCCCATGCTAGTCCCCATATCCATGAACAGCAGGTCATACCTGGAGTCTCTCCTCCCTTTTCTCTGCCCTAAATCTCAACCCTGCACATGATTCCCCATCTGCCAGGCTCCCTCTCCATCTCTCTGCCCAAGCACCAGGCTTCTGCTCTCCAACCCACCCACAGCCACTGCTCCACTTCCTGGCCCCCAGGACTTTCTCCATCCCCTCCAGCATCGCTGCCTCCCTGCTCTGCTGCTCTCAACTCCATCAGTCCCATCCCTCTTTCACATGCTCCCAGGAGCATTCAGCTCCTTGCAGTTTTCTCCTTTATCTACCAGCTCCAAAATCTGTCCCTGCTTTATCCTGTCATCTAATTCTCTTTATGGAGCTCATCAATCTTCCTCCCTGGCCTCCCTGTATTTCCCATTACCCTCTAGTTCAACACTGTCTTTGACCTCATTTTCCACTTTCCCAAGTGTGGGCCAACACAAAGAGAACAGAAAAGATAAAGTTCACTGGGCAGGGTACTTCTCTCCAAGAACGTGTGTGGGGAAGGGATTGAAAAACAGGGTCCCTATATCCAAAAGGGATGAAAAGTTGAGAGTGCTAATATTTTAATTTAATAAGAAACTGAAACAAAGTAGATTGGGAAAGGGAATAATTTGTTATTGAGGTGTTTTGAAAGCTGCATTTTATTTTGTTTGAATTGAAAAAGCTGCAGTTTGGTTTCAAAAATGCAAAAATGGGATTTGATAGTTTGATATTTTTAAAAATCTGTACAATGATATTTAAGCTAAGATCTTAGTTGAAAACAACTGAGTTATTTCAGCTGTGATAAAAAACAAACCCAAAAAGAAGAAGAAAAAAGTCTTTATCAGTTACAGAGGAAGGCACTTTATTTTTGAAGCCTACAGCAGCTATAGGTATATTTGTAGTAAAAAACCTGATTCCTAATGAGCTGCAAAAATCTCACTGCTACAAGAAAGTCTTAGAAATTTAAAAGCTAAGGAGTTCAATAAAGACATTTCAAAATGTAATCATTCCTGGTGATGTACTCTTCCACTAAATTTGAATTCCCAGCTCCAAACGGAAATTTTCTTCATTTCCTAAAGAGAAAAAAAAAAGAAAAAGAAAAAGAAAAAAAGAAAAAAAAAGTCTTTTTTAAAAACAGTTGAGGCCACTTGGCTGATATTTCCCCATACAGCAATCTGAGGTAGATGACTGACAAAGATAAAAGTAGCCTAACTGGGGAAAATTTAAAGGCAGCTACAAGAACGCCACACAGTTGAAATTACTCCTAACCTAAAAGGCAAAGTTATCAAGGCACTCTCCAAAAGCCAAGCAGTGCATCTGAATTCAGACAGCAGCTATCTGCTTTCACAACCAATAGTCAGATAACTGTACTGAGCTAAGAAGGACAATGTGTGAGAGTTTTGTGCTTTTTCATCAAAATACCTGAATATTTCATATATTTGAATCATGCCCCATGAGGAATCTTTAATTAAGGAGAGAAATAGGGACAGGAAAGTCATCTGGCTGTTTTTCAAGCTGCGTTTTTCCTTATTATGAAATGAAACCATGAACTTTTGCATATTATGATGTCACCGCTTTGCAAGAACAAGGAATTAATAACTTTTATTAAAGCACATTTTCCCCAGCACTTAGGATTAATTTACAAGGCCACAGTTCTTTCACACTCCAACCCAAAGGTCCCTGATGTCTGACTCTGAATGCATTACAGAGGTCTTCCTGTGCTAAATTTTAAGGGAAAAGTATTAGTTGCCATCATAAAATGTAATCTGCTATTTATGCTTTGCAGTGGCATAGAACACTTCATCTCAAAGGTCTTTCCAGACCTGGCAGAAATACAGGGCCAACTCAGAAAATGTGTTTAAAAACTGTTTGGGTCACCAAGGTGGAGAGTCTCTCTCTACCCTTTATATCTCTGATGGCAAAGCCCAGTCTCAGGGGCCAGCAGATGATGATCACTTCTGTCCCATCAGCTGCCTGGTCAAGGCAAGTGTATGTGCACCTTTCCCAGAGCCAAGAAGATGTGCCTCTGGATTTCCCCTTTTCTGCCTGTTTACCACTCCTGTCCTGACAATTATGCAGTATTTGCTCAGTCCTCCTTATCTCTAGCACTGGGGGGATGTTCCAGCATTATTCACTCAGCCTTAACAAAACACTTGCAATCTTGTGACTTCCTAGTTCCCCACATTTTGAAGCGGATGAACCTTTGGCACAAAGGGAAGTTTTTTGTTAGAAGAAGCACAAAGCACATGACCAAATTCCCTTTCACCTTGAATTAATACATAATGTTTGCATATTCAGGCCTTGGATTTCTTTGAGGCCTTTTTTTACCACTGTTACAGTTCTCCAGCCCTCAAATGGGAGAAACAAAAACATGTACAATGAGTTCAATGAAAATACTTTCTCTTAGAAAGAGCTTAACAAGCAACTGAAATGAAGGATCTTCTTGTTTGCCTGCATCTACTGTCTTGCATTTTATGGATCAACCCTGCACTCTACACTAGGACACTACAAATAGAAATGTCTAACTCCAGTAACATTTAAGTAGTTCTTCCTTGTCTATGCCAGTGACTGAGCTCATTTCTCCTGAAATTCAGTGCTCAGATTAAAATGTAATTTTTTGCTAGGGCTAAAACATCCTTAGCTATCTCAGGAACCCAACCTGTAATATTAGATGTTGATGCTATGGAAGACCATTTGTTACAGGCTAAACAGAGGCAAATTCCAGTTGATATGCCTTTTGTAGAATCAGAAACCTTAATAAAAGGGCTTCATATTCACTTTATTGATAGATTTATCATCAATCTTGAAATTATTTCTGTAAAAATTCAACCATTCCACTTCTGTATTTAGGAGACCTTGGATAAGCCCAGAACAATGACCAACTTCTACTATTATGTGAGGTAGGAAAGGCATAAAATAATCAATTCTATGTTTAATGAGATACAAAACTCCAACCAAGCAGATGTATTATGGGTGAAATTGAATATAATAAAAAATACTGCTTTCAAAAATGAGTGCTGTCTGAGTGCTCCAGGGATACAGATGTTGCACAGCACCTAAAGTGTGACATAGCCTCCATCTAAAGGCAAAATTATGCTAGTTCAGAAAAAGCTTTTTTGAACTGAGTTCACAGTTAAAACTCACAGTCCTCAGGCCTGCAGTTTTCTGAAGCATTTAAAAACTATGTTAATTTTAAAATTTGCTTTCATTGCCTATATACGGTTATTCTGAACTCTCAGAAGAACTGAAAGATGAGGAGAGAGGCTGTTTTTATTTCCCCCAGGCATGCAAGCAGCTAACCAGCCATCTCGTCAGACACTCAGCCCTTGCATGACTTCCACACAAAAGAAACCCAGGTATGACGAAGGCAAGCACTCAGGCTTGTCAGTGAAATCCTAAAACATTTCCAAAGATCTCTCAACCTTGGCAAAGCAACTGGCTTTCAATTTCCAGCAACCCACCTCACCAGCAGCCAAAGCTATCAGAATTTAGATGTGAAATAATTGTCATTCGAACCAGCAAAGAAACAGAATAATAAAAGTGAAAAACACAGGATGAGAGCAAAGTCAAAGCTGTGTTTAAATACAAAGAAATTTGTCCAAGCAAAGCTCCAAATTACACAGGAGATGGCTGGGAAAAAGCAAAGATCCCTCAGCTTCCCGGCTTTGTAAGGTTTGGAATTGTGACTTGGAATGCCTACATGAATGCTGGGTCATGAGTGGGGGAACTTGGGATGCTGTTCACCTCATGATAGGAAGAGAGGAACAACATTTACTGACCAAGCATGATGTGGGTTTGCAGCAGGGTTCGTGTCCATACGGAAAGATGGAATTGCTTGGCAGCAGTGGTGCAGTAGCACCTGCCTCCTTCCCAGCTCCCCACGTGCCAAACATGTCTGGCACAAAAATAAAAGGCATGAGAAATACAGCACTGCTGTCCTGGCAATGGATTAAGAGCTGATGCCATAGCAGGAAAGCCTGAGGGAAGAAGTTAAACAGCAACACGTTCAAAAACATAATGCCAGTTTATAATAAAACACAACCATCTTGTAGACGAGCACGAGAGCATTTTGTTCATCCCACCCAAGAGTTTATTTAGGCTGTTCTAGGTAGCAGGTCTTAATTCCACTCTCTCTCCAGGACAAGTGTGAAGTTTTCAATTTGCAGATTAGTAGCAGTTTGCTGAATGTGTGACTTCAGCATCTTGCTCATCTCATACAGCTACGAACGGAGGCTTTGCAGTTCTGACAGCTCTATGAACCACTTTTAAACCAAAGCCTGCATCCTCCAGAGAACAAAATTAGACACAGGAAGCTTGGTATGAAGTGGACTGTGTTAACTAGACACTCAGGAGGGAGCCTACTGCTCTTTAATAGGCTATAATTACAGTAACTCACTGGTCATTTACTGCCATGCAGGTATAGAAGCATTTTAAAATAACAAGTAAAAAGAAAATTTGAGCTGAGGGGACTTTTTTCCAAGAATTCTTCCCCTTTTTCAACTTGTGGAACTTTCAATGCCTAAATAAGTACATTCCTTTTATTTCCTACGACTTTACTGGTTGAACTGCTGAAGCAGTTCATTTAAATATGTAGGAAGTCCAAGACAACGGGTGAAACTTATCACACCCCATCTTGCCAATGAGACTTGCAGTCAGATTTCACAAATGTAGTGAACTGGAGCAGCAGCAGCAGCAATTTTCCCATGTGAGTGGGTTAGTGCTGACTACATGCACTATTCCTGCAGGCATTTGCCAACACAGCCTGGGCACAAAGATATGGACTACTGGTACTGGAACAAAGAGTCTTAGACTTCAAAGACTGGATCCTATGTCAGGAAGAAAGCAAAAAAAAAAAAGAATGACCTCTTTCTCTGACAAGAAAACACACTTAAAATCTCTCCTGAGATTCTTATCCCTAGAATGAATCACTACTATATGTTTCTGTACTCTAGACAGGAAATCCAGAGCAACTAAGGCAGTAAATCTCTTTCTGATAAAGGGGCTTATTTTTTGCACCCTTACTCAGTATTGCAAACTTTTACACTCTTCCTACTACTAAATAAATACACTGAGCTTGTGCTAAAGGTTTTGAGTTTGGTATAGATTTCCCAGAGCAGGCAAAACTGCAGGATAGCTTGATTACATTTTGACATTCCCATCAGAAAGCAAATACACACTGCTGGATTCCTCCACATCCATTTAAAGACAGAGTAAGGCTTTTCCTCTGCAGGTGATAATGCACATCAATAACAACTGGTCTTACCTGCCATCTGTAAGCTTAAACCAGTATCCAGTTTGCTGCGTGGCTTGGTGCTGATAAACAAATAACAGAGAACACACACAGTGATGATAAAAGCAAAGAGGACCACTGCTGCTATTGACAGGCCCACGAGTGCTCCAACACTAAGAGAGAAAAACAAAGAAATTAAGTGTACAAACAGCCTGGGATACCCGTTAAAACAATGGTCAAGCTGATGTCTGGAGTTTACTTGTACTCAGAAATGGGAGTAACTGTGTATATTACTGCAAACAGAAGTTTAGAGCTCAATACTTCAATTGCAGTTATTTCACTGCCCCCAGAAGGGTCAGTGTCATTACACAGGAGTTGAACATCTGGCCCTCAGTGACATTTCCTGCATACTACTCCTGAGTCTGATTTAAAGCATATTTATGAAAATCAGAAATAACTTCATGCAGTAACTGACATCAGTGAGATCAGAAAGTTCTTCAGTGCAATACATATTCCTAGATAAGCAAAATATCACATGCACACACAGAGGATGATTCTAGAGCTCCAGGCAGCTGCAACATGACTATTAAAGCTTTATTTTCAGTCTGAAATGTCATTTTTATAGTACAAAAAACATGCAAGCCATGTTATTGAATTCTGTCAGCAGGTCTTCAGAGCAGGGTGGAGTACTGTGATCACTGTTGTGTCTTTGTGTTAATGCAATAAATCTCCAATCAAGACTGGAGAAATTCTCCCACGATCTTTGTCACAGTAAAAGGTAAACTAAAGCTGAATTAGTTTACTCACAATATCAAAGGCATCAAAGAAGTAGGAATTAATTACTCCAGAGGCCAAAGATACAGTACTATATGTAGATTTTATCAAGGTAGTACTCCTGCAGGATAAAAGCTACTTTACACATCTCCCATAGGCATACAGTGAGACAGTATATGTCTATACAGAAATCTCTCCTGATTTCCAACCCCTATTTTCAAGTCTTTTCCTAATATAAAATTCTTATGATGAAATAAAGGACACAATACAATACAGTCTAGCTATCATTTCCTACACTCTCCTGGGCCATTTGATGCCTTCCATGTTCCAGTCCTCTATTCTACAGTCCATGCCAAAGATCCTGACTTCTGGTGAAATTAAACAGCAGCCTTTTGGTCACAGATTAGGAGTCTGAGGACTGAGAATCCATATATTACTGCTCTGGTATATTTTCAATTTTGACAGACGTGAAAAGGACAGAAGAGAGATGAATGTCTTGAATTCTACAAGCTCCATCCTTTAGTCATAAAAATGCCTTTATATATCACTGCTATCAGGGAGAAGTCAACTTTACTGTGGCCTTGCAGGAAGATGAGAAGAACTGTGCCTTGGGATGTTTTTATGAATTTTACATTCAAGCTACTGCAAAGCTTTTCTACAAGCTCCCACAGCACCAGCACAGAGATATGTCCACAGGAGAAACTCTTAAAATCAGCAGGATGAGAACAGCAGATATCGCTATGACTTTCACATGCAGTTTTCATTAGTTACTGGTCAGATTCAGTAATGAAGTTTGGGCAACATTTAGCTCCATGCACAGCTAAAATAAGTTGTTATCAGCAAAATGGTTCTGGAAAGAACAGCTTTACCCTTCTGAAGATTTTTCCTGGTATTTATCATCTGCATCAAATAGGATGTCCTTATGTGTTTGTGCATATATGCACTTATTAAGCAAATTTTTCCTTATTGTTTTTTGGCTCAAACAAAACTTGCAGGCAAGCAATATTCTGCTTACTGTGGAATCTGAATATGACCTACAGTCAGAGATCTCACCTGTGTTCTGGCTTTATTTTTGCATTTTCACTTGGAACACCTTGACCCAAATAGACAAAACAGAAGAAATAGACAGGAGGCTGAATAGCCATAGAACCAAGTGATACAAACAAGATTCTTAAGAAACAATTATTTGTGCTTTTTTGTCATGGCAGTACAAAACAGCCCCATTGTAAGATTCCATTTAAATTCCAGTGTGCAGTGCAGGACTAAGGAGGTTGCTCACCATTATCCAAACACTGAGCAGTCAGCTGCCCTAAAGCTGAATAGATCAAGTACATATTAAAGATTACACATTTTTCTGTTCAGGAATGTGTTACTTCTTGGTTGTAGCTCTCCTCCATGCAGTTGTAGATCACATGAACAATACAGTTGTGTATTACACAGCACAATGCATCTTCAGTATCACTACACAACTTGTGTAAGATGCTTTGTGAGTTACAAAAGGCAAAGGTAAGAAGAACCTGAGGAACTCTCCAGGTCAAAAACTCACCATAGGTTATGTGTTACAAGAAATGTTTCTCAGCTGCAGCAGCAACATGAGAAGATCTCACCACCATCACAAAACCAAATAGATACTCTGATTGCACTTCCTGAATGAATCAGAAATCAGGACAATTTGTACTTACTCTTTTTAAACACACGTTTCAATACCAGATTGTTTTCAAAGTGCTGAAGCCATCAACCCACAGAGAAGGTATAATTAAGTTCTATAAGATTAATTTTGGGCTAAAGTTTGGGGATGGAGGGTTGTTTCTTAATTTATCTAATTCAGAGAAATTTAATATGTCTTCCATGGCTCTGAATACTGGTGTTTCTTAACCAGAACACAATCTTTTCTGTATTTTTTACTTGTTAAAGCTGTCAGAAACAAAATACCAAATAACTATCATCACTGACCACTTTAACAATTACACTCCTCTGAAACTAAAGACAGCCTTACAGTATATCCTCTAGATTCTGCAGCAATTATTGTGGTGCTGCACATCTGCTTTAAAAAGCCCTTGCTAAAAGCATTTTGCCACTTTCCATTCTTTACCTTAAACACTGTCCGAAGGCCACCCAGCAGTTACATGGTAACACTCTACAGGTCTCAGGGTCTCTGCCTGCAAGATCAGTCTTCTGACAGCAGAGACATTAAACAAGCAAACTAAAAAGTCCCTCTTGCCCACAGCTGTGACCTCATTAGTGAGCAAAACCCTTTTGCATTAACAACGCACTCAACCCCAAAGCAATGATCTGGTATAAAGACGGCAAAGAAGGCCTAGGGGTAACCCTGACATGAGCAATATTAAGTTTGGTAGGAGATCCAAACAGAACTCTCCCAAGTTACTTTCTACTTAAAGATAGAGCCATACCACACATTTCACTGCAGTTACACTGAGTGCAACATCCAGGCCTGCAGCAGAGCCAAAAGCTTCACTCAGCAGAGAGGCTCCACTCTGCTAGCAGCCTCCCCAGGGCTCCCCAGGTTGTGTCCAGAGAGCTGCTGAGTGGGTCATTGACTTGTCTGTCAGTGGATGCTCAGCATCAAACACATACAGTTATTTTTAGTCCATAAAATTAGTCTATCCACACCAGCAACAGCCAGGAAAAATTTAAATATTGGCTACACAGAGGCAGTATTGCCCACTGATAGACTAAAAGGAAGCTCATGAGTCACCCGGATCCAAGTAAATAAAATGTTCCCAATGCCATTGTTGCAGTGACGTGTTGCTCATAGTATTTGCAAAGCACACAGATAAATATTCTCAAGAGACTGGAAGAATGGGCATAGTGAAACAAAAGACTTGCTATTTTGGAAAGCCAAAACAGATGCCTGGAGGTCAGTACAGCCAAGCAAAGCTTGGCCTCAGTATTAGGCCACCATGGCTCTACGGGTATTAATTAAGAAAGCATTTTGAATAAAATCTATGCTTGGCTTGACAGAATTTTAATCAAATATGTATTGTTACACGCAACTTAAAAGATACAGCTTTGGAATGGATAGTATAATTCTATTCGATACTGAAAGATGCCATTAAATTTGCAAAACTTCACAGAAGAGTGACAAAAATAAACCTAAAATATTTTAAAATAAAGAGAAACAAAAAGGCTGACTGAACATAACTGCTGTGGTTCAGTACCAATACCACATGTTCAGCATTTCTCCCCTTCCACTCAGCTTGGGAGGTAAAGCAGCTGTGATAACTGTATGTGCATGCACAGCACACTGCTCTGGAGGCTGAGCTGCTCAGTGTTCTGCTCACTGGTGTTTATAACATCTGTGTTTTGTGGATTCAAAAGCTGAATAACCTTCTGATGAATTCTGCCTTCTCCTAGCGTTGCCTTCCCTATTCCCTGGGCTCGTGACAGCTCTAAAAGACAGCAAAGTGCATCCTTCCCTCTTCTTTGTGGACATAAGTCTTTCAAGATCTATGATCTAACAAAAAAACCCCAACCAAAAGAAAAAAAACCAAACCAAACCAAACAAAAACAAAAAACCAAACCAAACCAATAACCAAAAAACCCACCAAAAATAAAAAAAACCCCAAACCAACACACAAAAAATTCAAAACAAAACAAAAAAAAGGAACTATATTATTTGATTTTAAATACCAGAAAAGAAAAAGAAAAAAAGAAAGGATAAGTCATATATTAATAATATTATTAATTGCTTAGCGAAATTAATAATAGTATTAATTACATATAATAAACTCTGGGGGAAATGTGAAATGTGTCAGAGTTGCTCAATGGTCTATTATCTATGTAAGACCAGCAGCTCCCAGTACAGCAGGTATTAGGATGTTGTCAAATATTGCAGTTTTTGCAGAAGCAGGAGGGGAAAAGAGGGTTCCAGGTTGTTAAGGGATAGGGCAGTGTCTGGTTCTAAACACAGTACAGGCAGTAGAGATTTGGCAAGAAAAAAGAAGAGGATAGGCCTGCAAGAGACTATTGCTTCAGGTTGCTGAGGCAGCTGGCTTCTCCATGAACTGCTTCCATCAGAGCTGGATGCCAAGGGGTCTGGCCATGCCCCTCCCACAGCAGGAAAAACACAAGTGAAATGTGCAACAGTTTCCTGAAATTCTACCGGCGTGCCACCAAACTGAAGTAATCCCTGAGATATCACCAACCGCTTGTGGTGCAGTCAGTCACTGCTTTCAAGTATCTGGGGGGAGGCAAGCAAATGAAGATTTAGGAAAATAAAACTAAAGCTCCGGAGTACAGCAAAACCTGAAACAATTCCCCCATCAGAGCTTCCTACTCCTTTCCCTTCCTCAATACATTCCATCTCCAGCCTCACCTTGGCTGGTTTGCCTAACTCTTGTTTAGTTTTAAGTCTTAAGGGTTTCAAGTCTTAAGTGTGTCCTCAAAGGCTGAAAGAAGCATTTTAAGGGTTATTTTAACATATGGTTGTTACCAACCAATATAAGTAACAGTCTAGTGATCACCAAAACATTCTCGGAGGCCAAAAGTGTTATTTTTATGTTCTCCTTTAACTCCTAATTGAACTGTTGTGTGAAAATGTATACAGTTTTCAAAATTATGTAATATTAAAATGCTTCCAGTGTGTCAATAACTAAATTGACTCTATTTGTTACTGAAAACACTTATAGGAAGTGGTTCAATTCTAACCACTCAGTAACTTTGCTTGGAGAGATAAATTGTATTTATTCACCTATTTTCTACAATGAATATAGTCAGTTATGGCAGAAGTTAAGCACAACCAAAACTCCATGAACTGCAATTTCCTTGTGTCCTTTTAGCAGCTTAGGGCCACTGTGGAAAGAAGAAAAAAAAATTCTTAATTTTCAAAGTTTGGGCCCAAATTTCTAACTTAGGTGAAGGCTAAGCAGTCACTTCTCAGACCCTACAAAATCTTTTCAAAGAAAGAACCTTCAGAGAGGTGTTTCATTAAAGCCTCTCCTGGGATTCAGTTCTTGGAGGTAGTTTCTGAAAAGATCAAGCTTTAAGAGTCTTCACTACAACATCCAGATGAGACGCTGTGATGCAATATCAACTTATTCCTTCAGTTCTTCTGCCATTTTGAGAAAGTTTACTGTGATTGAAACAGTAAAAGACTATGCAAAAATATAATATTAAAACAGTATGAGTATTTCATAGCAGAAATGTAAAAAAGGACACTTAGAGATGTCTTCTCACATCAGAGAAGCCGAGTAATTCTGTGTCAGTCACAGCGGTAGATGCCTCGGAGATCCCCACAATCAACCCACTCCTTGCACCAGACAAAGTAGACTTTAAATAATAATACATTAAATATTAGACCAGATAAATTAAACTAGTAAGTCCACAGTACTGGACAGCATTAACTCACGAGCCCTGAAGGAATTCACACATGGAACTGCAGAGTTGCTGGCCGAGGTGCTGAGTGTGTCTGGTAGCCCAGTGCTGAATCTGAGCCTGGCTACGATCCCTAAGCCATGATGCCCCCGCTCACCTTCCCCGAATATGAGGGACAGGTCCTTTGATGGTAAAGCCTCTACCCACAACCATCTCGTACCATGCTCTACCCACAGGAAGCTGCAGGCACTTGCAGCTTCCTGACATAAAATCTTTAATGAGAGGATCAGCATTAGGATGAGGGGAAAACGCTGCCTTGTTAACCTGCTGGAGTCTATGAAGTGTCAATAGGCAGATGGGTAGAGGAACCCAGCAGACAGTTAGATGTCTCATAAAGCCTTTGGACAAAGCCCTGCACTGAAAGTGGGGTTAAAAAGACTGAACTTATACAGGATTAGAGAAAGGTTTTGCCACAAATTTAAGGCTGCATAAAAGCATAGGGAGCAAAGTGCAAGGCTAAGTGGTCTCTTTTCAGTGTAAAGAAAAGTCACTGAGACTGATTTTTATTGATATCTTCATCTATGACCTGGTGAAGAAGGAAATCTGAGTTTCTGATGTCCTTAAGCCCCTACAAGCAATCAAATGCTGAAGGCAAGGAATGCTAGAAGACTTGCAGAAAACTGAGCGAACAGGCAAAAGTGATGTATGTGAGTTTCAGTGTACATAATGTAATGTATAAAGAACAAAACCAAGCCTACATAGCAACAAACCCAGAATGGGCAGTTCTGAACTCGAGAAAAGTTTTAGTCTTCAGTGACAGCTCACTGAAATCATGGAGTCAATGTGAACTGGCAGCCAAAGACATCAACAGTACATTGGCCACCCACAGCAAGGATTTTGAGAGCGAGACTGGAGGCAATATTTGCCCACTCTGTAGAACCTTGCCACACCCACGTCTTGGGCATGCAGCTCCAGATCATGCACCTCTAAGATCAGCCCTGTGGAGTGAAAAACAGTATGGATGAGATGCAACTAAATTAATTGGTGTGACATAGGATCTGCCTCAATGATAATCCAGAAGCTGTTTGGTTTGGAAAGGTGAAAGCTGAGACTAGATGTACCAAATGCTCACAACATTTTAAACACTGGGCATAAACTGAACCTGCAATTGCTGCTCACCAAATCTCACAATCCTAATACTACAGGGCACTCAGAAAAACTGGTAGGGAACAGTATAAAACAGATAAAAGTACCTATCTTCAAACAGCAGGTAGTGACTGCTGCCACCAGGGCTGCAGAAGCAGACGGTATAAGCCAGCCCAGAAGGAGATTTGACAAAATCGAGGATAATAACAAGTCC
Source organism: Ifrita kowaldi (assembly GCA_013398055.1). Taxonomy (NCBI): domain Eukaryota; kingdom Metazoa; phylum Chordata; class Aves; order Passeriformes; family Cinclosomatidae; genus Ifrita; species Ifrita kowaldi. The sequence goes on from VZRS01004238.1 coordinate 710,807, forward strand.
GTAAGAAACAGTGGAAGCCCCATGCAGAGGTGTACTAACATGCTGACACGGCCAGTGTGGATGCTGTGCAGCCCGAGGAGAATCAGGCACAGAAGGCAGCCGGGCTGGCTGAGTGCAGCTCTTCCTGCCGCTGCTGGAAATTCAGCCAGAGCCAGGCGGATCCCTGCACTATTCCGGGAGAGTACCAGGCTCATAATCTGCCTCTTCCAAGTGGAAAGTTAGGTAGTGCTCTATGTTACATGGAAAAGTAGCTCAAGTCACTAGGAACTTTATGCGCGCAGCATCTTACGCGCTCAGGCCCCGAGACAGCCGCTCCCCTCACACCCAAAGGGCGGGAGACGCTCCGGATGCTCTGCCTGAGGCACCGAGCGTTTCCCAGCGCTTCCTTACGAAGACCACGAGTTACTTCCTTCAGAAACTACCCTGGCACGAGCAAAAGTCTCTCTGGGCTGAAGATGCAGCTCTACCGCTACTCTCGGCGGGACAAAGGCAGCCTGCAAGTGCCCGGGTACACAAGTACCTCACAAACCCGCCCCCGAGCCGAGCTCGGGCGAACACGAGTCTCCCGCCCGGAGCCCCTACCTCGGCAGGCACCGCCGCTCCCCTACCTGAGCCACCACATGTAGCTGTGCTCGTAGGGGAAGAAGCTGTGGGGGTCATCGCAGCAGTACTTGACGTCCTGGAAGCCGCAGCAGAACACGGCGCGGGCGTCGCCGCCCGCCCGNCAAAGGCTGGCTCTTGGCTGTCCCTCAGCGCTGGGTCCCATGTCGAGGGGAGCTTTCAGGGATTAGTCCTCGCCCATAACCTGGGTGGAGTCTCAGGACAGGCAAAGCAAGGAGAGCATGGGGAGGGATCACACTTCTGTAGGACTCAGCCCCCCTTGGCTTGATGAGGGGGGAAAAGCTCCAGCTCAAATACAAGCTCAACACTTCAAGATGCACTGCACAAAGTGAGAGGATGAATGGCAGTGATGTGGCTGGTGCAAAGACTCCGGAAAAGGACAGATCAGGAGAAATCAACGAGTGTTGAATATCAACAAAGAAAAAGGCTAGATAACGATGAGATTTTGTGAGAGTTGTAACTTCATCGCTTGAGTCGTTCTGATGAAATCAGATATAATCAGATCAATGATAAAATTGAGGATTGACTTATTTGAAAAGTGTATGGCAAAATGATCTACCAAAGACCAGAAGGCAGCCTTTTCACCTCAGTTATGTCAACAGTGTCAGTACGTGTTAGGATTTAATTGTGGCTCTTGTGTTATTTGAGATTAAGAGACGATCTCCTGGTCATTTGATTCACAAAGACATGGGGACTGTTTTTCTGTGATTGAAGAAAGTCTCTAATGAGGGAAGGATGGGTGAATCTCAGCTCAAAAGCCATCAGTTGGTTGCCCAGATCGCGTGTATGCATCAGTCAGCCAAACAACATGCAGTGTGGTTGAAACTAAGAAGTACAGGGGTAAACGTCATGGTTTTGGAGACTGATTCAAGACTTCGTGAAGTTGTCAATACCGTGTTCACAACAGAGACCTAAATAAGTCTTACAACTTCTCAGGATGGAGAAACATGTAATTCCAGTCTTATAGGTATTAATCTTTTGAAATGTCTTTATGTACCTTGTTCAGTTGCTAATAACTGTTTTCTTCCCAAACATGAATTCCCATCCTTGTGTTTCTCTTTGATTCTCTTTATCCCTCTGGGATTGTTTTTTCCTTTGTCTTATCCTTTCTTGATCTGTTTCCCCTGAGGTTCTGTTCATATCAGAATTCAACAACCATGGCAAAGAGTCATGAATTCAGGAGTCATTCGGTTCACCTTTTCAAGTGAGCATTCCCAAATCAAATGGTCAAGAGACATTTAGGAGTATAGAACATTCTTGGTTATTTTTGTATTTCACATTGCTATTTTACTTTTGGAGATTTTTCTCCCATTATTCAGACCTCAGATAACTATTTTCCACTCAGAATTATTACTGCAGTGCTTTGGAACAAACAAAATTACCCATCACAGTTTTATGCTCAGTCTTACACAAACTTTCATTCATACTTAGTGAGTATAAGGTATATTTGTGTCGGAGTTGGAGTAAGGGTGGATTCTTTGTCCAAGCTTGAAGAAATTTGGTTTCAAAGAAAGCTGAAATGTTCTGAGATGGCAACATTTTTTTTCATTTGTTTGTTTCATCAATCGGCGTACTCATTCATACCAGCAATCAATTTGTACTTGCCATGATTACTGAGTGACAATAATTAGCGTGCTTAGTTGTTCCAATTATTTGGAAAGATTTATATGAAACATTAGAAATTACCTTTGAGTTATCTGCCTCAGAGACTGAATTAACTATGCAATTGCTGGAGGATTGAAATAAAAAACCATTGTCTTTTGATGAGACACTCAGAAACAGGATTTGAAGTGTGTGTGGGAGGCTCTTCACTAGCCAGTGGAACAGGTGCATCATCTTTTATGTCAGAAGAAAACATCACATCTTTTATCATTCCAATTACAAAACACAGACCTCTTCCAGGAGGAGCTAGTGGTTTAGACCTCATAAAATATGTTGCCCTCTCTCTTCACTATTACTGGTATCAATTTAAGTTACTACGCAAATGACAAGACCAGTTCTCTCTGCTGAGGGAAAAGTGTGTTTCAACCTAACAATGACGTCATCCAACTTTCAGAAAAAACAGGTCAAAGGCTTTTGTAGGTCACTTTTAACTAAGAGACAAACTAGGTATTCAGGAGCAGCTTTCAGAACTGTATCCAAAACAGGATACTTCTATTCTCTGAGTGCTGAACTACCATCCATGTGAATATGAGTCTCTTCTGCAGTGAAGCTCTGGCTCTAATTCTGGTAAAATGTGCCAACTTTCTTAGATGCTTGCAACCCAGACTCTTCTGCAAATCTTCAACTGATTTACTGGAACTCACATTGGCTTCCAAGAGACTGTATAGCTATACTTGAAGCCTCTCTTCAAAATACTTGGGGCCATGGAGCTGCAGCTTTCTCTTTCTTGTAACTGCTTTCAAGCCTTCCAGATGAACTCATAAACATAAGTATATGTATGTTGTCTGTGCAGTAATTAGAACACAGCATTTTTGTAGTCATTAAAAATAATTGTAATCTTCATCTAAACTACAATTAATAGGAAAAGCATACAGCCTCTTATTTACTTATCCTGACTCCACAAGGTATTGTCCAGCAGAACTGGGCTGGTTTAATTTTCTAGAAAATTACAGGAGTTTTTCGGGCTGATACAGTTTAGAGCAAAGGAGGCTTGAGAGAGAAGCGAAAACTTTCCGATTTAGCCATTCCATTTAGAGACAGCTCAAAGTGAATTGTGCTTCTGCACTGACCAATAATTAAAAGCTAAAAACATTCACATTAACAGTTGTGGGACACATTCCTACCAGCCAACCTTCCACAGAAAGTTAATTATGAACTATGATATAGCTGTCTAGATCAGCATCAATCCTCAAATCTACATGGCAAGGTTTTCCTTAAGAGCATAACCTAATTATTAACTGGCAAGAGCTGCATAAATTACTTTCAAAAGTAATCTGGTGGCAAGTTATGCAATTAAACAAAATTGTCATGCCAGGATAGTGTAACGAGGTCTGATTAGGAGTAAAAAGTTAAATTGACATCAGGGTTAGTGTAGATAACATTTTATCATGTTACATGGGCAGCAGGTGCTTCAGGAAGGCAGATGAGACATAAGGTTCAAACCAAAAAGGGGCACAGAAGTTTTAAGTGGTGCATACTTGCGGTACAGTGAGATGCTGTCACTCAGAGGACTAAAAAAGAACTGTGTATTAGTGAAGGACTGAAATCTATCAAGAGGGTGTGATACATCTTGGGTTCTGCTCTCAATTCAACCAGCTGCAAGCAAGTTGCTTTCCCAGATTGTGCTTCAGTTTAACTCTGTATATTTGAGATAGTGATGGAGTTGTCTGTGTTTGTATTTTGAGATCCTCGCTGTGCAAGTGAACACATGTATAAAGTATTATTAGAGGAGTTTTTCATGTCACTCTAGAGCCTACCAATTTTCCTAGTCATTTTAACTCTAGTTCATACACATTATCCTCTAATTGATTCCCCCAGTCAATATAGGGTATAGATTTTGACTTTAAACTGTCTCTGCTTCACAGAACTAAATAATGAAGAAGGAGAAAGTAATATTGAGCATCAGGCAGTTGGAAGAGGTTTCAGTCAAAATTTTAAGAGGGAAAATCAGTGAAACAGAGAAGTAGGAAGCGTTGACACTGGTAGTTTTGCAGTGAGGATGGAGCTCCGATAAGTAATTTGTATGTCTAATGGCCTCATTATCTACAGTGTTTATGTGCTGTTATTGGTAAACATTTCAGAATAATGACTCACTGAAGCAAATCTTATCTTTTTACACTTACTCGCCTATCTAGAAGTAGAATAATCAGACGTATAAAATAGTTTTCAACAATGAACCTAACCAAATAGTCTTGACTGCAGTCTTCATAGAGTGGTTTTCATTTCTTTTTCCTTTTCAGAAAGGAAAATTCTGTTTACCTACCTGAGTAAAAGGCACAGAACTGGCATGTTCCTTACTCACAAAAAAAACCTCACTCTGACCTCGCCTCAATCATTTAACTTTGCTTTCATTTATCCTGCAAAATAGACTTATTTATAATTTTAGAGACACAAAGATACGTTGTAATGCATTTTCTGTTTGAATAAGAGGATGCAAATTTTAAAGGATTCTAGCAAGTATATTGTTTCTGTATTTAGGGGATGATTGGGGGATAGTTCTGAAACTGAGTTATTCAATTACAAGGCAGTTAGAAATGATGGGCCTATTATTTCAGACAAGCAAGATCTCCATCAGAGACAGCACCTGTAAAACATGTAGGTTGCTTGATCCTTTCAGCATTTATTCTACACTAATTGACAAAACAGAAAATTATAGATTCATAGGCTTATATGAATTGTCACTTTCTACCACAGTTTGAATTTACCTTGTCTGAAACTGAAGATTGAAGAAAAATACCTAAGTAAACAGGTTTGAAGCCCTGACTTCTAAATTTCAGTGAATAAATAATACAATAAAATGTCTTCCCACCATTTTCACGGTAAACTCGAACTGAAGCTTATTAATTTTCTTCATTTTGTTCAACCTCTTGGGTCAATAATTTAGATTTAGTCCTATTAAGCATATTTTTAAAACATCAAAAGTTGGTTTGTATAAAACTATATAAATTTTTTGCATATTTTCATGTGCCTTGGCTCAGAATCCTTTCTGTCACTTAGCCATCACAGAGAACTTTCATTCTAATCTATAATTCAGAGAGATGCAGATATCAATAGCAGCAATAATTCTTCCTCTTTAACCCTCCTACACAACTGTCTTTATATTTTGTGTGTAGGGGGTAACATCATCTATTGTTAAATTTCTGCATCAGGAGAAAAACTTTCTACATGAGCCTATTTACAATTGCTTCTTATTTTAAAAAGCTTTATTGTTGGGACTGAAGTTTTCTGTCCTGTGTGAAAGAAGATGTTAAAGCCAAAGATTTGGGCTCTGACCCAGTCTGGGGTAAGAAACTGGAACTGGTGAGACAAATGTAAGAATTGGAGGCTGGGGTTTGGCACTTAGAGAGAACAAGGATAGGGTGAAGAAATTGGAGTAGGAAAGAGGCAAATTGAAAGGACAAGGCAAAGAGGAGCAGCCTTTGGAGTAACAGGGGCTCTGTGCTCTACCTACGAATCTTGGAGCAGAACCCAAATTTCCTGCTTGTTCCCCTTCCTTTTCCATGAACAAGTATGTTTACACTTTGTGGGAAAATGTGTGCTTCATTTAGTTCTCTTTCACACATGTGATGGCAAACAGTCACCTCCTTATTTCATTAATTCACATGGCAAAACTCTGGATGGTGGTTTGAAATATTTCGGACAACTCATGTCATTGCCAGTATGAAACTGCTCTTGTGTTCTCTATTTGTTTTCAAACAGAAGAAATTTTGTGTACCAAATTACATTCAAAGAATATCAGGTTACTCAGAATTTAGAAATGCCAGACTTTGAGCTAATAACCACACTATTTTTGGAGAGATTTCAGTGCATTTCACAATGAGTTTTTAATGACTTTATTTTTTTACTCACTTCTAATGCATGGTCAAAAGGTTATTTACTGAATGTTAACCATATCTAGTGGGAATACAGAACTACTTCAGCCATGGTTTTTGGTAATACTTATGATCACTTTGCAGATACTACTTCATTTTTCCAGTGCTCTGTGGTGTGAGGGTGTTTCACTCCTGATACCATTACATTGCTCACACGCAATGACATGCCTTCTTAGCAATTGTTTTGTTGACAGACTTTCAGTTTTATTTTCTAGCTTCAAAAGATCAGTTTTATTCCTCATTTCTGGTGCTGAAGGTGAGTTTGTTTTCCATCTTTGAACACTACTAGATTTGGGGATACTGTAAAGAAAATCAGTTTCCACAGCCCTCCTGTCTTTGGCTGAAATTAGAAAGCCTTACTCAGTTTCAAATCCCTTTTCACTTCAGCAGTGGATACAAGGAGCAGTTGTCCAACATAAGCAGATGATCCAAAGGACAAATAAAAAATATATTCTTATTATGAGCACCTAACATAGCCTATCCTTTGATAAGATGATTCAGAATATTAAATGGATATAGACTGCTAATAATAACTAGAGGTTTAATGGTTTTTATGTCTTCAAGACTCTGCAGGTCTTTCAACTTAACTACATTTGCACAGTAGTTACTAAAATGCAACTGTTATCTCTTAATCTTATGTATCCCTCATTATCAGAGCACTTGCTTACCACACAATCTGTAATTAATGGAATTGCTCAAGTGACAGACTAGGCCTTCTGAAGCTGGGCCAAGTGAGCTATTGGTGAGATCTTCACCTCATCAGTCCTGGTTTGGTGAAATGATCACCAGCTACATCTCAGATGAGTGATTCATTTCATCTGTGCTAGTCTCAGTAATCAGATGTTCTCTTAGAAATTGGATGAAGCTATAAGATATATTGTGTCTGTTCATCCTAACCATCTTCTAATCCTTCTTCCATACCTAGAATTTACACCAGGGATTTTGACAGGAATTGTTTCTATGCTGCTACTGAAGCAGAATGCATCAGTGCAACTCACTGGGATGGGCATGATGAACATCTCAACAGAAGTAGTCAAAGCAGAATCAAGCTAAATTATCTTCATTTACAGTAGTATTGTTTGTCTTATGGAAAGGAATGTGATTACTTCATTTGTCTGTTGCTGTCTATTTCTCCTTTTAACTGGTGCCAAAATAATCAACTTTCACATGATAGCTTGCTTTCTCTGGTTGGATTAACTAAAGGTGATAGATATACCTGTACAATCTTGGAAGCAGAAGACTAGGTTCTGTTCTGCACTTTTCATTCACTTTTTACATGCTTTTGGGAAAATGGTATCACCCACATGCTTAGTTGCTTCATCCATAAGATCAATATCAAGCCTTTTTTTCATTATGCTCTGAGGTATCTGAAAATTTCAGTAACAGAATATAGTTATTACCATATAAGACTAAAAATGTTCTACTTTACCATTCCTTATTATTACTATAGTTCCTCTATCAGTAACAAACATTCTTGGTTTCCATCTCACTAAAAATATTCCTGTTTTGTTTTGCACCTCATTATATGCAGTATGTATTAAATTTAGACTAAAGCACTTAACATTTATTTTTTTAAAAATTGAAAAAGCTCTATTCTAAAATTTTTAAAGGACAATTATTTAAATTGTTTTTTGGTTTTTTAGGGGTTTTTTTGTTGTTGTTGTGGTTTGATTTTTTTTTTGCTTGTTTGTATTTTTTGGGTTTTTGTTTTGTTGGGTATTTGTTGTTGCTGTTTTCTGTAACTAGGGATGAATTTGAAGGTTAACAAAAAGATCTGCTGAGAAATTGCTTTTCCATTGGCATAATTAAGAATCCATCCTACCAGACTAAGAGTAAAGTCTTAATTGTTTGCAGAATAACTGTCCAAAAAGTGTAAATTTTTGAAGGCCTGGTTGGTGTTAAACCATAATTACATAATCTGAATTATAAAAAGCAAGGAATCCTCAGGTGAGGAGAAAACTACAAGAGCTTCTTTTGGGCTGGGTGTTCTGGATGGATTCATGAAAAGCTCGAGCCTATGAACAGTTGTGTGTAGCTAATTGAGTCATACAATCACTGGAAAAAGCTGCAAAAAGACCCATGTCACCATATCAGTTTTGATCATGGATGTTTCCTAGCTGTTCATGTTGATTCACTTCGTATTAGGAAGTTTTCTAAAGCAGCACACAGATGTTTTTCCCAATCAGCTGGCTCAGTTACTGGGGAATGCTTCCTTCTTGCATATGTACAGCCTTGTAAACAAAAATATAATACAAAGCCTCTTTTCTTCAGAGCCAGTGCCAATAGAGTCACTATTAGCTGGGAGTGCACATGTATGACTGTAACTCTACATGCTTCTTCTTATTGTTGGACTTTAAATCAGCATTTGTATCAATGTAAAGGAAGATAAGGATAAAAGGAGATGGAATTTCAATGACTTTTTTTTGCTTCACTGGTTGCTGTTTTATAATTGAATTGCAATTTAAATTTTACATTCAAAATGTTCAGGCTGAGACACAAGCACTGCACTGCCTATTCCAGTGGAAATTTGAATTTTTATCTCATTATAGGTCTAAAATTCATAATTTTTATCACACTAGACATTTTTATATTAGAAGCTCCCACTCTAAATTCTAATCTCTTTTCTGTTTCAGAATAATGCCTATAGGAAATCAGTAATGTTTTTATATTACTGCAATTTGTTCTCAGAAAGTCTCATATCTTGTTAAAAAAATGCAAGAATTGTGATTATATAAACAAAGTCAGCGTCCTATACAAGGCCAAACATAAGCAGTAATTCACCTAACCTTTAAGCCTTTCCACATAATCTCCTGGGTGTAGAAATTTTGAAAGCCTAACTATTCTACAACAAGAGGCCCTTATATCTGGAAACTGTCCATATATTTTGGCAGAATGTGAATGAGATGATTCTGTGAGGAGCTGGACTCAATGATTTTATGGGTCCCTCCCAGCTCAAGATATTCTATGGTTCTGTGCTATCAGCAATATGGAAATATCTGCCTTTTAGTGTAAAAAACTTTGTGGGCATTCTTTCAAAATAATGCAGTGTCATCTCATTGCTTGTATTTAAGTCTTGCACCAATTATTATAATAACTTTAAAAGGAGTCATCTTCCACACAGGAATGCAAAAGCAAGAGAAATAACAAGTGTGCTGGCTTGCTGCTGCAAGCCTACACGGAAGCAAACCTGGCCTGACAGTCAGGAGAGTGCTGAGCATTCATTACTTCTCTGGCAATAATGGATGCTTTACTGTCTGTTCATTGTAGAAAATAATCCATTCAGCTCATAAATCAAGGGCTGAAATGTATTTAGAATAGTGGTAACAAAATCAGTCCCCTGCCATGAGGTCACTCTTTGGTGAGTCACCATCTAATCCCAGAGACGTCATCCTGCTCTTCCCAACAGGTAATCATTGCAAACAGGAAAGGGGACCAGTAAGTGGAATTGTAATTATAAGAGTTAGTGTATATATTGAGGGGGTTTTTAACTTATTTTGGAAGCTGCTAAAGTATATGAACTAAGATCACTAACCAAATTGCATTGATAGTGACGTGCTAGAAGCAAAACTGACTCTTTTTTCAAGTGTTTTTTACTTCTTTATTCCCCAGTTACTCGGGGAATGAGTTTGATTCCTGAGAACAGCTGATTTCCTGCATTTCTGACATTCAAACCAACTGGGAGCCACAAGAACGTGAGTTTATTACTGGCTGTTAGAGATTTAATACACAAAAAATCCAAATCTTTATAGATGCTAAGCACCTGGTCCTTCCAACACATCTCTGTAGCTATTCCTGGTATACAACATTATTTGTTTCTTAATTAGGACTTCTACTCATATTATACTGTACATTTTAAGACCAGCCTCCATGTAGAATGTGATTTAATTCACTTGTTAATTAACTAACAAACATTTTGCCTAGTATTATCAACTTTACTAAATGAGAGGAAAATAAGCTTATAGACAATTAATTCATATGCTTAGTACCACAAGGAAGACATTTCCAGTGCAAGAAGCCAAGTCCAACATTGAGAGCACCCAGTCTGAACACTACATGATGCAGAAATCTGCAACAGATTTTTCACATGCAGTGCTTTAATGCATATAAAATGCTCTTGGAAGGAAGAAAATAATTAGGTGTGTCCTTGACAAAGAATTGGCTCCAACAAGAGGTTCAGAGTACTACTTATTTGGAAGGACCAGGCACATTTCAGACTAGTATACACTATTTTGAACAAGGATTCTTCAGGAGGATTTTCAATAAATATTGAAGTGCTTAGAAATTATGATTTGCAGGATATAAAATAGACAAGTATTCGCTGTAAGATTGGGATGCACAGGAGACTCAGGTAAATTTCATTCATTGATCTTGTCATTGGTAGCAGTTACTGAGCTTCTGTACCCAGTGCAGAACATAAGGAAGAGCACATCTTGGAACAGACTCATGAGAGATTTTCTTCAGAGAGATTTTCAGAGGCTCATGTGCCCTTGATACTGGGCAACTGAATTTCAACTACATCAGTGGAGTGGTTTTTCTAGCAGAAGCACAGGAGGCTGAGGCTCATCTTGATTTTTACAGCACAGAAGTATGGCCAGAGCATTCTTTGAGACCCAAGTCAGAACGACTCCACCAAGTAAGCACAGTTCATTGTGCTAAAATCTAATTAGCTAATCTACTAGTCCTGGCACCAACCTAGAATGATCCTCTTCCATCCCGGGTTCCCCTTTCAATACATCACCAACATAGGCATCCTAAATATCTCTTTTATCCTTTGTCATCTTGCTGTTAATAGAGGAAGTGAGAAAATAATCACTGATTATAAACTAAACCAGAGAGAGAAAATAAAATTACTTCAAATCATTGTACCTTCCATTGGACCTCTTTTCCTCCTTTCATCTATTGTGTTTTGAACTATTAGCAGATGTTTTAAGAATACTTTTTAATAGGTACTTTGTGGAGTGGGCTATCAAACTTTAATTATGTCAGAAGGAGACATCAGGGAAAGAATCAAAAGAAATGGTCAGAGGTGAAAGGCTAGAAAAACAATGAACTTTAAATTGACAGGTAAAATTGGCAGGAAACTAAGTCAGACCAGATTAAATATTCACAGGGAAGAGGAATTTCCCAATAGATGACAGAGGATTATACATCCACTTGCCATAGCTGCAGTAATACATCTTTTTATTAGAGCTTGATAACAAAAGAATGCTTCTGCTCTACTATCTTCCCCTGGCATGGAAATCATTTACCCTGAACTTTCCATCTGTACATACAATGACACAATGCATACAACTTCCCACCTAAAACTTGGGAAAAGTTTATCCCTTAACAGCTGGCTGTCTATTAGTGTTTTCTTAACTTCTTAAATCTTAAAAAACCATCTGTATTACATCCTTTCTTCTATTTAAATTATTAAAATTATGCTGATTACATGTTAACTGCATGAATTATTCACCTTATATTATTTTTTAAGTCAGTTCTTTGAAAAGTTTTGGTTTTCTGAAACTCTTTTGACGAACTCTTTGTTCCCAGTTTCTTACTGGCTTGACAAACACATTTACTGAACAAGCAGTTAACAACTGGAAATGGTGTCTTGCAATTCCCAGTACTCAATAAAACTGAGTGATTCATATAATCAGAGAGCGACTTGATATTGCAATTTTACTCCATGATATATTCCTGTTGACTTCAGTCTAGCTAAAGGCAGAATAGATTGGCAGCCTCTGAAGCTAGCAGGACTTTTTTGAAAGAACAGGAATTGTCAATTTTTTAAACCAAACTGTTCCCTAAGGTGAAACTTGTAGAAAAATATGTTTTGACAAAATTCACAAAATCAATTCTCTAAGTTTTAAAATCACCAAAGCTTTTTGTATTGGCATTTAGAGTCTATTTCTTGGTTTGAAATTCTTTTCATTTTTAATATTTTATTTATAAAGTCTGAAAACATCAGTATCAGCTTCGAAGTGTTTATCATCAGTTGTATCCAGCTAAGTGTTTCAGCTTAACCAAACTGACAGTTGAGGGCTTAGTTTTGCTTGAAAAGTTAAAATACTGTGCCTGGATTTGGAAGAGGAGTTCAAAAGTAAAATGCTTATGACAGAAAAACATTTCCCTACATATCTCTAGTGGTTAGTGGTCTCTCCAGAGGACAGGAGAATACCAGTAACAAACAGTGTTTTGAATATAGAAGTAATGACAAATCAGAATGAGTGGTGTGACTCTAACTAAAGGTTAGGGAAGCTGATTTATAATTTAAACAGGGAATTCAGCAAGCTCTTTACTTACAGGGAACAGGTTGACTATTGTGCCCTTTTCCAAAGAACGGATAAACAGTCTGTGGTTTATGGATGTTTTCCCTGACGGCTGTTCTTTATTTATCATTGTCAGATTTTCTTCCTTGATAAAGAAAAATGTAATGGTTTATCCTATAATTCAGATGAAAGCACTAATTATGATGAAACAGCAGTGCCTTTAGGGCAAGGGGGACAAAAAAACCAGAGGACTGTTTAATAATACAGTAACAGCTTTCTTACTGCATCTTTCACTTAAGGAAGCTAAAACTACAGCTCCCTGAAGCTGGAATATCTGTAGTTTCTGTCTGATGGGGAAGTGTTCCACAGAACTGCAATTACAGATCAGGCATTACACAAGTTTGTTCTCCACATAATTGTACTTCAGTCTTTTCTATTGTTCTAGAATGGTATTATTTCCTTTTACTGTCACTGTTCCATCAATTAGTGCTCAGGGAAGAATCTGTCCCTGACTACGTGGATGCTGTTAGCTCTGCTTGAGTTGAGGAAAAGAATCTCCATCAGCAGAATCACCCTAAAAACGTTCATGTCAGTGCTTACCTTCCAGAATACAAATCTGCTTACTCAAAACACAATGATCCTTCAATCATTTCTGTTTCTAGGAATTAGTTTAGAAGATCTTCTTGTTGAGCAGGTATTGTACAGTGCTTTGGGATGAAACAGCCCATCTTATCTCTTAGGCAGGTAGACTGATAGCTTGGATCAGGTTTTCTAGGCTAAGGATGGAAAGTTACTTGGGCTGCCTTCAGCTGCTGTGCAGAGACAGCTGGAAGACGGCAGCCACTGTTGCTAGAAAAACCTTCACTGTTATCTATGCCAAGGTGCTGCAGAGTTGGCATAAAAGATGTTTTGTTGTTTCTTATCCTATATTGTGGGCATCACTGTGTTTGTGAGCTGCCTAGGTAGATGAATTAATTGTGTAGCATCAGATCACAGATCAGCTTTGAGATGATGTTTGGTACAGCTCAGTGATTTCCTTCTGCTCTGCGTCTGTCTCTGCTATGGAGCTTTAATATGGTTAAGAATTAGTCCTCACATTTGGTGCTTTCAGTATCTCATCTGTCAAAAGGTTTGTAAACTCCTTTGTGTTTTGTCAGTGATGCTTTTGCTGAGGGATCTGTTAATTGTCACAGAGAATACCAGATTTCTCTGCTTACTTGACTCTGTGAATGAGTCAGAAGTAAGCTTGTTACATTCCATTTGGCTTTATGAGTAGATGAATTATAGATTTACCTGTGCATAGAATATATTTGGTTGATTCAGTAATCAAATGTAGCACAAAATCTGTTTGCTTAACCAAAGGGATGTCCAGTCTTCTGAAAATCTTGACTAAGATCAGCAATTTGTTGAATGAGATGCTGTTGTGTTTGAAGGATAATGAGTACCATCCAGCACAGAGAAATTGTGTCTGGTTTGCCACTGAAGTTTCTGACTAAAGTCACAATAGAAACTCAAGTGAAACGTCCCTAGCATTTATCTAAAACAGCAGATGTGACTGTGAGGACAATTAGGGTATTTGGTTTTCTTCTCCTTATAATGCCAATAAAGGAGGTTAAAACCCCTCTCTATTGCTTCATTCAATTGCTCTATTTCAATGTAGCATATTCCATTTCAGAACAGAACTTTGGTTTCATGCAAGTCTGATTATTACATTCTTTATAAGACAAAGTTTCAAAATATCAAAAGTGCCCTGTCTAATTTTAAACTTATATTTAGGCTTTAAAATGATTTATTTTCCCTGTGGCATGCCATAGGGGGCACGTGGCTGCATACAATTGTGTCCAGGTGCTTAGTTTAATGTTTAAATCAACAGGCCAAGAGTTTACACCTTTAAAGTTGTAAACTGTAGGAGGTCAAGTCTTAGATGATGAAGGTAATCACTCTCTGTGCATCAATGTGCTCATCTGTTAATATACACTACTATTTTCTCTGCAAAGCAAATAAGTGGCAAGAAAAAGTAGTCTCACGCTATAGATTCAGAGCTGGTTTACAGTTTTCAGAACTTGCTGTAGGGAAGACCTCTGTCAGATTAAAAGAGTGCTGGAATTCATGAGGCAAAAAAAAGTAATTTCTGATCTCTGCATGCTCTCTCTATAGTCTCAACAGTCAAATTCGAATCAGTGCAATTTGATTTGCAGGTTTTCTGAGCAGGAAGTCATGAAGCACTTACAGTGTGACCAGATATGTATTAATCTACAACTGAGAATATTTACTTTTACTCCAGAACTTTGATTAAAAGGCCAAAGCATTTGTTGTACAAAATTATTTAGTGCAACAAATGATGGAGTCTATGCCACATGCCTAATTTAATAATGTAAATGTATCTGTTAACTTCAGAGAAAGCAGTTATGTACTTAAAATCATGTGTGTGTTCAAATATTTTTTTTTTCAAGGCTTGCATATGTAATACTTACCTTAGTTCTCTTTAAATGGCCAAACTTGTAAGAACACCAATTCTGGCAGTATCAGTCTGGAGTTATTCATAGCACTCAGGTGTCTGCTCAGACTTCAGACTGCAGAAATTCTTTGCTCACACTAAAATAGTAACACCAACAATTGCAGCCTCATTGTTCCTTGACAGAAGCCCTTTGAAAATCTTGTCAGGAAGAACTCCTTTTATCTCAACAAAAACATAACGCTCAAGTCCCCTGATCTTAACCCCAGGATGCTTTAAGAAGAATCTAGTCTTGTCCAATTGAAGTATTATTGACAAGAAAAAGCTTTTTTTGTGCCTTGTAATGCCTTTAAAAGCAGCACAAACAATATTTGTCCATATAGGACAAAACCTTCCCAACTGATCCTTGCCATTATATCTCTTTAGACCTGTAGAATTTGTCTAATAGAGAATGGAAGATTGTTCCTATGTAAATCCAGAGTTCTGTTTGAAGTGAAATTGAAATGGTAAAGGCTTAAAATATTTTTCATAGCCCGGTTTGGTCTCATCCAGGCTTCAGATAAAAAATAGAAACCAACTTTCTAAGGAGAAAATTTTAAGCCTTGCAGCACTTGCTAACAGCTTGCTGGGGCATTGCATTAGTATCAAAGGAGATAAAAGAGAAAAGAGAAACAGTCTGTGGAGTAATAAAGACCTCCTTTTCTAGGAGTTGGATTCTCTGTCCCTGCACAGTATCAGCTGGGCCTGATTTTCCTTTCTTTGTGACATCCTTAGCAACCATTGTCTTAGAGTGATCCATGTAAGAATAGACTAAATGACTGAATCAGGCATAGAGTTCACTTCTCTTACCATCAGAGGAGGAAAATACAGATATTCACTGCCACAAGCACCAATTTCCTGCACTTTAAAGTTACAGTTCAAGTGAGAAGTAGCTGATAGAGCTTGGAACATACTCATTAGTATCAATGTTCAGACTTGAACATTTCCATGCTCTGTCTGTCCCAATGATTATTTGGCTGCAAACTCTTTTCATTTCCTTCTCATTTCTTAATTTTTACTTGATTTCTACTTTTACTTATGTTCTTCTATTACTTCTTCCTTTTATTCTCTCTTTTATCCCCTCTTTATTTTTTGACTAAAACTTAAAAAACCTTGCTCTCAGCTTCTTTCAGGCAATTTGAGATTGTTTTGTGCAGTATAATCTCTGCCCTTCATGTTCTTCCTGAAATCCTAAAGTACCTGGAGCTCTTATGTCTGCAGACAGCTCCACAGAACGAGTCCAGTCAGTGTTCTTTTCTCTCTTGTTCTGCAAGGCTGGACACGCCATAATATTTGCCTTTGATTTCAACAAGAGCCTGTCTGGACACTGAAGAGCTCTAATGGCAGTGAGGAGTTGGAAAAAGTCCTTACCATGGTCGTGTCAATTAAGGTGTATTTGTACACATGGGCCCTGACAACTATATGGACAAGCATTGTTTGTGCTACTTGAAAGAGCATCAGAAAGCACAAAAAAGGCTTTCACTTGTCAATAATACTGCAGTTGGACAAGACTAGATTCTTCTTAAGGCATCCCGAGGTTAAGAGGATGGGAACATTGGGTTTTTGTTGAGATAAAAAGAGTTCTTCCTGACAAGATTTTCAAAGGGCTTCTGTCAAGGAACAATGAGGCTGCAAATGTTAGTGTTATTTTAGCATAAGCTAGGGACTTCTGAAGTCTGAGCAGATGCCTGACTGCTACAGTTGAAAAAGGTGCCATTAAGCATTTGTAACACTAATGTGGTATTAAACTATGTAACATTGTGCAAGAATTAAGTATTTGCAAAATTATTTCCATGGAAAAAATATCTTTGCTTGTCTGATGTTTGTCTGTACATGCAGCAAAATTGGATAGTGTTATAAACTGGAAAATAAATTTAACATCAGTTTTATGAGGTGAGAGTAATTCTAAGGCAAAATGCTAGGAGAAGAAAGAAATAGCCATTTCATGTAGGCTCTGGTTTTACAGGTATTCAAATGACTATTTAAATATCATCTGATAATCTTTACTTGGTGAAAAAATGCACAAATTCTTCTCACAGCTTCTGGAGAATTTTTACAGGGACTTTGTCTTCGTATTTCTTTCATTTAAGCTTTATAGATGTGTTCTCCCTGTGCCCTTCTAAACTTTCTAGACACATGAAATTAGCTATGTTTGGCTGTGGTAATTGGAACATGTAAATACTGCCTTGTCTGAAGGTATCTGTTTTGGCCCTCTTCCTAGCACATGCCTTAAGTCAATCATGCACTTTTTGCTCTTTATTTCATTCAGTTTGCAATCAAAATATGACAACAGATTTGTAGATATCAGGGAGATTCCAGCTACGACATTCTCATTATTCTGATCTTTCTTCCTACATGAACTGACTTCCTATAGTGTTACCAACAACTAATAATTTAATTGGGGAAGAAACAATTGCTGAAGATTTCTCCTTTCCTAGAAAACTGAAACTGAATTCAGTTGGAGAAAAATATTAAATTACTTTGACTGTGCTAACTTGCTGTTTTCTACATTCTTAGGATGGCGAATAGAGATTCAACTGGTCATAATTTCCTTTCCCCATATCCCCCTTTGGAATGTGAAAAGAAAAAGTCCAGCCCTAATTCTCAATGAAGATACAATTGGCATGCTGGGATTTTTATGATGAAAGTCATAATTCATCTTTCTTCTTTAGGATGATTTTCCTTACAAGTTCTGTAACATGGGGTCTTATTTCTTCAACAGAGACAGTAGAGTCCCAGGCCTTTACTACTTTCCCATTGGGGTCTACCAGGTATTTCCAGAAGTTCCAGGTTGGTTCTTCTCCTGTAGAATCTACAGGGGGGGGAAAAAAAGTTAAATATTAGAAAACCACGTTAGCCAATTCCTGACATTTGTTCTTGTCAATTTGATGATTAACCTCTCAGAGGAAGAAGGAATGTAAAATTAAGAGGAAGTTCAGACTGAGTAAGATTAATTTTCTGACAGACAGCTTTAACTAGGCAGTAGTCCCTTGGATACTAATGGAAACAGGGAAGCTTGAGCTTGGAGAAAGCACAATCATCAGTGTTGAAGTGTGTGAGGGGATGTGTATGTGTGGCTGTGCTATTCAGATACACCTGACACAGCTGGACACGGATAGGAAAATGGAATTTGGCATAACAATATAGCTGTCCCAGGACTGATTACTTGCTTATCCAGAATTTTCCCTCCAAAAGCACCCAGTATCATGTGCTTCAGTTGATTGTTTCAAGAAATGCTACATGAAGAAATAACAAAGTAATCGTTCCAGGTGGAAACCTAATTCTCATCTACTACAGTTTTCCCCTTCCTGGTCACATGCTCTTTTACATGAGCCACACTCTTACCCTTTGCTATTCTGCTATGTGACTAACAAAATTTCCAGGACTTTCAATTAGGCCATGAACCTCATCCCACTAAAAGCACAAGTACAGATGCTGCAGACAAATTAGGATCTTTTTTTCCACTGATTTTACATTGGGCAAACCTCATAAGGAATCAGAAGTTATTTCAAAGTATCATCAAGACACAACCAGACCTACACTTTAAACTATGTTGTCATTGTGCTGAATAAAGACCCAGCCTCCAGCAGCCTCCCTCTGCGGGCAGGCCAGTGGGGAAACAGAAGTTTTGCAAATTTCCTGGGACATGTCTGCAGGAACAATTCTTCTGGGCAAAACAGAGATTAAAGGATGTGAAGAGGATTACAGGGAAGTTTCATTAGCAGAGTGATCCATTCTAGACACCTGAGAGGAGGTGAGCTTCAAGTAGTCAAAAATAATATCCACACTCATTTAAATTCAGTAAATATGGGAGAACACTGTGGTGCTGGAGAGAAGCAGCAGGGATATGGTCCTTGCAGAATGCAGCTCGGGTGATACTGTGTCACATTGGGCTTTATTACTATATTTAATTGCTGAAAGACATTTCCTTCATATTGGGTTAAGACTGACATTTTAATTTAGCATTTAAATGGTATTCAAAGGATTTGTTCAGTGCAACAAAAGTAGTGCCTTGATAGGGAATATCCTGCCTTACAGTGTATTTTGTCAGCTGGCTGGTAAGAGCCAGCAAAACCTCTTCAGGACTCAGTGCTGGCTATAAGGCAGATTGGAACTGGAGGAACTGTACAGTAGGGCTGTTCCAGTGCTTGGGGAGGAACGAGGAAAGGAATATTGAAGGACATCGTCTAGAGCCTGGTTTCACTTTTTGATTGTTGGAGTAAATTGTGAGGTGCTTTGCTTCCACCTATCCTACAGCTCTAGAGATGAGTCTTATAAATCTAACCTGCAGCACTCACGTCACAGGAGGAGCACTTACAAGGCTGTAAGTGGAAAAAGGTCAGGGTGTTTTATACGTAGAGGAGAGTATTTCAAGGCCTGTATTCCATGTAGAGGTTTATTGGACCAGCTTTTACAAGACGCCTGCTATTAGTGTGTCTTCATCTCTGGAGACCTTTTTAGAAGGTAAGATAAAGGCAACAAAGAAATCCTGCCTTGTGCAGGAGGAGGGACTACATGACTTCTGAGCTCTTTGAGCCTGACAACTGTGTGAATACAATCATAGATCTCTTTTTTTCTGTTGGATGGTATTTTGTGTCAGAGTAATTCTATGCTGGAGAAACAACCCTCCAGTGTTCCAGGTTACTCACCAATTAAGTACTTGAAGGCAGGAATTGCACCAGCTCCACTGACTGTGATTTTGCTGAACATAGGGAAGGAGGCACCGTAAGTCTTTCGTGCAAAGCTCTCAATTTCTTTGTTAGTGTCTGGTTCTTGCTGCCCAAACTGATTGCAGGGGAATGCCAGCACATTGAAATGGTACGGGCCCAGGTCTCTCTGCAGCTGCTGTAAGGCCTTGTAGTGGCTGTCTGTGTACCCACACTCACTTGCAATGTTGACAACTAGAGACACCTGAAGAACAAGAGAGTACATTTAAAAATGTGCTGCACATGTCAGTTTTCCAACAGGTAGGCTGGAATAAAGATTATTTAAAAAAAAGAAAGAATGTCTAGGGAACTGTGACTGAACACATATTTGAAACGACATCGAGTTCTATTCACAAAAGGAAGATTTAATATTTCTTTTGTGTATTCCTCTTTGGCAAGCATTAAGATAACCAATCAACTGCTAAGCAATCTTAATTTTCAGTTTATAGATAATATGTATTTCTCCATTCTGCCTTTTGGACAATTTCTAAAGATATTTAAGAAGTGACCACCCAGCTAAGATATACCAAGCTGAATGACAGAAACTTGTAAATCAATATATTTTTTGTTGTTTATTTATCTATTGTGAAGCATCTGCTCTGCAGCATCTTTTCTTGCACAGAATTTGGTGCCCATACAGAACTGGATGATCCATTTATCACTGCTAGTGTAGATGTCTTGACCTGAAGTTAATAGAAGCAGTTACAGGATTTGGGGCTGGTCTCTGCAGTGTGAGCTGTAAAATTTCCCACCACTTCTAGAGTAAATCTACTCAGTCGTGACAAAATGACAACAGTTTTTGCTGAAAGGTTTACTGCCTCAATTAGCAATTCCAAGAAGTGAAGGCTGTCCACTATCCTTTGAAGTAATTCCTGCAGTGGATCATGTTCAGTGCTGTGTGCATTGTGTCACTCAGATATTAGCCCCAGGATCTGCCTGCGCAGATCCAGCTGGGAGGAAGCTGTCACAGACAGGAACAACAGAATTTGTTGGGAAAGTAAAGTGACCTAACTCTGAACTAACACATATTACAGTTTCTCAAAGCCTTGAAGAATTTTTCACTGGTTTTTGAGATATTTTATCCTTAAATAACTTTTAGAATTTATTTTTAGACTCATAGTTTTATTGTTCTCATGAATTTTGTGTAAGTTGCAGCTCATTCTACATAAATTGAGTCCATTCTAACACTTTTATACAAAACTATTTAAGGAAATAGGGTTTGTCAAATACATTACATTTAGTGAAAAATAAACAGCTACATGTGCATAGCGTTTTTAAAGCCAGAAAACAAACTGGCATGTAAAAGTACATGCCTCGGTAAGGTATGGGATCATGAGATGAAATACATAGAAGGGGTAGGAATAAGTAAAGAAAAAGCTAAGGGGATGTTGGTGTTTGAAATTTCTTGCATTGAACATTAACACTTACTCTGTGCATTTTCTACTTTGTATAGCTGTATAGCTATCATAGAATCACAGAATATCCTGAGCTGGAAGGACCCACAAGGATTATCAAAGTCCAGTTATTGAATTTAAAGTGGATTTGGAGTGGCACTGTTTTCCCTGGAAGACAGGTAATCTTACCAAGCATAAGCTGGTGCAATCTTCTTAGTGGTATAGTGTGTCAACAGGATGCAATCTAAGCAACCCCTGTACACTTGTATATGAAATAAGACCTGCAGCCATCTCACCTTTGAATCATGCCTTTCATTCAGACAACACTTACAAGCTCTGCCTGAAATTTTAAATTCAGTCTCCTAAAGCATCCAAAATTATGGCAATGTAATTAGTTTGGCTTTTTTTTCAGAGAAGAGGTAATAATTTTATGATGCATTCCTGTCTCAGCATTTGAAGTAGAATTTATATGTTAGACATAAAAAGTAACTATTGGCAGTTCTGTTCTTATCAAATAATCTGATTTACCAAACATAGTGATAACTGTAGTTTAGTTTGAAGTAAAGATAAATTGTACTACTAAGAGCTGAAGTCACATGTAGCTCTTTCATATGAAATTTTAGAAGCTTTTTAAAATATAGTTTAAGCCTTGGAATTTTCATGATGCAGAAGTATTCATATACCTTATTGAATTCATCTCTATTGGTTCTTTATCTCAAGCAGAATGGTAATGTAAGAATTTACCATTGGAGGTTTGGGGGAAATAAGGTTTTGTAGGCATTGTGTTCATATTAAAACAGATACGAAAGATGAATTGCCAGTGAATACAATCAAGCTTTTATAACTTTTACTTGATTTTAAGTAAAAAGAGGGCTTGAAAGGATTCAGTATTTTAATTTACAGCTGTTTAAAGACAGTAATTACTTGGCATGGTGGTGAAAGGCTTGAGAGCTCACAGTGCAAATAGTGCAAACTTCCAAACATATTCCTCCAAAGCAGATGGAAAATACACACAGCATTTCTTGGGATGGCAGACACATTATGCTTCTCTTTTTTCCTTAGAAAAATGCATTCTCTATACCTCAATTCTCCGTTACTGAACTCCACAATTTAATAGTGCAAACCTCTTAAAAGGCCATGATTTTCATTATATGTGTTATACAATGAAAACTTGCATGATCTATAAGTATTTCTCAAAGAATGTTTAAAATTATTCTTCAAAAATCTTTACGGAGGTATCTTTCAAGTGTCTGATTTTAGAAGTGACTTAAAGTGCTGATTTTTTTGGTCTGTGTTTTATTTTTAATAAATAACAGTCACTCTTTTTGCTCTCATGTAGAGACTGTACTTTGACTTCTTACAGCTATTAATGATTTAAATTAAGTTCAATATGCCTGACTTTAGGAGTGCAAGTCAAGCACACCACCTAGTGTGCAGAGCAAACAGTTCAATGGACCTCACAAAAATTATTTCATTTCAGCTGAATTCTTCATCAGCTGTTGTCTGACCTCTTAATACTATCCTTTCCTTGCCTTTGCTTAGAAAACCATGCATTCTAGTAGTGAACTCATTTATTTTCAACACTGCAAAACCTCTTCTTGCTTTACTTAATATTTACACCAGCGTGCCTCCTTTAGGGAAAAATCCCGGGACAGATTTAGGAATCTGTCTCAGCTTCGAGTAACCCTTTGTGGACCTGCCAGCAGAGACAGGAGATGCTTGGGTTTTTAGACCCGGAGATTCTTAACTGGCTCCATGTGACTGATGGAAGAACCAGCCACAAATGTCAGACTGCACCAACTCACTGAGCTGTCACCTTCGTGGAACAAACAACAATATTTGTGCAGTAATTCAGTGGCTGTGCTTGGTATTTGTCCTCACTCAGTAACACCACATTCTCACATATATTGGGATTGCAGTGAGCTCTAGTCCAAAGTGCCTATCACTACCTTCAACAATTTCAATAATAATATTTAGTATAAAAATAATACTTAAATTGTCATAGTGCCTAATGCTTTTCCGTGATTATAGTACCTATGGCTCAAGATTTCCAAAGGCACTGCATTGACACTGCTTAATTCCACCCCAGCACACTGTACTTAGCTGGGTGGTAGATTGGTACCATTACATCAAGATAGGCATAAACACAGCAGGGAACAGTTGATGTTTGGGAGTTCTGACTCCCAAATAGGTACTATTTTTGGTAAGAATACTGCCTCTTACAGCATATCAGATAGAGATCATAAAAGAAAAGATCATTGAAGTAGATTAGATAGAAAACTAATCTTGTTTGGATCCTCTTGATTCTTGTCCAACCATCATCGCTGCCCTTCATTTTTAATGTAGATGGGTCAACAGTTTATGGTAGTGTGGAAAAACCATAGAAGGATGGCCTTCTCCACAACACAGTGAACCAGAGTGTTTTTTGATCTATTTCACTTGTGGAACTCTTTTCTCAGCGGTAATAGTCCTCCCTTTCTTTACTATGTAACAGAGGGTAATTGTGCTTCGTATCAAGATACACTCAAATAGAAAGTGAATCAATATCAATCAAGGCTTTTTTTCTTACTATGAAAAAATTGTTTCAATGATCTGAACAGACACAAGTTTACATTAATAATGACTTATTGAAGAACGATTCTGTCAGTCATGAATTGCACTGATTGTTTATACTTAGCATGGCTCTTGTGGTTTTAGAATTAGCAGACTTTATTAATTTTTTTTAGACTCTGGAAGCCTTTGGATTGTTTCAATTCCTAGTTAGTTTCTTGACTACCAATTAAGTAGTTATTTAAATAAATTAGCTGAGTGACTGAATTGAAGAAAATGTCTTCACTACATCTGCCAGAAAGCTTAAGGCTGGTAAAAGCTGGTTTAGCAATTAGCAGACTATTGTTCCAGGAGCTAACTAATGACTCACTTTCCTTAAAATACCACCAGCACACACGTAGTACTTTAATAATATTTGCTTTCTTTTAATAGCTTTAAAATATTATGATAAATCTACGCCTTGACATTACTTATCTAACTGGAGACTTAAGCAAGTTTATTTTAAGAAATAAATGGGAGTTTTAATTAACCTTTTTCTATCTTGATACTGAATTCTGACAACATAATGACAGAAAGAGATGTGTTTTATTGCTGTAATTTTCTTTTAAATTGTGCACATGCATTATCAAAGAGCAGGTAGCCTGAACATTAATAGGATTTCTGAATGCAAATCTACCTTTTATTCCATACAGAGGCTGAATGTCACTTTTTTGGAGTAAACTATTCCATGTGGCCTAGCAGAGATCAAGGAATACCATTAATCAATGGTATTATCTTTCCCAGGTACAGCTCTAGAGCCCCCCTTTTTGAAACCAGCCGTGCCTTGAGGATGGCCTGGACACAGCACTGGGATACAGCACACACCCTGAACCCGCCTGTTCATGAGAGTCCAGACCAGGCTCTGCAGCTTGTTCCAGAGCAGATGAACACCCCCAGTTCTCTGCAGAGTGGCTGTAAGGAATTCTTCTGAGTTCCCCCTTAACTCCTTTCCATGTGGATTCTGGCCCTGAGATAGAGAAGCTACAGGTCATATTTGCTTATTCAGATTAGCAGATGATGTGCAGACAAAACATGCCCCAATAACAGGACAGAGCCTTTGGAAGGAGCTCATTAAAAAACCACAAATATTGCTCAATATTAAACAGCTTCCACGTTTTTCTCCAACGTAGATATTTGAGTGGGCATAGGACCAGTTCTGCTGTATCTCAGTTGTGAATGGAGGGGGATGAGGACTTTGACCAGGTAGGATTTAGACCTCCCATTTGGTCAAAATCCACCAGTATCCCTTTCTGCTGAGCTCAGGAAAATGTGCATCTCCCTATATAGCTTCTCTGTCTTCCTGCCAATGTTTTAGTGACCTGCTGTTGTGGACCACTGAGCTCAGACACCTGAGGAGGGGGAAAAAGGAAGGTGGAAGCACAAAGCTGGAGAAAAAGGGTGAAAGCGAGAAGTGGTGCTATCTTTTTTGGGCAGCAGCGAAACTATTGGACTGCCTGACTGTATCACAGATGTGGCACTTATGTGCTAAGAGTGGCACTTGTGTGATTCATGTTGATTTTAGCTTCCATAATTTGTGAAAGGGGCTGTAAGAGTTTATAATGTTAAGTATAATGAGTGTGCTAAATTCTCTTTTCACTCTTCCATGGGTACTGACCATCTTTCCTAGATGATCAAGCCACTAATAAAATAAAAGGAAATGAAATAAAATCAGATTATAGTCAAGAACATTGTTTTAAAATGGTCTGGAAAGCTATGCCTAGAAATCCTTAATGTAATATGTAAATAAAATTTAGAAGACATCATAAAAGCATATGTATCTATGTGCCCTTCTTCATATTGCTGTCACACGAAAAAGCGAGAGAGGAATTGTGTGATGTTGTTACAATTTCACTATACTCTGATACTTTGTAACGTCTCTCGTGTTTTTGCAAGCTACAGTGAAATTTGTTAACTCCATCAGGCGCGGATCAAATCCCTTTTTTGTTTTAATGTAGAACATTGAAAAGGAATGGGATTTAGGTAAGAATAACATACAAGAAGTCATGCAGTTAAAAGGCAGAAAATAAACTCCAAAAGTAAGTTACACAAAGACACAAACGTTCCTGAGCTTCCAAAGGAGTAGGCAGAATCCAGAGCAATCCATCCTGCTGCAAGAACGGCGGGAGGGCAGCATTCCCTGCCTGCCACGTCTACAGGCGGCTGCAGCAGGAGAAGACGCGGACACACACGGGGGTTAGACTGCAGACTTTATTGAAGAGGAGCCTGTGTTAGCCAGACGTGTTCACTGAAGGGCAGCGCGCTGTCCCATCAGCCACAGAGTGAGCAGCCCAGATGCACCCGCGTGTGTGCACCGAGGCCCCGAGCACTCTCCCCCGCGCTCGCTCCGCGGACATGCAAGGGCTGCCTGTTAGTGAGCCCGGGCGGGAGCCGCCCTCCCCGCCGCACTTACCGAGCCCCTGTACTTCTCCAGAGACACAAGCTTGCCCCTGATGTTTACAACTTTGAAAGTGTAAAAATCAGGCTCCTTCTGCCGCGTAGCGGAAAAGGCTAAGAGCAGGAGCGCTGCAATTGCGAGGAGCATGGCTAGAGGGATGAGGAGGACTTTGGGGAAGGAGGAGGCAGGCTGGTGCTCCACACTGCCCTCCGGGTCCAGCATGCTGCACGGCCGCCGCGCCTCTGCCCGCCCGGCCCCGGCCCGGCCGCGCTGCCGCAAACGCCTTGCTGCTGCAAACGGGCCTTTTGCGGCACTCGGCGGCTCTGCCCGCTCCGCGCCGCGCCGGGATGCCCTCGCGGAGGATGCACACGCTCTGAAATGGAGCATTCCGTGGTGGAAGTGGTGCGTTGAATGGTTACGGGTTTAAAGCACTACTTGGCTCAGTCTGTGGGATGCCAGTCACAGAATCGCAGAATATTCTGGGTTGGAAGGCACCCGCAAGGATCACTGAGTCCAGCTCTTAAGTGAATAGCCCATACAGGGATCAAACCCATCACCTTGGTGTTACTAAAGATCCTGCTTTGACTCTGTCGCTGTGATTTTTGATGGATTTGCAAAGGCATTTTTTGTGTGTGTGTACTAACTATAGCATGTAGTGACTACGGTGTAATGTCAAAGGACAGCAGTGGCTTGGTTGCTACTGGTTACTGAGGCGAGTGCTCCGAAAGAGAGTCACAGCACACAGTCAGCAAAACCAGAATCACCAACACGCCACATAAAACACCCACATCAGCCAGGCCTGCAGGAAATTCAGCTCTGCATGCACCTGGCTGGTGAGAAGTGAGTGGCCAGAGCACTGGTCTCACTGCGTGAGATGGGAGAAACCACACTACCAGAGGGTTTTCAAGCAAGACAGGGCCATAAAGCATCAGGAACTAAGTTTGGTATCAAAGCGTTCAGACATTCAGAGCCAAAACGCTGTCTCAGTGCACTGATGTCATTCTTGCGTTGTCTGCAAAAAACTGCCATTTGTACAGTTTGCTACTATGCCTGCTGGAAGAAAAGGATTGGTACTTACAAAGTAACAACAATAGAAAGCATTTGATGGTCATTGATTTCTTCTTGGAACAAGAAACTGGTCAGCTGTGGATGGCTATGATTCAGATAGATCTTGGCAAAGAAAAGCAAAATGCAGTGATTTACAGAAAACAATTAAGAGTGGCTCCAAGGCATATTGGAAATTTGTCTTTTGAAGAGCAAATTACATTTTGTAATCTCACTTTGTGTTTGGGGTTTTTTTGGTTTTTTTTTTTTTAATGAGTTTTGGTAAATCTTTGACATTTTGATGAAATTTGCTTAGGTAATTCAAGCATGACTGGCATTACTGTAAGGGAAGAAGCCATATATAGCTAGTTGAAGAACTTATTTATAGTTTTTAAGCATTTGAGATTTTTCACATTTTTTATGTATTTCAGTTTAACTAGATATCCAACATCAAGAAATAATGTAATATGCTACAAAACTACATAGACGGATAGATGGAAAATCTGCCATGCTGTCTACAGGAATGATACACTGTGATGAGAATGTGAAGCTCTTTGCAGATAAGTAGTATTTTCCTGGATACTTTCCTGGCTTTAGTATTGACCAAAATGACAGTCAAGTACAATCTCATTTGATAAGTAAATTATCTAAGAAGCTTTAGAGTTTTTTCAGATACATCTGGAGAAAGAGAACAGGGCTTTAATATGGTATATCCCTTTAAAAAGATTTTTT
Organism: Ifrita kowaldi; assembly: GCA_013398055.1. NCBI lineage: Eukaryota > Metazoa > Chordata > Aves > Passeriformes > Cinclosomatidae > Ifrita > Ifrita kowaldi. The sequence goes on from VZRS01004238.1 coordinate 738,567, forward strand.
AAACCTAGTAAATTCTAAAAATAATCTTTAAAAATAATTCCAATGATGATCAGCATAAGGTGGTTGTGGTTTTTTGTCAAAAAATTAAAAAGAAATCTACAGTACACATTTACATTTTTGAGGAATAATATTTTAGTTGCTTGGGTATAGGACTAAAAATGGGGCATCGTACTGCAACGTAAGAAGCAAGTTTTGCTCTAGAAAGGCACTTTATAAAATCTACTTCCTACAGCTTTATTATTATCATCTCTGATTTCAAGATAAAGTGGCTTAGTGGCTTTCAGAGTCATATTTTCTCCTACAAACTGAGCCCAGAATCTGAAAGTTTTTGATCACTGGCACTGAATTGGGAATTCTTTAAATAATGGCCAGCTGGCAGTAGAACTCTGCTTCCTCTTTTAGTGCCATGTTTCTATATTGCTCCCTACAATAAAACATTCTTTAACATCAGCAAAGAAGGAGGCATTGTTCCTGAACACAGAGAAGGAGACTATGTCAAAGACTGTTGGCTTTATACTGGTGCAAGTTTTCAGAGCCAAACTACACCACCAGTTCATATTAAAGTCTATTCAACTATTTGAAGGAAATATGCCAGTCAGGTTTGCAAACTGGCGTGTGTTTGCTCACTAGCATGTCTCAATGTTGATCTAGGAGGACTGTATCCAGCAGCAAGTATAATCTAGTTACTTTTGCAATTTACTCTTTGGCCTACTAAACCTAATAAAAGTCTTTGTCAAATAGATTGGAATAGGCTGGAATCACCACCCAGTTTACCTCAGCTGTCCCCACGGCAGCACTGCTGTTTCTGTCACTGCTGCCCTGGACTGGCCCACGTCCCTAAAGGTGAAACCTCTGCACTATATCCCATGAGCAATACCCTGAGCTACCCAGTCCTAGTTTTGTAAAGCGTGAACTTCAAGTGAACCAAAAAAAAGCAGGTTACCTCTAAGGATTGTGCTGACTTCACAATACTTTCAGAAGTATGTCTTGTCAGTATTTATAGAATCCTGTATTACAGATTTTGCAACTTTTGTTTACCTACACAGACTCCCTGAGGTAGTGTTTCCAGAACTACTATTCATATTACTTTTAATACTTTTCTTTGAACCCCTTTCATAGTGCAACGCTGATCTTTTACGTGCCTTATTTTCCTGGAAAGGCCTCCTTAGCCTGGACTAGGAAGTGCCAACAACATGACATTTCACTGCCAAAAAGAGGTAGTACTGGATCACAGAGGGATTTGCCTCAGACAAGCACTTGCCAGTGCCTTTAGGTCACCATCCAGCACTGCCAAGAGCCGGCAGGCTGGCTCTTCTCCCCTGAGACCTGCGGATCTGCCAGCAGACACGCTGGCCAAGCCACTGTCCCTGGCTGCTGCCGGGGCCAGCTTCATAGCCAAGGTCAGGGAGCCTGGAGTCAGTTCTCCAGGTCCCCGGAGCACACCCTCCCTTCTCACCGAGCACAAGAGGAGGGCGAGAAACCCTGGGGAAGCAGGGATCAAGGCCCGGGCTCCACCGAGCCCTAGCCCGCTCCACAGGGCCTGAGGAGCAGATGCCTCATCGCTCTCCTGACAGTAGGGTGTACTGAGGAGGGGGCCGGTCCTTTCTGCCGTGCCTGCAGGGAGAGGACCAGAGGAAATGGTTCTGTGCTGTGACGGGGGAGATTCGGATTAGATACTAAGAAAAAAATTGTTCCCTGTTAAGGGTGGTCAGGCATTGAACAGGTTGTCCTATGGAGTCACCAGCCCTGGAGGTGTTTGGGAGGCGTCTGGACCCGGCGCTGGGTGCTCTGGTTTAGTGGCTGTGGGGATACAGTGACAGTGCTGGGTACACGGTTGGACTGGGTGATCTTAAAGGGCTCTTCCGATCTTGCTGATTCTATCCGTAAGGAGAGGCCTGGGAAGAGAAACAACGGGGAAAACCCTAGGATGGCTGTTGGGGGGTAATTAAGAAAACAAAAATATGCTGCTTATTCCCTTATCCCCTCTTGCGCCTGTAGCACTGGTGGAGGGAGGCCCTGAATGCCGGGGGAGACGGAGAGGGGGGCGCGTCACCCCCTCAGCAAGAGGCAGGTTCTGAGGCACGGGGGGCTCCCCAGCAGGGCCGGGGCGGTGCGGGCACCGTGCCCGGCTCGGTCCNGTCCGCGGCGCGGGGGCCGCCCCAAGGTCAGCGGGGGGCCGGGGCCGCCCCCAGAGCGCATCCGGGCCGGAGCTGGTGCGTGCGGTTTGTTGTTCGCACGCCTTGTGAAATTAAATATTGCGGGGGGGAGAGACCACCGCAGTCGGTGAGGCCCGCGGGGAAATGCCCCGGGTGCGGGGCTGCCCTCGAGAGCCGTGCCCGCTCCGCCGTGAGAGGTTCTCCTTTCCGAGGATTATGATCTGCCTCGAGTGACACCCAGGCATCCCTTCGCCGACGTGGTTGTGCTCTTTTGTTGGCTTATTTTGTATACAAATATAGCTGAACGACTTTGCTGCTTTTGCAATATGTTGCAATTTGCCAGTTGGCTGAATGTGTCATATTACCTGAGGCCTCCTGGCTTTTAAGGTTGTTTCTGGGTATATCAAAGGAGGATGAGCTCGTAACACAGAGAAACAATATAATCGGATTTAGGCTAAGGTAGAGATTAGTACATTAAAAAGATAGTTGTATCTAAGTATGGATCTAATAATTTTTTTTTATATCCATGCCACCTCCACGTCACTTGGCTTCCTGAGCACCGTGCCCTGGATTCAGGGGTCATTGCATTTGCTTGAAAATAGAGGATACGTGTTGTTTATAGTTTTGACTTGTGCTCCCGGTTCCAGTAGGTGCTTTTTGGATAGTCTGACCCCAGATAGTTATGACATAATTATTTCCGTGACAAGAAAAGTAAGCCAGCCATGGAACTATGACTTAATTACAGTACCTGGCAGAAGATGCTATATTAGGACTAAGAGGTCTCTTTTACAAACACCAATTTTGCAATGAGCCTTTTAAAATCATTTTTCTACTTGACTTCAGTGAAAACCTTCATAAAATTAATTTTGTGATAAAATTACCTTTTCCCAGAACATATATTGGGATATGTTTCCAGAAGATAGACACAGAGGGATCAGAAAGTTCCTCCTGTGTTCTGATCTTGTACAGAGGACAGCTGGGACTTTCGTCTCATACCTCAGCTTGCAGTGGTAAAGAAACTGTGGGGTGCCACGGGACACCTGCACTGTGCAGGGCATTTATTTGGTTCTTCCCCTGAAGGGAATTGCTGCTATGGGGAGAAAGAAAGGGGAACAGGAGATGTCTTACTTAAAAGCAAGATATTCCTGAGGAGCTCCTCTTAACTGTCTTGTGGATCTGCTTGTCAGAGTAATGGGTTTGGGTTGTTGTATTCATGTTGATACCATAATGCAGTTTGACTGTCTGAGAGTATATTCTGTGTTCTAGTTGTAATCCTGGCTTTTTAAACTTCACAAAGCATTTCTACTAAATTAACTTTATTTTTGTCACTATCTTAGTGAAATAATGCAATACTGGTACTGACTTGTATGGAGAACTCATAGAAAGAAGGATTCTGCAGTTTGCTTAGTGGATTAATTTGCGCAATGGAAGCAATCCAGTAGAAGTCAACATTTCTGGTGCTTTTGGCACATTAAGACCATTTTGTATATTGCTTGATAAATTGTTTAACTTAGAAGTACAAAAGATGGCCTGAATTTTGTAACAATGCACATGAATTTATTTTTACTCTTTTTTTTTAATTTTCACTGAAATGCATACATACATGCATGTGTACTCATACTGTATCCTTGGTTTGTAATTTTGCTCCTAAGGTTTCAACAAATCCTTGGAAAAAACCCAATTTATCAGATGTTCCTATTTTGATTTCTGTTGATGCAAGAAATACTATTGCCAGCAAGAAGTAACTTTCAGATTTTAGTTTTTGGTGTCAGCAAAGCTTGACACGGGAGTCTGGAATCAGTTTTGTGTTACAAACTGTTGTGACTCAGTCCACTGAGTGTGGCTGTGTTCTCGACAGCTTTCCTGAAGTCGTGGTTTTCAGCATGTTTCTTTCAGTAGTGAAAGTGCTGGATGCTGGTGAGCAGGCATAAGGATACTGGTAGAAGATCTGTTTGCTTTCTCTGTGGTTTGTGAATTGGTTTGCAGCTGGTATGAAGTTGTTCAAAGACCATCCCTTCCTCCAGGATTCCAGTTTGGGTGAAGGGCTCACTATTGCTTAAATACAGGATCCAGATAAGCTTCTATGCCACAGTACATACTGCTGTATTTTCATTTAGCACAAGCACTGAGCATAAGTGGAGGTTAAGGTTAAGGTGAATAAATTGAATTGCAGTGTGTGGCCGCATTTAAACCAGTTTTGTGATCAGTCGAGGCCTCTGGATGCCTCTGAAAGGCTCTAAACCAGTGCAGTGCTGTGCTGTGTTTTCCCAGTCTCCTCACGGGTACTTATACTGATGTTTTGTGTGTTTGTTTTTGAAGTTAGAGCTCCCTTGTATCTGCTCTGCTCCCGGCATGAATGGTACAGCATACGGGGAGATTTGGGGCAGGTGCTGCCCCTCTTCTGGCTTCAGGGTTTGCTGCAGTCAATTCTGAGGTGTAAAGGACTATTGCAGTAAAACATAGGATCAGAACCAAAATGTACGATAGCATTAAGAGCCTGTATGAAATAGAGAGGTAGGGGAAGCTGTTGTAACACAGCTGGTGTGACTGAGAGAGGATGGCTTTCCCGAGCTTGGCACGGGAGGCAGCAGCAGTAGGGTCAGAAAGTGGTAGTTCTTGCTGTTGGGTGACATTCGTTTTTCTCACCTTCTCAGTGAGTCATACTGTGCTGTAGAAAAAACAGTGAGTCAATGCAGAGTAATCTGTAACAAGCATATCCTTTATGGATCTCCTATCCAGCATATTTTGCTCACTTCATAATTTAATTGTAAGATATTTGCACCTATGTACGTTACTAAGTTGTGTATCAACCAAAGCCTTCCCTGTTGCTTCATTTATTCAGCAGTACTTTTGTAAATTGGATATCATCCTGTTACAGTGTTATATATTTATATATATATATATATAGTTATTTATCTAATGATCACTCCTTAGAAGTTTTCAATCTTCCACATTGTAAATCCAACATCAGAACTTCCTAACTTCACTGAGCCCAGAGTGCCAGTTTTGTTGCACCCTTGATTTGTGTGTTAAAGTTTATGTGCACTGTGCTGACTTCTTCTGGGTAGATTTTGGTAGTATTACACTTACTAGGATAAATTTTATAGCTTATAGTAAGAGGGACTTCTGAAACACTATGTAGCACTTATGTTTGTTACTAAGAATACCAATGGGTTTAGTGCTGATGGAGCCTGAGGCGCTTTAGTGGCCAGTAATCTCTGATAGCTTTAATTTTAAGTACTTTGGAAAAACATTAAGCATGGGTAGTAGTTTGTACTAAGTTATATCTAGTTCATCATAAACCAAACATAAATGTGTGATAATTTTTTTAAACTATTGACAAAGAACATGGGAGAGGCTTGAATGATTTGTGGAAGCTCTCAGACAGAAAACTGGGCCTGAGGCTGTAAACAGTCACAAAAGACCCCCTCCCCAGCACATTAGGGGTGTCTGCAGACATCACCTGTACGGCAGTCTGAGCAGAGTGCAGAAGACAACCTTTCCTATTGTTCCCGACTGTGGCTGTAACCTTTGTTTGCAGAATTTCCTTTTATTTTTGTTGAGGAAGTTCAGCTGGGCTATATTGGTAATGAGGCGAGGGGGGCACTGAGGTTAATCACCCCACTTACTGTTGGAAGGCTGGCTGGGAGATTTGAGCTTAAGGACAATCATAATGGGAGAGATAAAAGCAGATCTTGGGTTAAATACAAGTCTCCCTATCTCAAAGGAGGGAATGCTTTATAGAAAGAGGGTGATAACACTTACGTTTGTAGTACTTTCTGTGTTTATATTTTATCTAGTACTCCCCGGGGAAACAAAACTTACAGGCCTATTCTCTTTCCCATTAGTTGTCCTTCTGCACTCCAGTCCTTTTCTTTTGGACATTTCAGCCAGTTGGGACCACATTTTAGAACATATTTGAAGTAGTGTCAAAGGATCATTGAGCTTCTGTCTGTTTTATGGAACAATTATGCCTCAGCAGAGGAGAGGTCTCTGCTGAGGGGGAAGCAGGAGGAAGTTCCATTTCCTTGTAGGGAGTAGCTACAAACCAGACAGGGTGTATGTTCCTCCAGCCCCAGCACGTCTGCCCTGCTTGCCCAAGGGGCTGTGATTGAGAGTGACAGAGGAGCACAAAATGAATGTGTAGCAAACCAAGTAGAGTCAGTTCTGCTGCTAATGAAATGATTAAAAAAAACCTTTGCAAAAGAGCAACTCAGAATGCAAGACCTCACAGTTTAACTTGGCCTTCAACTTTGAAGAGGCTGTGTTCTGTCAAAGTCTGACCCCAAAATGTATGTCTTTGAGGGAGTTGAATACAGTGGAACAACTTGAGAGGAAGAAGTGGAAGGGGAAATGGGTAGAAATATCTTCTTGAAAGTTTTTTGGTGGTTTTCTTTTTCCCCCTGTTTGGAAGTAAGCCTTACTCTGATTCTTTGCAATTCAAATGCAGAATTTTCTAATGCTAGTCTGCAAGGTAGAGGCAACAAAAGAAACTGGCAGAAATGAAAGTGAAACATTCTTGTTTCTTCATTTCGTGAGCCTAAAATGAATTCTAATCAAAGCTGATTTTAAACATTTTTAATTTGGTGGCTGTAGGTATGTATAGATTTAATAATTCTCTGGAGTTTAAAGTCAGATGGTATCTTGTCTGACCTCAAGCTGTTGTATTTCAGCCAGATTATTTTTCTAAAAAGTACCAAGAACTGAGCTAGATTTCAGAGGAGTAACTGGCACTGTTAAGCAGGGGAAACTGAGTCCCTCGTAACACCAGGGTAGTGAATAAATGAAATATGCTGAAATGGTTTCAACAGGTTAATCATCCCCTACTTTGCAGACGCAGGTGAAAAGCTCTGGTTTTGTTGCCAGCCTGGCTGGGAGAAAATTCTTTGATTCCAGGTCTGGCAATTTGGTATGAGCCTGAGCTTGTGAATAAGATGTGCCATCCAGGTTTCTAGAAAGATGCCATCTCAGCACTGATTCACTCCACTCCAATGTTTTGTTTCCAACCATGTTATTTTTTTTCAGAGGCACTCCTTTCCCTCTTCCCATTTCCCTCTCTCCCTCTCTCATATGTAGATGGCTGATACCTGACAGAGGAGGATCTTTTTGTGTCTTTCCTGGGTTTAGGAGCGGTCTCTTTTTGTTTCTCATACTAAGTTTTATTAGTTGGTTTACTTTACAGTCTTTGTGAGATGGTAATTTGGTTACTATTGAATATGGTGCAGCAGTTTAAATTATTTTTTGTTTGCTAAATCGTATCAGTATTAAAGAACAAAAGGAAAGAAAAAGAAATCCCAAAGTTCAACAACATTATTATTGCACTTGCATTTCAGATTCTGCATTTCATTGTGGGACTCTTTTCTTTTTTTTGGGGTACAGAATATTCTTGTCTTATGAAATGTCATGACCTCTCTTTAGTCATATTTCTTAGGAATAAAGACTATATCTGTGGTTTTTAACATTATCTACTTACATTTGATTACATTCACTCTCTTGATGTGTAACATTACAGTACTCAATTTATTAGCTGAGTTCTAGTTTTTACTAGCAGTTTCCTTAGTTGCTATTTCCCATCACTTTTGTACATTTGACTAAAGATTATATATTCTCTTTGAATATATAATTGTGTATTTTATTGAATAATTTTTGCAGGTTTTTTTGAACTTTCAAAATACAACTCTAACAACTTGACACGTACAAAAAGCAGGGCAAAATGCAGCCCCTCTTTTCGTCCAACGCCGGAGTTTCATGGTAGCTTTAATCTGGAAGTGGTGCCAACAGGAGTTGTCCGCACCCTACGAGTTGTTTGTTATTACCGGGCGTGCTCCTCCTCCTCCTCTCGCCTGGTGCCAGCTTTATGCTAAGCTGGATTAGTTTTCCGGTTTGGTTGCCGGCAGAGCTGCCCATGGGAGGGAGCAGTCCCGGCGCTGGGGAAGGGTGGTGTTGCTCCGGCTGCAGCTGGAGCTGCCCCGCGCTGCTTCCCGCTGAACCCGGAGCTGCCCTCGCTGTGCTCCCGGCCGGAGCCGAAGGGGGAAGTGGTGTCCGAAGTGAAGGTGGAATTGATGTGTGTCTTTGTGGTTCGGGTTGGGTTTTTTGTTTTGTTGGCTTGGGAAGTTTTTCTCCCCTCTGAGTCAGGTTGAACAAGTAAAGCACGATTAGTTTAGAATTTGAAAAATCCTACTCCCATTTCTCTTCTGGTTACATGAAATTAAAAACCAAACCCACTGCAGAGTTTAAAGACGGTGACGTTTGTACAGAGCCGTAACAGCTCACCGGTCTCTGGGGCAGGGCTTTATGCTGGTGCTCAGGGACTGGACTAACTTCAATTTAGTCAACCTGGTGGGATCCTGGGCTCTCCTTACCACCCTGAGGCCTCAGCAGTGGTGGTACAAGTGGGCCGGAGTTCCTGCTGCTTTTTGATTAGAATTGCTGTGGGAAAGACTGGCTACAATCTAAAGGCAAATATTATTTAATCTTTGTGATTTTTGACCTAAAAGTAAGAATCAGGTGCAATCAGCATTTAATAGAAAATAGTTGCAATGTTAACTGAATGTATTTGTGAGATAAAATACTTAGCCATTGGAACAAATTTAGGAATGCAGATTTTTTTCTTCTTCAGGTTTTATATTTTACTAAAGAATGTGATGCTAACAGCACCTTCAGGAAAATTCTTGTGGGTTTTGTTTGTTTCTTTGATTTTTCACTTTTGAAAGATATGTATTTTCAATTATATCAATAGAGACTTAAGATAACAATTTTTAGTACATGCTTTTTGTCCTGAAGTATTTTCTGATTTGTGTCGTGAAAGTGAGAGAGACAGTAACTGTATTATATAGCCTGAAAAAAACCTACTGTACTTTATACTGATAATATTCAGAAAGGTTTGTTTGTTTTAAGCAGACAGTTTAATCTGATCCTTCATTCTGGTTCTTGTTTTTGAAGTACCAAAGTATGTTGTGATACTTTTAATAACTGTAGTTCATGGACTTTTCTATTATTTCTTTTCTTCACTAAATGATAAGTGATGGGTTCTCTAAAACCCAGAAATTTCCATGGGACATGCATTTACCTAGGAAATACGCAGCTGGACAGGAAAGAGAAACTCTGCACTCTATATTTTGCTATAGTTTTACAAAATTAATTTTCCTCTATGTCTAATGCTTCATTCTCATAGTTTTCAATTGCTCTCTAAATGCTGTTATTAGAAAAAAAATCCAAGTTCTTGTTGCAGATTCTTGCCTTCATTTCCTGCATTAATAAGAGTAATTCCTTACAAATAGGCCCACTTGTGCTGAACCTCCTCCCACTGGAAACACAACTTTTGAGTTGTCTTCAACATAAAGCTCAGATGATCATATACGACCTAAAGGGTTGAGGTTTAGATTAGGAAAGTTAATCTGCAGCTAAGCAAAATCTTACTTAATTGCTGGCAGCTAATTTATTTGAGAATAGGAGGTGCAGGTGATCGGTCAGGTTTATTATTAATACTTTGAGCTGTATCTCTAAATGCTTTTTAAAATCAGTTAATAAAATGGAGCTTGCTTGCTGGAAACTGAATTAGTTTTCTCTAGTGGCTAATTTGAGCTGTGTGTTTATTGAGTGGTATTTTTTAGATGTGTTAATTTTTTTCTTTTTTTTTTTTCCCAGTGTAGTTGCAGACATCTTGGTTCTTGTTTTTGTTCAGAAAGCCAGAAATAGGAAGGAAAGAAAAAAGCAAGCTGTTGGCGGGTTTATCACTGGGTGTTTTTTTGGCATGTTCTGCCATTTTTTTGTCTCTTCATATCCCTCCTCTTTTAAATACAAATCAAGATGATCAAAATTTTCATGAGTTTTACTTTAATACTGGAATGTATTGTGAAAATGCACTTATGCCTGTGGAGGGAATATGCTTCCTATGATAATTTGTATTTACATGTTCCTTTAGAGAAGTTTATTTACTGTGCTGTCTACATAAAGATTTAATCTTTTTCCTTCATTTTAAAAATGTCTTATCATTATTTCTTCAGTAGACAATCAGCTACGATCCTTGCCTGCACAGAGGATTTAAAATCAACTGCAAGTTGCTGAAGAATTGCACTTCAAGTGGTCTCAAGACAGGAGAAGCAGGTCTTCACTATAATGGAAGAGGCCAAGAGCTCAAAGAATGGAAATCATGACCCAAGGAAGTCTGTCCGTCTTGTCTGTGAGGAAGGCAAAACAGTCAAAGTTACAATTAATCAAAATTATAAACATAATAGAAATGACAAATCTGTGAAGGATGTTGGGAGAAGTTCTCCAAGTGGGAATAGCAGCAGAAAAAGTAAACAAAATGATGTTTTTTCTGAAAAACAAGGAGAAAATAAACCATGCAAAGCAAATAGTTGTATTCCTGGAAGTAAAGATATGGGATCAAATGTTCAGGATCGAAGTAATGGAAAAGCAAAAAAATTTTCTAATGTATCATCAGCAATGGAAAACCTGAAACAGACAAAAGCCCAACCAGTGGGAGAAAATGCTCCAGGCTCCCATGTTTCAGGGAATGGGGTCTGTATGGAAAGCTTAACAGCTACTCAGAAAGGGAAACTGGTGCTGGAAAATCCAGTGGGAGTTCATACTTTGAAGACTAGTGTTGATGAGGCTGGTGATCCTGGTAAGACTGCTGCAGATCAAAGGAAAATGGAACATAAGCCTGATGACTTCAGTGAGTATTAGTTAACACTGCTTTATTCCATTTTCTTCTGGTGCAATTGCTGAAATGGGCTTTGAAATGTTTCTGTTCGTGTTATTTTTTTCACATGTACTAAGTTGCTGGTTGCATTTAGAAAGAACATAATGTTAATACAAGCATATTGCTCAGAGAACAAGAGATTATGATAATAGCTGTCCTTTTTTCTTATGCCTAAGACCTGAACATCTTTGTAAGCTACTTAGTGTGTGTGGGTTTTAGGCAATTTTGTGACTATAGTGTGTTATGAAGGGGGAACCCTTCCTAATATCATTGCCACTTAGGGAAATGCCAGTTATTACTGCTTTTCAGAAAGATCAGGGCAAGATGGGCAAGAAAACTTCTTATTATAGGTAGAGGGGAAATACTTACTTTTTTTCTGTGACTGTTGTGCTCTTTTTGTTACTAAAAATGTTTAGAATAAGCTTTGGCCAAGTGGCTTTTTGATTTAGGGAGCTCTGGAACATGTATCATCTTCCAGTGGTTAGAGTGTGCAATTCTTACGCATATTTTTCAGTGTCAAAATTAAATATATTTATCAAGCTTTGTCTCACCAGGTTAATCCCATAACTCAGAATTTGTCATGCTTCTTTAGAATGCGTCTTTTTCTTTAATAAAAATTCTGTTTTAAGATGCCAGCCAGTGTAGACCTTGTGTTTGAAGTATTTCCCACAGCTACAGCAGTTGCTTGTATGGAAATACAGGGAAAATAGTAAAGTGTGTATTTTTTTAGCTGTCTTAATAGCGTTTAACAGGAAAAACAAGTTCAAGTGGCGGCATCCTGTGATCAGTCAGCTCTTTGTAGACCACCATTATGTCCTGTGGGGACCATCTGTCACTGAGAAACCAGGGCTTGAAAACTTACTCAGCTTTGATTCCTTGCTAGTCTGGGGGCACAGATCTCATTTGAAAGGGAAAAATAAGGAAAAGAAAAAACAAAGCACAGATAACCCTCATTTTCGTTTGTGTAAAAGCAACTGGAATCATTTGCTGTGGATGTTTGTACAGATGAGTGGCCTGTGACCAATCCATAGGCATCTGGAGGAACTGGCCCTGTGGCACTGGGCTGTGTTTGGGAGCAGCAGCGTTGCAGAGTTCAGTGGCTGCTGCCTGTGGGCGAGAGGTGTCACGGAGCGTTCAGGTGTGACTCCAGCAGCTTCCAGGCTGAGGGCTGGGATTGCCTGCTGACTGGCTCTGTAAGGTCATTTGGGTGAATGTCTTTGAGGCAGTTCTCTGATTTAGTTCCTTAACAAAATGTGTTGTGTACAATAATTTTATGCCTAATATTTATTGTTTCTGTTACAGTAGGGCATCAGGATCTTGTTTACTCTGTTCTGCATGACAAAATCCTTTCTTGTCTTGAAGAGTTTAAGAGACTGTGAATTTCACTGAAACACAAAATTAATCTTCCTTTTTTTTGTCTTTTTGATAGCACTCTGAGTAGCAGACTAATCTCTGAAGTATTTTTAAAATACTGGTTAATTACAGGAACAATATTAATGTTTAAGGTGGTCTTGGACAAAAAACTGGAATGTAGTTCTGATTTGTGTCTGGCTCTTAACTGCTCTGTACTCTAATTCTCACTTTTCCTCTCCTTGAATTACTCTGAAGGAAGTATCTGTTTCTTGCTTTAGGTAAAATAAAGAATTCTGAATCAACAAAAGAACATACATTGGAAGTGGATTATTTAGAAAACACTGGTGTTATTGATGAATCTAATCTGACAGTTGAACAGCAACTAGGATTGAAACAAGCTGAAGAACGTCTGGAAAGAGATTATATCTCCCGACTTGAAAAAGTAGGTTGGGTTATTTATCAGATAAAAAAGAAAATGTGTGTCCTCTTTCATTACCATCACTGTATTTCTGGTTGGGTGGTGTTTCTACTACAGCCTGCTGCCTCTGTTTCTCTCTTCTTAATAATGAGTCACTTTCTGGTCTAAGATATTGTCTCCAGTAGTTGACTAGTTGTTCATAGTGACAGATGATATGGGTTGGAAACGTAGTGTTCCTTTTGTGGCACATGTAGCCTTTGCAGAACAGTACTTTTTAATTTTCTAGATCTGAAGGGTTACAGTTCAGCACTTAAAGAAGATTTTATCTTGTAAGATTTAAGTCTCATTCCCTGGAAACTCAGAATGCAGGATTGAAAAGAACCTTGAGCTTTCTTTAGTATATTACCTCTCACCAGTCCCAGTCCCTATATTGAAGATGACTGCTTAAAAATGTTCACCTAAATTGTTCTTAATATTATCTCTAGTGAAACAAATGTTGAAGTCAGTGTAGGTAACCCAGAAGTTTTTGTTAATGTCTAATGCAAGTGTCTCTTGTAGCATTTTAATCCCTCATATGCTGTCCTAGGAAAATAACCAAAAGTTTATTATTTCTTTTTCACACCATTCTGCATATGGGAAAATCATTCCCATTCCTACAGTCAAACCATCTTTAGGCTCTCTTTGTTAATTTATCTTGGGGGATTTTAGTTCCTGGTTTGTTCTTGTTGCTTTTCTCTAGACACCCATCATATAACCAGTGTTCAAAATTGGGCATGCAATTTCAGCTGAAGTCTTAAATATAAAGAGGAAAGCTGACTTCATCTGTCTGAAATATGGCATTTTTGTTTAGGATCTCTGCTTTTTTAGCAGCAGTAGGATGTTGGCTATAGTTGGTCCAGCAATGATCCCCATAGCCTTTCCTTAAGAATCGCTCCATCAGGTGTTCCCAGCCCTGTATGTTTTGCAGTTGGTAATACCTAAGGAGGAATGATACTTTGCTGTGACAGTATTTAATTTGAGCTTATTTAGTCCATTTCTCTGTTTGTGATCACTGAATTTTTGTCATTTTACATCTTCTGTATCCTCTTCCAAGTTAATATCTTTTACATTTATAGTCAGCGCACCTTCTGTTGCATTTTCTAACTCTTCAACAAAAGTGTGGATGTTTCTGACCCCACAAGGACCCCTGCTGAAGAATACTTGGCACATGCTTTTAGGTATGAGTGCTCTGAGGACAGTTCTCTCAGCAGTTTTGCTCCCACCTTATTGTTCTTTATTTAGATGGTGTTTATGGTCTCCTTTTGAGACTGGTACTATGACAAGTGGCAAAAACTTCGTAAAATTCAAGTACAACGTCTGCTACTGCTTCTTCAAGAGCTATGACTTATCTTTAAAACAGCAACCCTAAGACTGGGTTAGTGCAATTTGTTTGTAGCAGAGCAGGTTGTCACTTGTGACCTCTTTTTTCCCTATGTGCTTATTAATAATTTAGTACAGTATTTTTCTGAATGCTAGTTCTGACTGGTCTCTAAAACCTTGGCTCGCCTTATTTAGCCCTTTAAAGATATTCTTAAGTTTCTCTTTCCTAATGATCTGGAACCTTCCCATTCTCTGTGAGTTCTTTAAAATGCAACTGGCTCTTTTATAGATTAGCTTCTTGAATATCCGAGGACAAAATTCATGAGACCTGGCTTATTTGGATGCCTCTATCTTACCCAAGTAGTAGTCGGTAACTTTTTTGTCTCGCTATTTAGGGTTTTTGCCCTTTTCGTTGGAGTTAAGCATAATTAGATGATTTTAAAAGTCTTCACAATAAAGGCAAAATAATACTTATTACATGATTCAGTCTTCCTGGCAACATCTATTGGCATAATACTGCAGATCAATATTGTAAAGAAATTTAAATTTTTTCCAAAATATTTCTATTGCTGATACTCATTTTTTTATAAAAGAGTGGTAAAATATTTTTTATCTACTTCAGTCATCAGACATCAAGTACTTGACTCTTCCCAGGTAGCCAGGTGTAACTGTCTATAAGTTGTTTTCCAAATGGATGTTTAATTTCATTTTACTAGGTACCTGTCTTAGAGAAAATAGGGATAAAGAGAATTAGTAATTAAAGCGTAATGAATTTAGTAATTAAAGCAGTATTTTAAATTGATATTTACTCTGCAGTAGGAGAGTATCAGACTCGGTTTTTTCCAAAAGCAAAAGATCAAACTCAGTAAGTGGAAAAACTTGCCCAAATTTAACAGTGGTTTAGGTTTCCATATGGTAAGTCAAATTTGTTTAACTGATCTGTGGTTCACCTTAGTGTCTTAAAATGGTGTTCATTCATTGTTGTGTCACTGTTTAAACACCTGGGGTTTTCAGTGTACTTTTTGGTTTTAGTAAATATAGATGTATTAGAGTTAGGATGAAAATGTTAAAGTAGGTTTTTTTCTCTCCCAGTTATAACTGATAGCAGTTATTGGGAAAATGCTAACAAAATGGAGAAATCTAAAGTGATTTTTTGGAACCCTTTTATCTCTGCAGAGAGCTTATCAAAAGGTTTCCAATCTCTGTAGCTGTGATCTGTTAGAGCAAGAAAATACAACTGCAGGATGAGAC
This sequence comes from Ifrita kowaldi, assembly GCA_013398055.1. NCBI lineage: Eukaryota > Metazoa > Chordata > Aves > Passeriformes > Cinclosomatidae > Ifrita > Ifrita kowaldi. The sequence continues at coordinate 753,811 of VZRS01004238.1, forward strand.
AGATAAAGTGAAGTATTTGGGAACAAACCCTTCTCTTTGCAGAGTTGGTCCTTTCTGTCTTTTAGTCCAGTAGATCTTAATGATTTCCTGGCTGAATAAACTCCATGATATCCCCTCTTGGACCCTGGGAAAATAGTGATTTCCCTTCTTCCCCATCATCTTGAGAGACTTGGCTGCTTCTTGCAGACTTGGGCATCTCCCAGGTGGCCACTCACCGTTTGTCTACTCCATATCTCATCTGTCTGTACAAAAAGGTGCTTGTTCTGCATGTTTGTCTGATTCTGAGCATCCCAGAGTATTCATCAAAGCCCTTGTCAGAGGATCCCACCTTGGCCAGGGCACAGTGGTTGGGAAGTGCCCTGTTCCCCCAGGCTGCCCAGCCACACCCTTTTCAACAGGGCAGAGCTGGAGACCTTGCTTGGTGCGCTGGGGCCAGGCCAGACACCCCGTGTGACACAACAGCAGAGCTGGACATGGCTGAGTTGGCGTCATTTCCTCATCTGAGAAAGGCGGGCTGAGATTTATCCAGTTATTAAAAGCTTCACCTGACGAGGGAATGGCTTACTGGCCTTTAGGTCAGCCTTAAGAAGCATAAACTCTTCAGCCTTCATCTTACCTCACTAAATTTACTGAGAAATGTAATATTCGAGTCATCTCACTTCCTTCCCTCACTCTCTTGTCTAGTCATACAGGTAGAAATCCATTTCTGCTTGTTTTTTGAAGATTGCTTAATGTTTGCAAAGTACCTTGACATTAAAAGTGTTACGTAATAGTTAAATACAGTTTATTAATCAAAGAATTGAGTTTTTCAGGCACCGCTGGTGGGAGCATTTGTTTTAATCTATGGCCATTTTTCCTCAGCGCTCCCCAGAATACACCAACTGTCAGTATCTATGCAAGCTCTGCTTAGTCCACATTGAAAACATCCAGGGAGCTCACAAACATATTAAGGAAAAACGTCATAAGAAAAATATAATGGTAAGTTAACAAAATTATGGCTGTTTTTTTCTTTCTTTTCCTCCTTTGTTTTTTTCATTTTACTTCTTTATTTAAATAAATTTTTTTTGTTATGTGGTTTGTTTTCTTTGGTCATGTTCATTTAGGTGAAAGTTTGTTTGCTGAGCAGAGATCCACTAATTGCTGTTTTCTGTTTGAAAGGAAGGGCTTGATGATTTGTCCAGGCAGAGAGGAAAGGACATTTTTGGTTATTGCTTCTGAACTAGTGTCTTTGAGTAGTGAGCAGTTCATCATACTTTTAGTAACAGAATGCAAGGTGACTTAGGTGAGAAATAAATATAAATGTATTTAGTTTTTCTGTTTTCTGAAAATAATACTGTTGGTAGCAAGACTTCCAGGGACTGGAGGTGGGGTTGGGGATATTGTTTTTTTGTTTGGTTTTTTTTTAAATTTATCTGCCTTGTGAAGTTTAGAAGAGTTATAGGAGGGAAGGATTCAGTTCACTCATCATCCCCTGGGTTTGTTGATGTGTTTAATATGAGATATAGTTCTAAAGCTTACAAAGAGAAAGCCAGTTCCCTTATCAGATACCACGGTGCTATGGTTTTCTCTAAAGAACTGTTACATGCAAGAAATCCAATAAAAGGTGCACAGATTTTCTTGCCAGCCCATTTTTGTAAATGCTGATGAAGAGCTGCAGATTCTCCAGTATGTTGGATTTTGTGATTTAGATGGTTAAAATTACTCTTTCTATAACCACTCCCCAAAATTCAGTCAAATTACGTTTTCATGTATTTCTTGCCATAGTTCTGTTTTTCATTAATGCTCTAATTCTAAAACGTGTGCAAGTCATCACCTGGAAGACGCCAAATGCCATAAATCCATTAAATTTCAGAAAGTAGCATTTTAACATTATGGTCAGTGATTATTTGTAAAGGATTCTGGTTCTCTTACTGTTTCCTAAATTGCTTCATGCTTAAATAAATGAGCCAGCCCTATGATTGATCTATAAACACTTTCTTACCATGCTTTTCATCTGGGCATGAAGATGAGAATTGAGCAATGAGATTTTTTTATTACTGAATAGTATTCTGGAGGACAGGGAGCAGCTTCACTTTTTAACACTTACCCCAGATGGTTTTATGTTGTGTGCAACATTATGGTGATACCTATGAAACTGTCTGAATGTTACTTCATAAAATGCTCCTACTTGCCGCTCTAAGAGATACATGACAATCAAATAATCTTAGCAGCATCTTTGGTTTCCCAATTTAAGAAAAATCTTAAAGCAATGACATAAAGAAATCCCATAGCCCTTTAAAAATGCTCATATTCTTTCTTACACTAAATTTATTCAGATAAGAACAGGAGAGTTGAGAGATGCAGCCTAGAACTAACCAGACAAATCTTTTCATACTGTACTGTGTTTTCTTAGTGCGTAAATATTTTGTGGTTATTATTTATTTCAGTCATATCTTTCATGTAGTTGATGAATTCATGACACACGGGGTTGTTGTACTTAGTCCCAGATGACTTGAGTCCCAAATGACTTGATGCATCTGACATGTTCTTGCTGTTGGATTGGGTGCACTAAATCCAGTACTTTTTGGCACCAGCTGTTTAAGCAGTAATGGGACTCAACTTTTAAAATTCTCTTGAAGCTAGGAATACTGTTCTGCCTCTGATATCTTTCCTTCAAGTGCAATCTATTCTGAAAAAAATCCACGTGACTTTTCCAGCTCAGTTACTTTCATTATGTAGGAACAATTACAGCTTTTTATTTTTTTGGATGAATTCTTCTTCAGAACTGTCAGAAACTGTGGAATACAGCAGATTTCCTCCCCGGTTGCCAGCTATGAAACAGCGTTCTCTGTTTTAAACACTGAGCATCTGCTCTTATTCCTGGGGGCCGCACTACTGTATTTGCCAGTTAGGCCAGGCAGAGTTCCTGCCTTTTGAAGTGTTTGGTCAGGACACCATGAAAATACAATAACACAAGCAGAAAACAGTGTGTTCCAATATCATACAATAGTAAGAGAGAACCTTTTTCTCTTAAAATACCAGTTTTTACTTATATTCTCCACCAATTCTTCAGGAAAAGCAAGAAGAAAATGAGCTCCGGGCGCTCCCACCACCCTCGTCTGCACAGTTGGCTGCTCTGAGTTTCACACTCATTGAGGCAGCAAATGAACAAGGCATCTCAGATGAGGACTTCAGAATTCGGCAAGAAATTGTAAACGAGATGGAGAAAATCATTCAACAGCCCTTACCAGGTATTCATAGTATTCTCCATTTGCTTTAGGTGAAAATTTTTCTTTATTTTTACGTATATTTTTGATAACTTCATTAATGGTGAGTGAGCGCATTTGGGGTTAACTTATCTTAATATTATACAATGTGAATATATACAGACTTTTAACACAGGCTGGGAGTTGATTTTAAAAGAATTAACAAATGTACAAAAAGAGGAAAACATGATTGTGGTTATTTGTCCTTCTTTCTGATGTGTTTATTGATCCTCTTTAAAGTGGTGGGATAATATAACAAGAAGGATAATATTTGGTATTTGCTTCTTTGCATTGATTTTCCATCATCTCCTGTAGTTAGTACACTGGGAGTTTGAAATCAGATTTTTGAGCTGCAGTGATGTTGACTTTGTGGTTTGGTGTTCAGTGCATCCGAACAAAAGAAAGTATTAATTTCATTGCCACAAAAAAAGGTTTCAAATTTTTAATTTAATCTATATTGAAATGGGTGTTGTTCTATCTGTCGTTTTGATTTAGAAATACCTTTTTTTTCCCCTTAGCACTATAAAAATACAGCAGTAAGAAAGATTTTGTTATCTGCAGGATGATCAGCTTTAGTTTTAGGTGCTCTATGAAGTATATGCTTAAGCACACAGTGCTGAATAGAACAGGGCTTTGTAGGGTGGAGGTTTGCTAATCTGTTTGCTCTATAATGAGTGGTTCCTAGTGCAAACTTCTGTTCTGGCACTCTAGTGAGTTTTCCACTGATAGTGGGAAGCATAAGACAAAGCTTTTTAACATAACATTTTTACATAAATACTCAGGAAAATTATTGTTACTTGTCTGGCTTACTTGTTTGGACTGATGAGCTTCTGTGGAGGTGTAGGAGTAGTGGAAGGGGAGTCTGTAATAGTAAATGACAGTTTGTTATTCTCCTTTTCAAAGCCAGCTATGTTTTAGTGAATGTGTTTTCCTGAGTTGTAAATTAGGAAAAATTTAATTCATGCACTGTGTAGAAAACATCTGATCTTCTGATACGATTTTCTCTTGAGCTCACATAAGAACTATGGAAAAATTCTTACTGCTATGAAAAGCCATTGGAAGAAATTGCAAATTATTATTATTAACCATACAGACTTTCATTCTGAGAGGGCTGGTTTCTAAGCAGTGAAAATAGGCTATATGTGTAAGATCTGTTTTCTCTTTTGAGAGTAATTTTAATTATGTTTCTGGTGGTATGAGTTTGGTCAGAACACACATAAAGAAAGATACACAAAAAACCCCTCTTTGCTGTGAGGCTGGTTGAACACTGGCACAGGTTGCCTGGAGAGATTATGGACTCTCTGTCCTTGTTGATTTTGAAAACCCAGCTGGACACAGTCTGAGTAACCTGCCTTAGGTGACCCTGCTTGAGCAGGGTGTTAGGTTTGGGAAGGATTGAGAACACTCTCATTTTTCAGCTGATTTAAATGTGGGAGACCCTAATATCTATTACAGGAAGGTTTTCATCTGCAAAAATTATATCATGAATTGGGATAAATTGTGGAATGGAATGGCATTTCTCATATTATTGCTGAGTAGGTACTTCTAGTTAGTTTAGATCTGTTCTGCACCTTTGCAAGTAACTGTATTAACTAAAACACTGAATGAACACTGAACTCTCTGCCTTGGATTATACTGAAGTTATGTTTTATGTGCGTGTTTCGTAATGAACTGTGTGTTGGAACTTGCTGATGAAATCAACAGATTGATGCCTGATACAAAAGTCTGTGAGGCAACAAAGAATTTTATAATTGGCTAAGTGCTGCAGTGAAATCAAGCTGTAGTTAACAAAAGCTGTTAAATAAAATCCTACACTGAGATGGTGACAGTTATTGTTACTTCATATTTAATTTTATATTAAAAACAAACAGAACTAAAGCTGCATTGCAAAAAATCTTCAAAATGGCTTGGAAAATGTTAGGCATTTTATGGTTACACTATTTGAATTATTTATTTTCCTGTGATGCTATGCTATGGAAATGCCTACCCTCCACAGGAGTGAGAAAGGGGTTCAATGTTCATTAATCTGAGAGTGCCACTTGCGAGGGGTGCAGTATCTAAAGCGAGGAATGCATCATCCACTAAAGAAAAATTTATTTACTAGCAGTTAAATAATTATGTTTCTCTCTCTCCAGACTGTTCGCTGAGGATGTATGGCTCCTGTTTAACTAGATTTGCTTTTAAGACCAGTGATGTTAACATTGATATCAAATTCCCCCCTAAGGTGTGTAGATATTATCTTGTATTAACTAAGACTGTTTTTTAAATCAAGACCATCCACATTTATTTCTATTCCATTGACTTCATCTTCTCTTGGGGCACATGGTGTTAGAATAGCACAAAGTGTCTAATCTTTGATTTGATGTCAGCTGTGCTATGGAGGAAGTTTTCATTGCTCTTTAAATAACTTATTCTTGGGTGGGGGTTTTTTTGTTTTGTTTGGACAATCTTATGCTAGGCTTGTCTAAATTTTTTTGAGTAAGCACTGAAACAGTATGAAAATAATTGGCTCTGGATAAGTGTGCTTCCATGTGCTCATGATTCAGACTCTAAACTCTTGTAGGTTTTGACTCCCCTCCTTTTAAAGTTGGGGCTGAAAGTGACATTTTTTCCTTTTATGGTTTAGTCACTTTCAAGGTGATATCACATCCCAATTTATAGTTTATGGTATGAAATTCTTGCAGAGCAGTATAATTTACCTTTAGATAATGGAGTTGTTGGTTCATGTTCAGTGTGTGATATTAGCAGCATGTTCTTGATAGACAGCTGCTGCACTTGCACGTGTTTTAAAATGATAACCTTTAAAACCCTTGGGAAAGTCCTGACATTAAATTCTTTATTGCTGTCCATTTCTAGTAGTGTACGTTGGCATTAAAATAGTTGAATATATGGCAGGTGTTTTTATTTACCCTTATGGAGTCTGTTAATGCAGAACTAGAACAGAAATGTGGACTAAAAAAGCTGTAGGCTAAAAGAAAGCTGCCTGTTAGGTTTACTGGTACCTGTTTTCATGGTGCAAACAGGTACAGTTAACTTTTTCATTAATACTGACACATGATTTCACTTTTTTGAAGGACACAGTTACTAGTTTGCAGCCCAAGTAGTTTTAAATGAAATGTAAAATAAAATATTAGTCTCAATTAGTGCTCTAATTCTGTCATTGTAGATGAGTCAACCAGATGTTCTGATCCAGGTGCTTGAGATCCTGAAGAACAGTGGTGAGTTTCAGTTGCATCTCATTTCTATTTTACATTCCATCTGCTGCTTAGTTGTTTTTATGCTCAATTTTTCTGTAAACTTAGAAAAATGGATTTGTTTTCAACCAAAATATCTGAGCTGTTTTTATGAATGTAATTTTTATGAACACCAGTGCTTGTGTGAATGAGAGATGAGATGCTGCAGCAAAAGAATGGCAACCTCATTAGTCCAGTTCAGATTGCCAGAAGTTGGGGCAGTTGTGTCAGATGCCAGAGCAAAGAGCTTTAACCTTTTTGTAGGAGGAATTCTAAGCAGTAAACTCAAAAGCTGCTTTCCACTTGCATATGGACATGAGTGAGAGCTATTCCAAGACTCCTAAAACTTGTAACCTCAGTGTTCTGTCAGGAACACAACCTGGCTGTCTGATACTGGTGGTGAGCATCAAAAGTAACCAGAAAATGTTGCTACTGGTTAACTATGAAGCACTTAATTTGAGTTGTTCTGAAAAATCATGGTATAAATATAATAATTTTAAAGACAGAATTGGGAAAACTGTAAAAAACTTTGAAACAGAATGTGGCTTTTTTTTTTTCCTCATTTCTTAGCTGTCTACTCAGATGTGGAGTCGGATTTCCATGCCAAAGTTCCTGTTGTCTTTTGCAAAGATGTTAAAAGGTATGTATGACTGAAAATGATTTTTAAAGAGCTACTGTGCTTGTTCATGGCAGCTGCTTGCCTGCACTCCTGACAAGAAGTATTACTGTAACATTCAGCTAACATTTGTATTAAAAGGAAACTGCTCATACACAGAAATATAGACTAGAAAGAAAGCTGCTGGTTTTTTGTGTGCTATACAGAACTCACTGGTTGTAGGAGTCTGAAAAAGTTCTTTTAGTAAACTGGGGGAAAAGTGGAGTGGTTTTCAATTATTTAAATTTTTTGCCAGCAGTTTAAGCCAAGGCTTTTAAAACATTTTATAAGGTACACATTGCCAGAAAGGACACATCATCTGACAGTTTCAATAAATTCCTAAGAAGCAGCAACCTCCAAAATGAAACATGATTGCTTGACTGGCCAGAGGTATGGACTGAAACTCTGGGGAAGTAAATGCAACAAGAGTGGGTTTGTCTTTTCCTGTGTTTGTAACAGAATAGAAATGATTATTCTGAGAAGCTAAAGAGAAGTTTTTAGACAAGCTGTTCTGTGGGTTTACTAACTCTTAATACGCAGCAGGTCTGGAGTATTAATTAACTTATTTATTTGTTTAAGTGTTCGGAATGTAGATGATATACTTGGCAATTGAATTGTGTAAGATAACATAATTTAATTAATGGCAGAACTTAGCAAAAATTCTTAACTCTGTTTTGTATTTTTGGCTGTAATGAACTTCTGTAAGTTCTGGATGCAACTGATGATTTAATAGTAGAGAAGTTGTAATTATATTCTGTAGCTTTTGTTTAAAAAATCCTGGTTCTTACGTAGGGAGACACTGATGGATGTTTTTATTATGGTGGGTGTGATGCCCCACCTCGCCCCTGCCCCAAGCATCATCTGTATCACAAAGTGATAACCCTTTATCTGTTCTGCCTTTGTGATTGCAGTGGTTTGACATGTAAAGTAAGTGCTAGGAACGACGTGGCTTGCCTTACAACTGACCTGCTGGCTGCACTTGGTAAACTGGAGCCTGTCCTGATTCCCTTGGTTTTGGCTTTCCGCTACTGGGCTAGAGTAAGTTATTTAATTACCCCAATACTTCTTTTTAAGCACTGTGTACAATGTAGTGTATGATATACCATGAATATGTTTGTAGAAAAGATTTCATGCCACTACTTCACCCTACCTCCATACATGAGATGCCACTGTACAATAACACATTTCAGAGTTGACTGAATTTCTAGACAGAAGAATAAATATGTTCCACAATCACAAAATGTGGTGAAACTGAAAAGAATAATATATGATAAGATAGTATTCCTTAAGGCACTGTATGAATTGCTGCAGTTTGTATTTTGTCTGTATGTGGCATGGCATGACCACTGCAGTTTCTGAGATACAGGATTTTCTGTTTCACTCTAGTATGTTTCTCACATTTCTTTAGTATTTGTCCTTTTATAATAGATTGTAAACTAAAATTCTGGTGTTACATCAGAAAAGTAACTATTTCTTCTCTTACAGCTCTGTCACATTGACTGTCAGGCTGAAGGTGGGATTCCCTCATATTCCTTTGCCTTAATGGTGATATTTTTTCTTCAACAAAGAAAACCACGTATTTTACCGTCCTATTTGGGCAATTGGGTAAGTGATTTGGTGATACAGTAACCTTATTGTTCAAAATTGTTGGCATTATTTCTGCCACCTCGTAAAAATGCAGAATTTGATTGCCAAAGAAAATGATAAATAAAATGCATTGGTACTTAGTCCTCACACAGATGATGCTTGATGATTCTGAAGACTTTTTTAAAAGGCACTTGTGGTAGGCTGTATAGTTGTTTCATTTGTGTTTTGGAGAAAAGGCAATTATTTTCTTCTTTATTCCTCTGACTTTCTATCTCTGACATCTGTTAATCTTGAGAGGTGTGAATACCACAGTAGTCAGTGTTACATTTGCTAAAAATTTGTGATTGTATGTATGACTGTATGTACTACATACAGTCTTGTTTCAGAGCCACTTTAATTGTTGTTAGATTGAAGGCTTTGATTCGAAGAGGCCAGATGACCACCAGCTGAAAGGGGTGGAAGATGAAGAATTTGTACGGTGGGAGTACAAACCACCCACTAATGGTGCAGCAAAAAACTCCATTGGAGCAGAAAGCAAAGCTAAAGTTGAACAACAAAAAGGTGGTGGCAAGAAGGCAACAAGCTCAGAAGTGGACAACCAAAGCAATGCGAAAGAGAAACATGGGATTGTAAGTCATGGCTTTGTTTCATTGAGAACCATTCACTATCTGTCATCCCTATTTTTTTATTTTTAAACATTGATGTTGGATGGAACCAGGACAGAAAAAGGAGGAATATTCATTTCTTATTGCAGTTGAGCATTCTTGTCCATGTTTTTCAGTCTCTCTTAGCATTCAAAACCCCTCACCAAGTTTCACTGGGGCAACTGTGGTTGGAACTTTTGAAGTTTTACACACTGGAATTTGCTTTGGAGGAATATGTCATCAGCATACGGGTACAAGAGCTCTTAACCAGAGAGAATAAAAACTGGCCTAAGAGGCGAATAGCCATTGAAGGTAGGCTGATCCCTTCCCAGTTCTGTAGTCACCCTGCATTAGCATCTTTATGTGCTTACCTTAAAAATCTGTTACAAGAATCTGGACAATAAGTTTTTAAAAGATATATTTTGTCAGCTATTTAGTCTCTTTAAAGACAAGTTTTCTCTGTCTAAAAAGCAGGGAAAGTCACTGAGTTACAGAGCAATGTATGGCATTCTGAATTGGCCTTAAGAATAGAGAAATTGGGTATTTGAGGAAGGCTGAGAAACCATGTAAGGTGATATTTTACAAAAGCATGAATAATGACTTTTGAACACTTTCTAGAGTTGTTGCTGAAGTGGCTTATCTGTAACACTTGAGGCGATGGAGAGGACAGAGAATCATACAGACAGAGAATGAGGTACAGAGGTACATTGGAGGATGAGTCAATAAGGTACAAGAAGAGTGAGAAGGAAAAGTAAAACAGAAAAACAAGCAATGAATTCTTGAGGCACAGGTTGAGTAGTGAGTCTTGAGATCACTCCTGTGACTTTAATTTCCTCTCCCAATTCTTTTCTTCAATCACTTTTAGCTAGAGTTCAGAAAAAGTAGGGAAGTGTTTATTCAACATGTGGGTTGTAAGATGACAGGACAAATCACTGAGGAAGAAATGAGAAATAATTTGAAAAAACCAGATTGCATTCTGGTTCTGACACCTGCTATTGTTGGGCTATTTGTGGTGTTGTTTGCTTTATGTTTTTTTACTTTTCATTTTTGCCCTTTTTTTTTTTTTTCCCAATGTTAAGTTTTGTAGCTGATATTATGAAGTAACAGAATCTCAGTTTGGTACTGTCTTCCAGGCAAACTTATAGCAACTATGCAGGAGCTCTTTTTGCTTGGAAAACATGTTTGATCTAAAAATCGTTAGGAAGGACTAAGAATGGATCCTGGTGAGATTGGTTCATACAATCCTTACATCCTTAATGTTACTCTTAGACAAATGAATTTCTGAAGGGAAATGAAAATCCTTCTTCAATGGAGGAAAAAAGGTTCTGGCAGGCCTCTATTTATTTTGCCTTTGTATGTTTATTTTAATTTGTAGTTTAGAAATTGTCCATAATATAATGGTGCAATATACCCATGGTTTTCTTTTTGAGTAACAGTATTTAGAATGGTTTATGATAGTCAGCCATTCATGGCTGTACGTGGGTGTGTTTTGTATGGAAAAATTCTTAAAAAACTTGTGGGTCTTACATTCTCTAAGTATATCCAAATACAATTCTGGATTATAATATACTAATCTCTTTTTAACTGCCATATAGTTACTTAGGGATTTCATCTGCTTTGTGAAGTGCAGAAGTTAAAGGTTACTAATTAAATTGTTCTTTTTCTTCCTAGATCCTTTTGCACTAAAGAGGAATGTTGCACGAAGTCTAAATAGCCAGATGGTATTTGAGTACATCCTGGAGCGATTTAGGACAGCATATAAATATTTTGCATGTCCACAAAGTAAAGATGGGATTAAATCCAAGCCAGATACCAAGAAAAAAGAAAAAGGGAAAATGAATAATAAGAAATCCACAAGATCTGAGGAGCCTGTAGCAAACTGTTGCCTTCCACAAGGGGAAAATGTTGTAGATAAACAAGATATAGGAAGCGGATGTAACATACCAGAGAATGAAGTTGAATGTAATGAGGTGGTAGAAGCTGTAGCCAAAAGATGTACTTCCCAGAACATGGACTCTTTGCTACTTTCAACATTGGACTCTAGCTATGATGAAGACAAAGAAGAAGCTTTATCCCTTATTTCTAATGAATGCTGTGAATTAAAGGAAAAACCACCTAAAGAGAGGAATGATTTAGAAATTTCAGTATGTCTACCTGAGGATGAGCTCAGCCACCACTGTAACTGCAGTGCACATCAGCCTGATGACACAAATTCCAGTAATGAGTTTTCTGATGCTGAAAGTAGGCAGAGTTTGGTAACGGAGTCGTCTCCGCAGACCAAGTGCACTGGCACCCCAGCTACCTCGCCCCGCTGCAAAGCAGTGCTGGAAACCCCTGATCTCAAAGAGGAAGGCAGACTCTCAACAGAAGAAATGCATTATGTGTTTGATAAGTTTATTTTTACTTCAGGAAAGGTGAGCGGTGCTGGTCATGTATCACTGGGCCATTACTTTTAAGTCACTAAACCTAAGGGTGGATGGATGGTGGGATTCTCTTGGTGATTGTTTCAGTCTGTGTTACAGGTGGTAGCTCTGGCCCTTGTAGAGTACCTGTTACTCAGAACTGGAAACATCACCATGTGTGACATTTGGATTAGATGGTCTGTTCCTCCAGCTTATGCAAAGCTTTTTGATTTCCACACACAAAAAAATCCTGGGTGTTGTTTTTTTCGTTATTACTGCCCCCTCTCTCCTACTTTCTTGTAGAATTTCCAGGTGCTTTTAGGCGCTGTGAGAACTGAATGCAGCTTGTTGAGAGGTGTTCTGCTCTTTGTAGAGGCTCTGTTGTTGTTCATGTTAAATGTTCTTGGAAATGTTGCTTGGAAATCTGCTGAACTGTCTTAAAAGGAAAATTGCATTTGTGCACTTTTTTCCCCCCAAAAAAGCCACCAACTATAGTATGCAGCATCTGCAAACGGGATGGACATTCCAAAAATGATTGCCCAGAGGATTTCAAGAAAATTGATCTAAAACCACTACCACCAATGACAGACAGATTTCGGGAGATACTCGATATAGTGTGTAAAAGATGTTTTGGTAAGTTCAAAAAGTGCTTGTACCCCACTGTATACTGTGATCTGTAACCTGGAAAAATTAAATACTCTAGGGTTAAATTACTTATTTACAATTATTTACAATTCAGTAGGAGGAAGCTCTTCCAGGTGCCCTAGGCTACAAATGGCATATTATTATGCCATTAAAATATTTTAATTTTCAGATAATTCATGGTTGTGATAGCTTATAACAGATTTCAGAAACTGATGTTATGTGGCATTTATCACTGTTTATAAAAAGCTACTGGTGTTGACAAGGAACCAGGCTCTGGGCAAAACTAGTTTTTGTGCTTGTCAAATTCTGTGGCATCTTTTGGGGGTGCTGTGGTGGGCTAACCTTGGCTGGGATGCCAGGTGTCCACCAAGCCACTTTGTGGTTGAAAAATTGGGTGTCTCAAAATAAAATCCTGGAGACTTTAATGATATAAAAAGAAAACCACAGATTTAAGCAAAGCAAATATAACAAAAAAGCCCCCATCCAATCTTTTAATTAGCCGAAAAAGATTTTTGAGATGCTGAATGTCACATCTAACTGTGTTTTAATTTGTTTTTCTTAGATGAATTATCCCCTCCTTTATCTGAACAACAAAACAGAGAACAAATACTGGCAAGTTTGGAGAGATTTATTCGAAAAGAGTACAATGGTATGTAACAGTAGGTAGTGATCCTTCAGAATGCTTTGTTCAGTCATGTTGTCCAGAGCATGAAGATGTGGTTTGTCTCATTTTATTCTCCTTGCTTGAAGCAGTGGCATCTCTCTTCCCTCCTTATGTAAAGCTTCTTGCAGACTTCGACACCGAACAATCCCTTGATGCTATTCCATGGAAACATCCCCAGAGTGGAGGAAGAGCTGCCAGAGTAGTAATGCAAAGACAGGACTGCTCCAGTCAGGCCAGAAAGAAAGTTTGGTTGGGTTTAGTGTTAGCTTTGGTCATGGGCCGAGGACTTTTTGTTGCCTACTCACCAGTGCTTGAGTATCTTAGAAATCTTAATGAGTTTATCTTCACATCCCTTATCTAAAACAAACAGAGGTGTCTTACTACAGTGATGGAAGTCAAGGCACAGAGAGAGATGCCTAGTGATTTTTTTGAAGGTGGTGTAAAACAGTGCTAAAGCCAGGTACCAAACTCAGGTCTCCTGAATTCCAGTCCATGGAAGGCCATTCTGCTGTAGCTGACCCATCATCAAAGAATTAGGAATTCCAGTCCATCCACTGGCTGTGCCTCCACTTACTGGCAGCAGCTGAGGATTGAGACCTGTTACAAAACCTTGAAAAACTTAAGATTTCTGATTCTATTAGAGTTTAGGAAAAAAAGCTGTGAATAAGTGTTAGATCTATTTTCCTAGCATTAATTTCAGTTGAACAGATGAATGTATTCTTTGCAGTTGGGAAGGAATTTGTTTTAACTACATAATTTTTCTTTCCAAGAATGAAAATACTTAGTAATATTGCGTTTCAAACAAAAATGTAAACAAAGCAATTGGGAAAGAATGTTTCATAAAGTATTGTAATCTTACTTGCTTGTGTCTTCTTGCAGAGTATGTTAAGAAAAACTCATTGATCAAATTTACCTGGTCACAGGAAAAATGTGCAACCTAGGTAGACTCTGAATGAAACTAGAAATATTACTTTGGCTACTCTAGGAGTAGATCTGTCTTATCTATGGGGTAAAGCTGTACTGGTGACTGCACATTGTTTTGATTTATTTAAAGCAGGAAGGTGCAGTTGCGTACCACAAAATATTGCACCACATTTAGAGATGCCATTTAATGATTATAGTAACTGTAAGATACCTCAGTTATAAAAAATTACATAAAATAAGTCTTTATCCCACCTTACTTTCTATAAATAATTTCTAAAGTATTGTGCTTCCTCCTGTATCAAAGCTGAAGTCTTTGAAGTGACACCGTAAACTTCTCTTTAAGCTCATTTTTATGGGCACCTGCACATGGCATTTAAGCAATATTTCATACTAAGCACTTACCATTCAACTGTAAAAGAGTTTACCTTTTCCTTGTCTATTCTTTTGATCAGACAAAGCCAGGCTTTGCTTATTTGGCTCCTCAAAGAATGGATTTGGATTTCGGGACAGTGATCTAGATATCTGCATGACATTGGAAGGTCATGAAAATGCAGAGGTAAGAGTTCTGAAATTGGTAAAATCTGCTATTTTAAATTCAAGGATTCTTTAAGGTTTTTTAATTCAGTTAGGATTTCCATACACAGGAAAGGTAGGATTTGCTAGTTGCACATTGGCTTGTTGCATTCTGCACAATTGAAGGAAGATATTTTACTTTTAGTGCCTTATAGACACACAGTGTACTATAGATGTCCACACAGCATATGAGTTCATGTAAATTCATGTGCTGGCTTAATGCTTGCTCCTTTTTGTACATAGACTTTTTCTCTATGAAATATATGTGATAGTAGATGTGCTTGTTGGAATAGGATTCATGTTTTAACGTCTGAAGCTGTGATATTTGTTTTTCCTAGAAATTAAACTGCAAAGAAATAATAGAAGGTTTGGCAAAAGTTCTTAAGAAGCATCCAGGTAGGTGCTTTCAAGTATTATTTGTTTTGCAGTTAGATTTACTATAAACGTTGTTAATGGAAATGTTTTATGTACTAAAGTGTTGCTTCCCCAGGTTTGAGGAACATCTTGCCTATAACAACAGCCAAAGTGCCTATAGTAAAGTTTGAGCACAGGCGGAGTGGCTTGGAAGGGGATATCAGTTTGTACAATACACTGGTAAGCATCTGTTTGTGTCTGCTCTTGTGTTCAAGGAAAGCTTTTTCATTCTTTCTACCTTACCCAAATATCCATTTGACAGAGCAGTTTTAAAACCAGAATGAAAATGCTTTTGTGTGTTTGTGTGTTTTTTCTACATCATTTAAATTCAGTGGCCTGCGCCCTCAGCCCAACCCAGGCAGCTGTGTATGACCTGATGGCAGGGCAGGTTATAGTACAGAAAGTCTTGTTTTGGGGATGTTTCTGAAAAGCCACTAGTGCCACATCCACCATGGCCTGTCTGCCAGCATGAATAGTACAGCTCATTCCAGCTTTCACCTGACACTGTGAAATTGCACAATTTCTTACATGATTGGCTCACCCTGACACCAGTTTAATTTTTTCCCCTTCTTCCAGGCACAGCATAACACAAGGATGCTGGCTACCTACGCAGCTATTGATCCTAGGGTGCAATATCTGGGCTACACAATGAAAGTTTTTGCAAAGGTAATATAAAAAGAAGGTACTTATTTGTACAATACAGTGTTTTCTGCTGCAGCCACTGAGTTTGCCTTTTGCCAATACCAACTGGAGAGGAGACACTAGAATGCTATTGATATGAAATGCACTTTCTTAAGCTTACCATGTTCCATCTGATTGTGTATCAAAATCAAATCCTGGTACCTTCTGCTGTCTGTTGAAAGATATCTGTGTGAGAGGAAGCTGATGAAAGGAAAACTTTCCTTTTTTCTTCCATTTCAAACCAGCTGCAATTCTGACAAACAAAAAACCCCACCCAAGCCCCAAGCAAAATGGGAAAAAATGGTAACTGTAAGATGTAGGGGCATGTGGATGTGCATGGGCTTCCCAAGTTTCCATATCTGGGACCAGCCCAGAGATTACTGCTGCTTTCTTCTGGCACTCTTGCCTTGTTTTACTTAGTATAAAAGTCAGGAGTAGGTAGGTATGGGGTGATGAATGAATGTCTGAGTCTCTACTTGCTGTGCCTAGGACATACACTTGACTTTAAGAGTTTGAAAATGTCAAATCTCCTGCATCTTTTGTTATGATGTTCTATCAAAGTGTTATACTATACAGCCCTTGATAATTGAAACATGGTGTTGCTTTTTATTCAAGCTGCAGTATTAAATACAGCACATCCAAAGAAAGCTTAGTGGAACTGGGGCAAATAAAAAATGGCTTATAGAGAGTGCCTCTTGCTACCAGATGTTCATGTAATAAAATACAGCACGATGACTAAAACAACTTTGTGCCAGAATGGAATGGACATATTCATTATACTGTCACTGAGACAAGCGATGATTTTTTTCTTGATGTGGTCACAGTAGTGCACAATATTGCCATGTCTCTTCTGTGTCCAGATTAAAAATGCCTTCTGTTGATAATAATGAATCTTACATTCTTTTGGTAGCATTGCTTACTATTGTGTGTGTTCTAAAAATGTTACTGCAAAGATGAAATTTCCAAGTTGTGGGATATACACTCCTGAATGTATGTGTAGTGACTTTGTAGCTGTACAAATACTCTGTTTTTAAGCAAAATGCCTCCTCCTCTATTTGCGTTGGCAGAAAACCCAGGAACAGCTGTCACTGCTGCTGCTAATGTGAAAGTAATTTGTGAATCCTTGTTTTTTCCAGCCCTAGGAGGTTAAAAATGCATTGTTTGATATGACACAGGCTCGAAACACAGGATAGCTTAGAAGCAGGTGCTGTGGAAAGGTTATACTGTAATGAGATACTCAAGCATAGTAAGGTAATTCACTGATCAGAGTCATAGAAAGGCTTGGGTTGGAAGGGACCTTAGAGCTCATCTGGTTCCAACTCCCTGACTTGCTCAGGGATGTTTGTTTTGCACAGTGTTGTGCAGGCTGCACCATGGTTTAATTAGGTATGTGTATATTTGCTAGCAAAATGCCACATATGACCTGCATTGCCAGTACAACATGGAAATATTTGCTGTTAAAGAATTATTTTTTTAAAAGGGGAGGGTGGACCAGAATAATAAGGAATCATAGAAACAGCTCTTCAAGCATGAGTTAAGGAAAATTATATTTTATAGTATTGACACCTGGGATTTATGTTTTGGGGGTTTTCATTTGGGGTTTTTTTTTCAGTTTGGCACATTATAAATTTTTTTTAAAGTATTTTGGCTATGAAAGCTTTTCTGTTTTTATGTTAGACAAATTATGCTGTGGATTTGCCAGATGGCAGTTGACTCTTGGGTGCATTTATTTTTCAGGCTTCATAAAACAATTTTTAATTATGAGGTGAATGTATTTGCTGTTACTTATGGGGTTTCTGTTTGCTCTCTGACATAGCTGTTAGTCTTGAACAGTAAAATGTAAATTCAGCATTTTGTTTAAAATGTATTTTTTCAGCGCTGCGATATTGGCGATGCATCCCGTGGTAGTCTGTCTTCGTATGCCTATATTCTTATGGTTTTGTACTTTCTACAGCAGAGAAATCCACCAGTTATTCCAGTTCTTCAGGAGGTAGGTGTTCAGAAAATGAGGCTATGAAAATAGATGCACTTTCTCTTCAAGCCAAATATGAGAAGTCTGGGATTTTAGGATCAGGGGGATGAATGAAATATGGGGCCCTTCTAATCAGCAGGTTCTTAACTCCCTCATGCTTTTAGTAGGTAAAACTTACCAAGAAAATTAGGTCAAAACTGGGAGTCTGTTGGGTCTAAGTTCTGCTGTTACATTTACTTTGGGATTTTGGTCTTATGATGATATTTATATGCTGAACAGGGTAGAAAAAAATTGGCAGGTGGTATGGAGAGAAGGGAATTGTAATTATGAGACTGCACCAGATGCTCTTGAAATGTCAGTCCAGCTCTTCAACCAGTTATTGTCAGAAGCATTATTTATTGCTCAACACTTTATCTGTAAGAGAATAAGTTTCTTTTATTATTTGATAAGGGGGAAAAAAAGATAATTGATGCTTTGGTACAACTTTAAAGATAATATTTTACATGTGCCAGGAAACTTTATTAAGAAAGTAATGTTCTGTACCCCCATTGTATGGGTGGGGAGAATATAATTATTCAGCTATCTGCCTCTTCCTGGATACATTCTGGAACTCCCAGGCACATCTGAAAATTATCCCTTTCTGCCTCTTTTGGTTTCTGTGTGCAAGAGGAAAATTGGCTTAAGCACTGCAGTTGAGACTCATAGACTTTCTTGCTGATACTTTAATATTGGTTGGGGGTTTTTATTTTACTGCTACCCTGAGAGTGCATTTAAGTAACAGCGGAATTTCCCCTTGGCTGTGCTAAAGTCAAAATGTAATAGAAATCATATAAAGTCTCCTTAGAGAATCTGTGGGCAAGAGAGATGTTGGAATCTTGACAAGGTAATTCAGTCATGTTTTCTTAGTTGCAAAGAACAAGTAAAAATTAAATATCCAAATAATTTGAGAGGTACAGCAACAACACAGAAAGGCTTTCAAACTTTTTACCAATGGGAAATTCTGTCTGTGTGAGAAGTAATTGTTAAAGTTAAAGTATTTATATATTTATATTATTTTTTTTCCAAAAGAGCTGCAAGTATTTTACAGTGACTTTGAATTAGAGTGGTAACTGTCACTCTCTGTTCTGGCAGATATTTGATGGCAAACAGATTCCACAAAGAATGGTGGATGGATGGAATGCGTTTTTCTTTGATGACATGGAAGAATTGGTAATCTTCTAATTCCAGAAGAGTCACTAAAACTTAAACCTTGCTTTTCAGGAAAAGTAATAAATTTTTAGCAGTGTAATATATAAAAGATTAATTTTATTAATTAATTGAACTTCCATACTCATAGTGTTGCAACTTCCCAAATGAGTCCTGTTTTGCTAAAATGGGTTTCTGCTTTTGCTTGGTTTATTTTAAGTAATTTCTAAATAACAAAGATCAGGAAAAATACTTTTCATTCTTAAAACCAGTCCAGTTTTAGTCTTAACTGGAGTGATTTAACCTTACTTGAACCAAAAGAAACGGTTCATAGTAGACAAACTTGTAATTAGAGAGGTATTTCAGGAGTGCTGCAGTGACTGTAGCTGAACAAATTGTCTTCAATTGCATGCAGAAGAAGCGTCTGCCTTCTCTTGGAAAGAACACTGAATCTCTTGGAGAGCTCTGGCTGGGGCTGCTGCGATTCTACACTGAGGAATTTGACTTCAAGGAGTACGTGATCAGCATCCGGCAGAAGAAGCTGTTGACCACGTTTGAGAAGCAGTGGACATCCAAATGTATTGCCATCGAAGGTACTGCTCTGCTGAATTGAGTTTCCATTCATGAGGAGCAGGAAACTCTGTTGCTTGAGAGGCTGTTCTCTTTGCACAGGATCTTTATGTGAGGAAACTACAGTCAGTGTTTTAAAAAAAACCATTGTTTGCAAGTCCTACAGCTCACAAAATTGATGAGACTCATAACTTTTACTAAATGTCAGTGAATTGTTCTTCTTACTGTGTTATGGTTAGTCACAGTTTTAAAACTTTCAGCGTTGCTTTGCTGTAATCTACTCTGTGAATGCATTTAAAATGGAATTCTCTGCATTATAATAAAAAATTCTGTTGCAGCATATTTTTTCCAACTGATTTTTTTTCTCCCTTCTTTGTGCAGATCCTTTTGACTTGAATCATAATCTGGGTGCTGGAGTCTCTAGGAAAAGTAAGCAATTAGTGTCTACTAATGATTAATGTTTGCTGAGTTGTGCCTTTTGTGTTGTTTTCCAATAACTTTGTCTTTCTTCAATAGTGACCAATTTTATCATGAAGGCATTTATCAATGGGAGAAAGTTATTTGGTACCCCATTCTACCCAGCTGTTGGAAGAGAAGCTGTAAGTTCTCAGAGTTTTTAGTATGTTTTCCAATTTTCTTTGTCCACTGAATTGATGCACCCAAGGCAAATTTCTTTTATGTATTTAGCAATTTGGTATGCACAATATGTATAATTATACTTTGTCTGCTTTAAATGTACAGCTTAGTATTGGGCTCCTGCAATATAAAATTCAGAGGAGTGGTTGGATGGGTGATGGGTATTACTGGCAGGTTTGAGGAAAGTAAGTTTAATTTGTGTTTTTTATAAAACCTCCCACTGTATGATGTTAAGTATTGCAGAAAACTGCAAATTTGGCTGTAAAACCCAGAAACGGCTCTAGGAACTTTACTGGCTCTTCATGTAGCTAAAGAAAACAGATCCAAAAGATGTTACATTCTGTTTATTTTTCCACTTGGTGGAGATAGTAAGGATTGTTGCTTAAGCAAGGAAAAGGATGATGATTGAGGTTTTTTTTAACAGTTGACCTTTAAAATTTGCGTAGTGAGTCAGGGTGAGAAATGCGTTCATTCAATATCATTTTGGAGAAAGTACTGCTCTGTGCTACACGGTCCAGTCATTGATGTATAAGAGTTTTTTTAATAAGAGCATATAAAATACTGTAATTAGTATTTTTAAGATCAACTTAGAAAAGTGTTTTCTAAAACAGTTCAGAGGACTGTTCTGCCAGTGGCTTTGAACAGAACTGGAATTTCTAAAGGATTTAAACAATCTTTTGAAAGCTTTTATTTCCTGTCATCCTTCCCTATCTTCTCTTTTCCATTTGCTTGCTTTATCTGTGTTTTTCTTCTGAGTTTGTACCTCCATTTCAGTCATTCAGGCAAGACAGTACTTCCACAATATTTCTGTTGCTCAGAGTCTGTAAACTGTGGGCTTTGTAAACCTTGTGCTGACACACATCAGAACTGCAGGTGTCCTGAGCAAATTCCAGGGGAGGGGGGTGATACAGGTCAGTCTGCAGATGCTCCATCTGTTTCCCACCTGAGCTGTGTTCTGTCTAAGTGGATGTAATCATGTCATCTGGGAAGGGACATTGGCTGCTTTGGAAAGCACACAAGCAGTGACTCAGGTACCAAAATAGATCATATGCAAAAAACTGCCCTCTGAAGAGCCTTTGAGGATGCAAAAGGTGGGCAGCAGGCTGGAGCCTGGATAAGCTGTTCTGCACATTCAGCCTCTGTCCCTCAGACCAAATAGCCCTTTTTAGCCCAAACTGCTTCATAGTTCTGAAAAAACTGCCATTATCTAGGGGAAGAAAAGGGCCAGGTATAATCTCAGAAGCAGTAATATTCAGGGAGCAATAAGAGATGAAAGCTGACAATTTTGCTTTCATTTCTCAGTCTTATAAGTGAGTGGTTTATGTATTTTATCTGTCTGATGTGTTTTGATAGGAATACTTTTTTGACTCAAAAGTGCTGACAGATGGGGAATTGGCACCCAATGACAGATGTTGTCGTGTCTGTGGAAAAATTGGTCACTACATGAAAGACTGTCCAAAGAGGAGGAGGTAAGTAATACACAAAGCTATTGTGAAATCTTTGAGGTTAAATCATGAGGGATTTGGATATTTGAAGATTGAATGGAAATGAGAAAATTGCTAGATTGCAGAGAAAATCAGAGCTTCATGTCTGATCCTTAATTCCCCCATCTTATTTTTTTGCTTTTCTTAAGAGTTTCTGATCATCGCTTTAAATCTTAAGTGTTTATGGAAGCACACACAGAATAAAATCAACAGTGTGTAGTATGTTTATATGTAGTTAAGCTGAACTTAAAACTTAGATCACTGAATTATCTTTTTATAGTGTAAATTCAGATGGAGAACATATTACCTGTCTGCAAAATTTGTCACGTGTTAAAAGGGATCTCCTGTAGTGATCATGTTCAGAAGGCAGTATTGAATTTGAATTGTTCTGTAGATCTGATAACGTACATCTGCAGGGCAGGTAAAAGTTCATTTAATAAACTCTAGGATTAGTTAAAATGTAAATAGTTAAGGTGCATTTCTGTAACGTCATACTAGTGGCAGTCACTTGATGATCTCACACTTGTAGATTAATTTCATTTAGGAATTTTGGGTCCAGGACTTCTGCAAAAGGAGCCCCTGCTACGTGCAAGTCAATCTCTCCAAAGAGAGTTTAGCAGGAATTGACAGAGAACGTGCACTTCTCACTTTTTACAGCTTTGGCTATTTAATGACCCAGTCAGCCTAGGTTGTCTGACTCCTGCTAAAGCCTGTTGAAGCCCTCAGAATGGAAATTAATCTGGGCTTTTTCATGTACTCCTTATGTTCAGTTGTGTGCTCCGTAATTCTTCAGAGGATTCTTGGTCTCTTCCTGCTGCAAAATCTTTATTTACAGCCTTTTGTTCAGTCAGCAGAGTTCAAGATACATGCAAGTGCACTGGAATCCCGTGGTCACAGGTGGACTATTTCTTTCAGATGCTCTCTGTACAAGTACTAGCACATGGAATTGCATCACCTCTTTCCCTACATCTGCCTCAGGAAAAGAAGTTGTGATCTGCTCTTCACACAAACTGCTACTACAGCACAGCCACACAGAATCTCTCTCAGATTGTACATACAGCTCCCAAAATAATACTAATATTTAACAATCCTACAGATATGTGGTGGAAAAAGACCTTTACTTCTTGTCTTGGTTCCTGATCACTAGTTCTCCTGCTATATTAGAACTGAGTGTTTGAAAGAGCCTCAGTGCTTTGCTGCACATCCTGTCTGGGCTCAGACACTGACAGAGAAATGTGCCCTCTCCAGTGAGGGGGAGGTTGCACGAACAAGCTGCAGCTCACTTGTTTTGGGTATATTCTGACTCAGTGGGATTGCCACATACAACTGCTATGCTATGCTATCCCCAGCTACCTGGCAGGCTCAGCCTGCTTAACTGCAGGCATAGTTCTGCTCTAATACAGTCAGACAGCTTTTGGACAAGTCTCGGGATCTTCTAAGTTCTTAAAGTTTATACAGGCTGTTAACCAGCCCAGAATCTGAGAGTGTTTTTTGGGGTTCCTGAGATATCTGTATTCTGGTACAGCTGTTGGTTATGTAACCATTTCCTTTGAACATAACAGTACAGCAGTTCTACAGAGATGATGTGTTTGTCTGTGTGTGGTTTTGTGATACTGCTAATAAAAATTATTGTTCAGGTTGAAGAAAAAGGAGAATGAGAAAGATGATGAAAAAGAGGTGAAAGAAGATGACAGAGAAACAAGAGAGAAAAGGTGTTTCATCTGTGGGGATGTGGGTCATGTTAGGAGAGATTGTCCTGAATTCAAACAAACCCGTCAGAGAAATAATAGTGTGCCAGGTAAGTTAGTTTATGTGTTAGGATAATTTGAAAGCTCTGAGATCCCTTTTCTCTAGGTTTCTGTACAGACTTGGTAATTATCTTCCCAAAAAAGTCCTGCAAGTCATGTTTCAGTCATTGCAAATACAGCTTTTAGTCTGTGTTGCTTTTCTTCAAGGGGAGTGATGCCTCCTGAAGTACAGTCTTTGCATGGGTGGTAAAAATGTACTCAGCAGTAAAATACAGTGTACTTCAGGGTATTGAATTATTTGTCTTCCACTCAAAATGGGTGCATTTAGAAGTAGTAATAGTAATAATAATAATAGTAATAATAATTGAATGCATTTCCTCTTCCAAATGTTTCTCAAATGTTAGCTAACCCTCCATCATCTGTGAGAGGTAAGTAAATGTATTTTCAGCAAAAATCAGCAGTCTTTCAGTAACACTTCAAAAAAAGCATACAGATGAATTAGGCCGGATCCAGCTTTCAAATTACTGATAGTACTTAGAGAAGATTAATTGCAAACCCATTCAAATCAGGCCCTTGGGTGCCTGTGGTAATTGAAAAAGGAGGGAAGGCATTCATAAGTGAACTTCAGAGAGAACCTTGCTTCTGTGTTGTGTTATCCTTTAGTCTTTTTTTTAGTTTCCTTTCTTTGCCCAGAAGTTTCTGCTGTCGCTATTGCTGTTTGAAGTGCCACTGCTTACAGCAGTAATATGGAAACCTGTATAAAGTAGAGCTCCAGCTTGATAGCAAAGTGAGCTTTGTTCCTGCTAGACTTTGTTTTACTCAAAAATAGATTTTGTGTTTAGCTCCTATACCTATTAATGTTGTGTGCTGCCAGTAGAGGGAAAAGTTTGCACTTAAAGGAGAACAGAGGTTAAAGTAATTTACCTACTCTGTGTCACATGAGAATTAAGGTATTGCTGACTCCCAGTTCTGCTCATTATTCTGTCACCTTGTGGGTTTTATTAACATTTCTGTTCCTTGATCAGGCACGCAGCTGGTCCGGAGCATGGTAAATTCCCAGCTGGTGGCTGTGGGCCAGCAGCAGGTGGAGCGACCCCTGCGCACCAGGCAGTCATCAGAATGTGTAAGTTCTGTGAGGGGGGACTGCAGGGAGCAAAGCTGTAGCAAACTAGCCATGCTGGGAACAGGTTTGCACAGTTTTTTCTCAACAGATTCTGGACTTGATAATGACAACGTTGCACTCTGCCAGTTAGTGAAACTTTGATTTATGATGTGCTGTGTCTTGGGGAGCATTTATGGTTTTTCAGTATGGAAACCTCATAGTCAAATTTGATATTAGATACCTTGCAATTCTGAAAGGCCAGATTAAGCTAGGATGCTTTTCAAATTCTCATTATTCTGACAGTGTTCTGGAGTTACTAAGGGAGATGAAGCATAGCTCATTGTTAACATGCTGGAGACTTAGGTTAGTGACAACCGTGACTCTTTGTGGTTTAAGAGATCTGTCTTAAGGGACTGTCGTGAACAGACACAGAACTCAAATAAGTCATACTTCAATGAAAAGCCTGCCAGAGCACACTAGAAGCACAAGCAGAACAATGGGGAAATTTTTGGTAGTTTTATCCTAGAATTTGTTCAAGTCTCTATAGAGCTACATAAAATGTGTTTTATCTGCTTCTGAGTGGATATGGTTAGCAGAGGGTATTTGAGCAAATACAACTGTTGGCATTTAATATTTTTGGAGCAGACAGTACAGCAGAAATTAATTTATTTTAAGCTGTTAGTCTGAGAAGCATGTGCCTGCTAATGAAGCTGTCAAGTAAGCAAATACAGTAATCAGGGCTGCTGATCACTAATGCTGTTTGTTCAGTTTACCACTTTCCTAACTGATCAGCAAGCATTTCTTGGAATGCTGGCTCCAGTAACAGAGACCTTATGACTTACAGTGTGCTTCTAAAGAGAGGCTGATACAGTCCTAATCTAAGTGACGGGCTGAACATGCCACCGGAGTATTTTTTTTAGGAGCCGTATTTTTTAGGAGCCTGGGGAATTGAAGCTGAATGTGTGGGTGGACTCAAGGGCAGACACATCATGTGCTCATTCTTGTGTCACCTGGATGTCATGGATTCCCTGTGTGTTGCATGGTTGTCATTTGGCCAGGATTTCTTGGTGAATGTGTTCTGTCCAGGAATTGTTTGAGAAGAATGGGAAGGGGGAATATTGGTGGAGTAAGAGGGAGAGAATGGGAAGCAGATCTAGGCTGGAGTGTAATATGCTTCTTCTCCTGCTGCTGGCACATCCAGTGCATGCTTGTGGTGGGTTAATATCTGCAGGAATGTTTGTGGTCAGTGCATGTGCTTTATTTTTGTAACATTTAAACTGTTAAACCAGTGATCGTCTTTCAAATCCCAGGTTTTACCTTCTTTTCCTGGTTTGATAGAAAGGTACAGGAGGCACTCATACAGGCACAGCTGGAATAGCAGCAGGGAGCAATCCCAGCTGCTGGGCTCCAGCTTTTGCCCTGGCACAGACTCACAGTGTGCTGCTAGAGGGGATGCTCTGGCATGGAGAGATCCTGCAGACACATCTGGTTATTGGAGACAAGTGACTGCCAGTTTAAATGGACAGGCAATAGTGATAAGTCAGGGATAGTGACAAGCTGCAGAGACCTTTAATTCCAGGTATTCAACAGCAGCTGAGGCTCTTGGAGCCTGGCTGGCTGCTGTAGTCTCTGGAGAGAAGAGTCAGTCTCAGGGGGAGAATGAGATCTGAGATTCAGGTCATCCTCTCTCGTTTAGGTACCTGTCTCATTTGAATGTCTCTGGAGGCACTCGTTCCATCAGCATCTTGTCTCAGTCCTTAAAACCAGAGTGGGGAATCCAGATACTGGCATTAAGTGTTGGCAGATGAGCTGAGTAACTCTTTTCCCAGCCACCCAGTTCTTGAAGTGCTTCTCTGTTTAGTTGTAATTCTAAGCAGATAAAATAGCCTCATGCCTATTTCTGTTGCTGGTGAAAGGGAAAGTTTTGTAAGAGCTCTGCAAAGGTTGTAATAATTGCTATTACTGTGCCTTTAGCCATAGCCTAGCACCAGGATATGAAGGTTGAAACTGGGTTTTTGGAATTTGCATTTCTTGTTTAGCAAATTCTTTAAAACAGTAGAAATATTAGGAGCTTACTTTGGAATTACTTAAAAAACTGTGCAGAAGTAAGAACCACTGTATTTAGAAGTAAGGCAATTAGTTACTGAGATACTGGGCTGTAAATAAGTAGGGTAGGGAAGAGACTGATTAAAAACCAGAAACAAGTGTGTGAGGAGTCTAATGAAGAGCTTGGGGCTAATGTTTGCTCAGAGTGGTGTTTCTGATGGTGGGATGTGCCACACTAACAGACCAGATTATCTGTTGGTGAAAGTCAGTGTCAGTTGAACTGCACTTACTGAAGCCAACAGGAACTTGGGTGCAGTCTTTGGGGTGTTGCTGGGGAATGTTTTGCCATTTTATGAATAGTCTAACAGTGGGTGCTTATTAAAGAAAACACCATTAAATAGCCAGTGAACTAATCAGAAATACGTGCTTTTTTTTTCCTCCAGTCTGATTCGCATCAGTCATCTTATTCTCCACAACCTCAACAATTCCCACAGAATTCCTCTCAGCCAGCCTCCATTAACCAGACTCAGCCACAATCAATATCCCAGTCTAAGCACGTTCCTCAGCCACAGCAGGGTGCACAGCCACCCCATCAGGTCCAGCTGCCTTTGTTTAACTTTCCCCAATCTCCCCCAGGTCAGTATTCCACCTTGCATAACCTGGGACTACTTCAGATGCACCATCACCACCAAATTCAGCTTCCCAACACTTCTTGGCCTATTCATGGGCCTGTTATTCACTCTGCACCGGGTAACCCTCCTCATTCTACAAATGTTCCATTTTCTATGAGATCTGGCAGCAGCAGCACCACAAATAACCAGAGCAGTGTAAGCTTGAATGATCCCAGTATCATCTTTGCACAGCCTGCTGCCAGGCCCATGGGAATCCCCAGCACTTCTCATGAGGGACACTGGCACAATCCTGTGACTCCAAACTCACTGGTGAACAATGGCACTGTGGGGAATTCAGGTAACTCTTCTCTGTTGTATCAAACCTCTCGCACTTTGTGTACAAGTGTTAAGTGTTACAGGAACAGCTAACTCTTTCAACTTGTTTTATTTAAAAAAATATGATGCTTAAGAAACCAAATCATGACTTTCACCTGTCTTTTCATAGGAAAAAAAATTAGAATCGATCACCGTAACTTTTAGGCATTAGTCCTGTCTGCCATTAATGGCTGTGCAACAATGAGAAATCCTGCATTCAACTGAGAAACCTCCTCATCACTGTTTGAATCACTCACATTTCTGTCAATGTGCTGACAAATAACGGATTCCTTATATCAGACAATCATGGAAGCATTAAGATTGGAAAATACCTCTAAGATTAACGCATCATTACATAATTTATTAGATGAATGCTGAGGTTGCAACCACGAACTTGGAGACTGGCAGAATTACAGTTGTGCAAGTTGAATATTATCTCCTCACCTTCAGTACAATATAATATGATCTTATCCATTCTTTTTTTCCTATGGTTTATCCTGCCACATTTAACTTCCATAATCTTGATGTTGATTCCTGAAAATACATTTTCCTGTGACAAGTGGGCAACAGCCTCTTGCCTCATAGCAAAGCCAAGTACACTGGTGTGTTTGAGGCTGCAGAAAAGCACTATATAATGATTAAAGCCCATCCAGTTTTCTCTGCAACATGAACTGTGGCAGCCCCTACATTTTAACTGGTAACCTTTATAGCATTAATCATGGTAGTGGTCTTCTGATTTATTCAGAGTGTGTAAGTCCTTTTAAGTTTAAAGAAATAAATCCTTAATGCAATATACTGGTGCAGTTGTTCATCACAAGATGAAAATTCGGAATCTCTTGCCCAGCCTTTCTCTGCACTAATAAGGTGATTGTCAGTAACAGTAGATTTTCAGCTGAGTCAACACTCACCAATGGGCTTCAATTATATGTTAAGGTGCTGGAGATACATGATTTTCTATTTAAAGCTTTGTGGGGAATGTATTTTAAAGGATACAGGAGCTCCTACCCATGTGTTTCATGTGTCTCCAGTGTACTCTGTCCCTACCTCTCCATTTCTGATCTTCTCATCTGTCCCCTTCTCCAGCTTTGTCTTTGCCTCAAGCAGCTCCTTCCAGTCCACATCTCCTTACTAAGGTAGCTGCCTTCTTTCAGACAAGCTTCATAAATTCTCATTCCTTCTCCGTTCTCCCAGGTTTCTTGTGCTGTCAGCCATGGTATTTTTTTCCCATCCCTCATCTTCCTTCAATTTCCAACCTCATCACACTCCTTTTCTTAGTTCTCAATCATAGTAATTTTCCTCTGTATTTGAATCAGTTTTATTTCCTTTTTGGCTTAGATGCCATTAAGGTGGGTGCACAGCAAAGATGAGCTGTCTCTTGTCTGTTTGAAGCCTGGTTTCTTACCTCCTCAGGACAATTTGAGAACAGAAAGCTTGAGGAAACTTTGTCCTGGCTCACATAACCTTGACTTGGAAGGAGCTACTTTAATTTTCTTTTCAGTAGACAACTGACCAGAAGTAGGATCATTAGAACTATCAAGACAGACAACTCTTTTTTGTGCATACTCCAGAGCTATACCTCATGTTGTGGGTCCTGCCTCCTTGGATGCTTGATTTCTCATCCTTAATGTTGCAGTGATATCAGAATTGTAAATGGAATAGCCTTACAATTTGTATATTTATTTCCAAAGTTTATCATTTTCTCTCGAAAAATCATTTTTAAAGTCAGTCCAGTAAACTAGATAGCAAGTTTCTTAAGCATGGAAGTATTAGTGGAATTCCAGTGTACATCTGAGAGTTATTTCTTGCAGTAGGATAATAGCTTTCATGTCACAGCTCTGTCAGTGATAGTGGACATTTGTGTGGGATCAGATAGTAGTAACATTGTTCAGACCTTGTATTTTTCATCACAAGAAAGACATAAAAATACTGAAATCATAGCTCTTGATTTTAATATTGATTCATCCTCTCTCTTCCCAATAATTCTATTGTAGTGAATAATGAAGTAATTTAGGTGGTAATTTTTACTGATGTATATTTAAAAAGAAAAGCAGTACATCAGACTAATCACATTAAGTCCCCTGCAAACTGTTATTTAAGATGTAAATTGTATTTGTGACTTACTGTTTAATTATTTCAACTTGCAATGTGCTTTTCCCTTTCAATTGAAAAATAGATCAGGGTTTCCAAGGACAGTTTGGTAAAATGAACCCTCCTTCTGTCCCTTGGGACCATGGGACCCCTACCCATTTTCCTCTCCTCCGAGGAGCGTGGCCTTACAATATGCCTCAGAACTACATGCAGCAGGGAAATGCCAGCTACCCACCGAACAAACCTTTCTACCCTCAAGGTACTAGAACCAGTATGTGAATCAACAGCTCATGCAACATGTCTCTGTACTGTCTCAAAGGCTTTAAAAGCCAAGGGATCGTGTGTCACTCACTAGGCTCCCTGGAACCATAGTGAATCCCAGAGTCAAATCAGCACTTCAGCTTCCTCTATGGATGAATGAAAATCTTTGTGGGAGGGAAGGGTTAAAATAAAATTCTGAAATCTGAGCCGGTTTGCAGCCTGTTGCACTTCCAGCCTCTTTTTCCTTGCTGCTGCTGGCTCACTGCAGAGCTGCCTCTGCTTCAGTAGAGGTTAGGATGATTGGCCCATGATCATGTTCAGAATATGAAGAAATTTTTGTCCTAATTCACTTTATTTGGCTTTTGTATGTTGCTTTGTGAAATGACTCACATAGATAAAAACTCGCAAGACCACAGAAGAGTTGAGGTTGGAAGGGCCCTCTGGAAGTCTAGTCCAGCCCCTCCACAGTCAGAGCAGCACTGACTGCAAAGTTAGGTCAGGTTCAGTTCATCAGGAAACTTGGAAGGACTGACTTGATTTCAAATCTGATATTTATGAAAGGTAAAGGTGTCCAGCATCTGGCAGGATGGGGAAAGGCTGTAGGAAAAAGAC
>VZRS01004239.1:0-53581 GCA_013398055.1 Ifrita kowaldi
GAGACAACACAGTTCAAGCAACAGTTTTCAGTCTTTTTGGATAAATATAGCCTGTGAGTAATAAATTATGAAAGTATGGATTTAACACCAATGTCAATTAGCAAACTCATGTTTCCTATATTTTGGCAGGAGAAGCAACAGTGCAGCTTAAGAAAAGAGTTTGGAGTAGGTATAAATATAAATATTTTTTAAAAAGCAACAAAACTCCGTGAAACACACCAAGAGAAACAGAAATCAGTACATATAGTTATGTATTTATATACTTCCAGAACAGAGAGAGTGGAACAGATACGCAAATTTAAAAAGGCTGTGGTTTATACAGGTTTGAAAAATAAGTATTAAAGCAGTATTAAAAGAACTTAAAATAAGTATAAGTATTAAAAGAACTCGAAGTTATCTGAACGATTAATTCTATTTTTATATCCTGCATAATATAAAAACTATGTGCTTCTACATACTTTTCTAATAAGAGGTGTTCATTTACTTTACTTTAAATACTGTCATGTATTCTTATTTGTTTCCCAACACACTCACGCATATTTGGGTCCAAATAAATCCTATTAAAATACAATATTTTAAAAATATTTTTCAGCAAATGTCAAAGAACAAAATTGATATGACCTCTCAGTAACGCTGGAGAACAAGATGCTGTAAGGATAGAACAGAGGACTTATAGTGAATTATTTACTTAGGAAGAGTAGAACTAAGATTTGGGAGTCTATTGTACTGTTTTTTTTGCCTTGTGATGAAATCTCCAAATTCACATGAAAAACATGACTGATACAAGAGGCGTTTAAGTGTTATAGTTCTATCTTTAGAACTGTATTATGTCACGGTTATTTTCTTATCTAAAAACAACATAAAAATGCATAAGATTTCACCTATTTTATTTTAAAATTCACAAAAGTATGAAGTAGCAACATTCTGTCGTGCATACTATGTGAAAAATCTACTTTTAATTCCAGACAAAAAACAACTGGGCGTCCAATTTATTGTGTGAAGGGGACTTCACACTTTTCAGTCAAACAGTTGATTAAGTTGTTAGTAAATTATTCAACAGGATATATTGAAGAAACAGATGTTTAAAAGACAAAATTACGTTTAGGACACATCTACTCTTAGCATACTACATTAGCAGTAGATTAAAAAACATTACATACCTACAAATAAATGGCAGTGATGATCGTACAGTAGGTATTTTTTAGAATGTGGATTGATTGCACTAAAAATATACATGGAAAAATCTTTCTCTTTACATGTCACAAGGTAGAGAAGGAATAGCCTATGAAGATCAAAAGAGCTGGGTTTAAAAGCAGTAAAATTCATACTACTAGTGGAATAAGAATATCCTAAGCAAGCCAAGAAAATGAATAATGTAAGGGAAGCTGAAAAAATAGAAGAATATTGTGCAAATCAGAAAAAGCAACAGGATAAATAATTTCAGAATTTATCTAGCATACTAAAAAGAAATACACTGACATTTTCCAGTGTAAATACTGCTAAATCACCTGTAATATGTACAAACTAAACCCAAGAAAGAAATTAAAACTGCAAAAAAATCCCAGAGCATCATATCTCAACTCTTCAATCAATGAAACATTAACTTTCTGATTACTGAAAGCCACATATTCTTGGTGAAATTAAACTTTCTAATGGGCTGTGCCAAATCAGTAGAAATAGTGGAGTAATTCCAGGAGCCTTTAGAATGCCTTCAGCTACTGAAATCGCAGTGTTTAAGAATTTGATTTACAAAATCCAGGCACCATAAGGTCTGGTCACTTTAGAAAAATTTCAAACTGCAGATGTTACTTACAAAATAATAGGATTTTACTTCTGGATTGTTTAATATAATATTTTATTCAAATTGGGAACAGCTGGTGAATAAACCTAGGCATTTCTAAAAAATGAAATAAAGAGAATGATCACCATTTTCAGTTTACATATAGTCACTTTTGCCAATTTCATCCATAAATAATCCTAATGGACAGTGAATTGAAATAAAAGTTCATTATGAGATGATACAACTACTTCATATCCTAAACCCTACTTCTAAAAATAGGATTGTATTTCCTCAGTAGAACTATAGGTCACACATTGTTATATTTTAACACCCAGTTCTTTTANTATAAGTATTAAAAGAACTCGAAGTTATCTGAACGATTAATTCTATTTTTATATCCTGCATAATATAAAAACTATGTGCTTCTACATACTTTTCTAATAAGAGGTGTTCATTTACTTTACTTTAAATACTGTCATGTATTCTTATTTGTTTCCCAACACACTCACGCATATTTGGGTCCAAATAAATCCTATTAAAATACAATATTTTAAAAATATTTTTCAGCAAATGTCAAAGAACAAAATTGATATGACCTCTCAGTAACGCTGGAGAACAAGATGCTGTAAGGATAGAACAGAGGACTTATAGTGAATTATTTACTTAGGAAGAGTAGAACTAAGATTTGGGAGTCTATTGTACTGTTTTTTTTGCCTTGTGATGAAATCTCCAAATTCACATGAAAAACATGACTGATACAAGAGGCGTTTAAGTGTTATAGTTCTATCTTTAGAACTGTATTATGTCACGGTTATTTTCTTATCTAAAAACAACATAAAAATGCATAAGATTTCACCTATTTTATTTTAAAATTCACAAAAGTATGAAGTAGCAACATTCTGTCGTGCATACTATGTGAAAAATCTACTTTTAATTCCAGACAAAAAACAACTGGGCGTCCAATTTATTGTGTGAAGGGGACTTCACACTTTTCAGTCAAACAGTTGATTAAGTTGTTAGTAAATTATTCAACAGGATATATTGAAGAAACAGATGTTTAAAAGACAAAATTACGTTTAGGACACATCTACTCTTAGCATACTACATTAGCAGTAGATTAAAAAACATTACATACCTACAAATAAATGGCAGTGATGATCGTACAGTAGGTATTTTTTAGAATGTGGATTGATTGCACTAAAAATATACATGGAAAAATCTTTCTCTTTACATGTCACAAGGTAGAGAAGGAATAGCATATGAAGATCAAAAGAGCTGGGTTTAAAAGCAGTAAAATTCATACTACTAGTGGAATAAGAATATCCTAAGCAAGCCAAGAAAATGAATAATGTAAGGGAAGCTGAAAAAATAGAAGAATATTGTGCAAATCAGAAAAAGCAACAGGATAAATAATTTCAGAATTTATCTAGCATACTAAAAAGAAATACACTGACATTTTCCAGTGTAAATACTGCTAAATCACCTGTAATATGTACAAACTAAACCCAAGAAAGAAATTAAAACTGCAAAAAAATCCCAGAGCATCATATCTCAACTCTTCAATCAATGAAACATTAACTTTCTGATTACTGAAAGCCACATATTCTTGGTGAAATTAAACTTTCTAATGGGCTGTGCCAAATCAGTAGAAATAGTGGAGTAATTCCAGGAGCCTTTAGAATGCCTTCAGCTACTGAAATCGCAGTGTTTAAGAATTTGATTTACAAAATCCAGGCACCATAAGGTCTGGTCACTTTAGAAAAATTTCAAACTGCAGATGTTACTTACAAAATAATAGGATTTTACTTCTGGATTGTTTAATATAATATTTTATTCAAATTGGGAACAGCTGGTGAATAAACCTAGGCATTTCTAAAAAATGAAATAAAGAGAATGATCACCATTTTCAGTTTACATATAGTCACTTTTGCCAATTTCATCCATAAATAATCCTAATGGACAGTGAATTGAAATAAAAGTTCATTATGAGATGATACAACTACTTCATATCCTAAACCCTACTTCTAAAAATAGGATTGTATTTCCTCAGTAGAACTATAGGTCACACATTGTTATATTTTAACACCCAGTTCTTTTAGAATCAGTGAGGAGCTCTGGCCCTGTTCACTGTGCAGCTGAAGATATTTCTTAAATTGTCAATGACTTCAGTGGTCTCTCTTTCCATTCAATGCTACCAGACTTTTTAGGGATGACCCATGAGTCACTGTAGCCCTTGTTTTCACTCCAATTACTGCCAAGAAATGAGATCATTCCCCAGATAAAGAATCACTATCTTTTCTGGCCACCAATTTAAGCCCTAAGATCAGTATACCTGGGCCTGTTTGGGTGGCTATTGGCTTATTTACAGCCAGCCTTGACAGGATGGATTCTGGCATGAGGCTGTCTCCAAGGATTGTGCCTTCTGGCTAGCTCTCCTCTAGACAGTAGTGCCAATGCAGTCCCTCTTGATGAAGAGGACAATCAGAATGATTATCCATTAAAGCCAGCTGTTCTGAGCAAACTGAAACCAAGGGGGACATCCTGGAAATAGCTTACATGGGGGATCTTTTCTAAGTGCTGTCCCCAATAAGCTGGACATCCCAACTAACCAGCAATCAAATTCTTGCCAAGGTTAGTAATTTCATTATAAATAAATAGCTTTTCAGTATTCTTTAACCAGGTGTGTCTCTGCCTATGAAGAAATATACAGGATGGTCCCACAAACGCACATATTGGCTCGTTCTGCAGGTATTTGAATAATCTCAAAACCTAGCAACTGTTCAGTTGCTCAGATTTTGTCCATGAACTTAAAGCTCATGCTTTTGTATAAGGCCAAATGAGACCTCAAAGTGTTAATGAGTTTTCTCTGTGATTATGGTCAAAATATTAAACTTGTATGAGTCTTGTCTAAAGGGCATCAGGAAAACCCTGTGTTAAAGAAGCTCATGAAGTGAATGCTCTGTGGCTGGAGAGCCCTGGTACGTTCAAAACCTCATTCGGACTAATGTGGTTAACGTGGTATCTGATTTGGTGGCTGTCTTGTGCATATTCATATAGATGCAAACAATATTCTGCCCTGATGCCTCTCATTTACCTGTGTGAGAGTATAAAGCTGTGTAGTCTCCATGCTCTGAGGTTTTAAAAACAGGGCTGAATAATGTCCTGAGGAAACCTTCTCTGGCCTCACGGCTGATTAGGTTGGAGTTTGACCTAGAAACATCTAGAGACTCCTTCCAAGCTTATCTTTTGATATCATCATCCTAAGATATTTGTTGATATCAGGTGAATTACCATTAATTCTCTGGTGAGTCAACCTCGACTGATTGCCAGGTGTCCACCCATTCTTTTTCACTCGCCCTCCTCAACTAGACAGGGGCAGAAAATATGATGAAAATCTAATAGGTCAAGGTAATAACAGGGACATCTTCTAGAAATTATTGTTGTGAGCAAAACAAACTTGACTTGGGGCATATTGATTTAATAATTTGCCAATTAAAAACAGAGTAGCATGATGAGAAACTAAGACAAAAACTGAAAGCCCTCCCCAGCTTCTTCCCAGGCTCAATTGCTCTCCTTCAGTGTCAACGCTTCTACCTCCTTCTGCCCCCAGCAGTGCAGGGATATGAGGAATTGGGGCTGGAGTCAGCCCGTAACAGTTTCCTTCATGCTTATCCTTCCTCCTCACTTTTCTGCTGCTCCAGCACGCAGTCCCTCCTGTGGGATCCAGACCTTCACGTACTGCTCCAGTGTGGGTCCTTGCCACAGGATGCAGATCTTCACTACTGCTCCAGCTGCTCCCTTTCCATGGGGTCAGTCCTTCAGGAGCCGGCTGCTCCAGTGTGGGTCCCCCACGGAGTCACAATCCTGCCAGCAAACCTTCTCCAGCGTGGGCTACAGACTCCCTGGAGTAGGCTCTCCATGGGCTGCAATTCCCTTCTTGGGATCTTCTGCATCATCGGTGTGGGCTCCTCCACGGGTACAGTGCTGATCTCTGCTCCCCTGCAGGGCTGCAGGGGCACAGCTGCCTCAACATGGTCTCCTCCAAGGTGAGCTATCACTTTTACTGTGATATGTGTGACTCCCCCGACGGGGGAGGATTACAGAGTCCTGGCCAGAAAGTTGAAAAGACGAGAGGAGTCTTTGGATTCTTTGCTTTAGATAGTTGTTTTAATTAGCGTTATCAGAGAAACAGAGTGCTGGACACAGCACCCTGCAGAGAGTTAAAAGATGGGCACCGAAAAAGAGCTTATCACAAATTCTTGGCCCTTTTAAAGGTAATTGACCCAATAGAAGTTTGAAACGAAACATATTTTCACTTTTCTGCCAATGCCCAACAAACCCAGCTCCTGCGTGGACAGGAACTGCGGAATTTTTCATCCAATCACTCTAAATCACTTTTGCTGCAAGACATGGAGGTGTAGAAAAAGGAGAAGGGGTCCTGGAGAACAACAACTGTCCTCCATCTTGGCATTTTTAGCTTTTATCTATTTACTACATAAACAACCCCAAAACCTCTAAATTCTTCACCTTGTGACACCACTGCAAACTATTCTATCATCTGGTTCAAACCCTTCTAGATTCAAACTCTTCCCAGAGTGTTGGCAATTTTTTGCATGGACAGAGGTCAAAATAAGTGTTGTCCAGGGGGGATAAATCTTTTCAAACAGGCAGAGGAATATCCCCTGCACTTTGGATACCAACAGTGAGCAAGGGAATCTCAGTTCTGGCACTGGAGCACCTCCTGCCCCTCCTTCTGCACTGACCTTGGGGTCTGCAGGGCTGGTCCTCAGATTTTTCTCAGGTGTCCCTCACAGCTATTTTTCTTTGCAGTTTATTTGCAGTGTTTTTCTGTGTTGTTAAATGTGTTATTACAGAGTCACCACGATCTTGGCAGAGGGATTGGCTGTTGCCCACAGTGGGTCTGCTGTGGGTCCATGTGTGGGTCTGACCCATCCTCCCCCTCCAGTGGCCACTCCTGCAGCATGTCCTGCCGAGACTTGGACACTTGTACCTGGTACAAGTTCTGCTCAACAGCATTCTAAACTTGGTTGCCCCAAGGGCAGAAGGATCACACAGGAAGGAAAAAGAAGTCGGTGAATTTTTTATATTTTTTCCCAAAATGGGATCTTTGTCCTGAAACTTCATGCTGATTCCAAGCTGAGAATGCTTTCTTTGAAAGCTTCAAAGTAGTAGGTGAAACAATCAATTTAGAAGACCCAAGTGTTTTTCTGAAAAGGTCAAAATTGTTTCAGTCAGCTCTCTGCCCCTTCTGCCAGTCCTTACATCTTTTACAAAAAAGCCTGGATCACTAGTAATGGTTGTATACAGGCAATATTGCCTTCTTGGGTTTTTTTTACACCCCTATTGAGAGAGCAGTATAAATAAAAGACTTCTACTAATTTTTAATGATATATTTGTTAATTTTTGATGGTACAGACAGCAGCAAACAGAAATACAACATCAATTTTTAACTGGTGTTAAAACTTAGTAACACTGGTAAACTTAGTAGCATTTTAGTCTGTACAAACACACATCTATAAATATGCAAGGAATGGTGCAGAACTTGGCTACAAGCATCAGTTGGGTTAATAGACTTCAAGGTATAAATAAGCAGCCATTCAAAATGGTATTTCAGGTATGCTGTTCTGGCAATGAATTACGATGCTAGGAATCCAGACCCTATCAAAATAGCATGAACGCAATATAGAATACACGTACAAGCACATTAAAAATTCATTGTGATCATTCAGTGCTAGCAGCAATGGAAATAATCAGTGAACTTAGTATTACGAATATGGAACACCATCAGTTTGTAAAGGAAAAGAATTTCTGTAGATACATTAATAGAGAAGGAATGGCTTAATCTCATTAATCTTCTCTTCACAGATGCCGTGTACAGAGCCCTTATATCCTTGGAGCACTGCTGTATCAGTCCCTAGCAATCTGTGCTATTCTGTAATGCGGTGGGTTTGAGAATATGCATATATTAGAATAGTACTACATTTTATATGTTGTGTAAACTGAGTAACATTCCTAGTTTCGTGTTCTAGAAAATAAATTAATGTCCATGGTGTAGTCAATTTGTACATAATATTTATTGTGCTGTGCATACGGGTGCATACACTTTGATTTATTCAGGATCATCTATGAACATCTAATGTGGGACACATTGTTCTCCAAGGCTGACAAAATCCCACTTTTATTTTCAAGGTATAGAAATGTACTTTGCTTCATGAGCAATTGCTTAATTTTGCATGTTCAGGTGTGGGAGAAAAGAACCTCCAAACACTGAGAAACCCAAAACCAGTATTATATGAGCAACCTAGAGCATGCATTGCTGTTTAACCCAGGTGCTTAGGAGGAGTTACAGTGAGACAGGTCACCAGTTCCTCGCTGGAAGCACCAGAAGCACACCTTTAAAAATTGTGTTTTGCCATGCAGCAAGGGAGGAAGCCAGGCCAGCAGGGCAGCCTGGGATTTTGAGGAGCACAGGAGGTCTGTGGAAGCAGATGAAGGGCAGGAACACCCATGGTGCTTAGACCACATTCCTGTTGCCTTCAAGGCAAAATGCTGCTTTGGAGGATAAGACCTGTGCAAGCAGCATTTGCACTTCAATTCCATCAAAGCTGTTTACATTTTCATGACCTCATCTGATACTCTCTTTCTGTCCCTGCTTGGCAGGCCCAGCTCCTACAGAAGCAACTCCTGCTTGGAGCTTTTTTATAATACTTTCATCCTCTTTCTCTTTTTCAGTTTGTATGCTCTTTTCCTCCATTTTTCCTTTTATTTCTCTCCTCTCTGATGTGCCTCTCATAGTTGCTTTTACTTTCCTAGCTTTGACCTCTGTATGGTACACTTACTTTTCAGTTCTTTTCATCCCAGCAACAGATGTTCTTTCTCCTCCTCCTCCTCTTTCTCCTGCACTTTTCTTGTATACTCCCCTCTCCTCTCCTATGCTGGAAATTGAGCTTTTTCTTTTTTGTTTCAGCCAGCTGAATGTTAGCATGGCCTAGTAATTTGAACTCAGAAGTGGGGGGGCAGTAAATTAGACTGTTATACAGACTGATGAGGAGCAGTAGGTAAAGTTGTACTATTAAAGCCTGTGTCACACATACACTACGAGAATATGAAAGGCAGCAGTACCAGGACTTTAAAAATGCTCTGAACCTCTTATTTACCTCATCCATTTCTTTGAAAAACACTAGGTGCTGATAATTTTTATTCCGAATGCAAGATGAGTTCTATAATTTCCTTGCTTTATTAAGGGACTTCCTGTCCCATGCAGGTCTCATTTACATTTTTTTCATGGGTTTTAAGGAGAGAATCAAAAGTTAAAAAAAGAGACACACAGAAACATGTCAGTCAGGTGTAACCACATTTAGAAACTCCCAGAAAAGGGGCAAACTGTCCAGCCTGTCCTGTTGATCAGCCTGCCTTAGCAATTCCAGAAAACAAACTTTATCAGAGCAAGTTCTTAGGTTCTGCAGCAAGAAATGTCCCCCATATTGAAGGGAATGTGTTAAACAGGAAACCAATTAGGCAGTGTAGTGGCGCTGACTGACATTGAACTGGAGCAATCCCTTTGCAGGCTCAGCATCACTCATAATCAGAGACTGGTGTAGGAGCTTGAGGGAATCCTTCCCATCCATCTGCTACCAAAAGGAAATTTGAAAGGAAGACACAGCAGGCTACATGTGACATGCTTTACTCTGCATCTTCTCATATTAATTATCTGAATCTACAAGATATATGACAACCTGGTTATTTCCTTAATCAGTTGCAGAGAACTATTTAAATCTCTTTGCTCATGAAATCAACACAGATAAGTACAGTCACTGAAGAAAAGATTTATTTCTTCCAATTTCCTGCAACATCCCATCACCATCCCATCTCATCAAAGCTCACAATAGGTGATGTTCTCCAGACAATAACTGTGTTTTCAGCATTTAAGGTTCAGCTTAAGAGCACTCCTTATCCAGAAAGGGCAATTCTTCACACAAATTTCATTAGAAAATCTCTAGGTTTTCAGATTATCCAAAACTTGAAGTGTTGCTGCATACTACAGCTGGTATTATTTTAGTATACATCTCACAATAGTGAAAATGGAGATTAGCTACACGAGAATGACAGGTTTAAACTAGAAACTGCATTTAAGATTAGCATTGTA
The DNA here is from genome assembly GCA_013398055.1 of Ifrita kowaldi. Taxonomy (NCBI): domain Eukaryota; kingdom Metazoa; phylum Chordata; class Aves; order Passeriformes; family Cinclosomatidae; genus Ifrita; species Ifrita kowaldi. Next base: position 9,948 of record VZRS01004239.1, read on the forward strand.
GATCTCAGTTGTGAATGTGGCTCTAATATCCAAGCATCAGAAGACAAAATAAAGATCTAATACCTGCAAAAAAGAAATTTGGACCTGAATTTTTAAAAATTAAGGTTCCCAGTGGTGAGTTTATTAAACATAAAAGTAGTCAGTTGTTTTCTCCATCAGAACTTCCTACTGATGGCTTATATATAAACATTTTCCTTTATGGGTGGGAAAAACTCCCTATATAAAATGTTTGTCTTAATTGACATCTATATCACTCTAACGAGGTCTTGACTGGTTGCCTCCCTGACCTGGCTTGGAGTTCTGGCTGAGAGGAGCCCTCTCAGCTTGTGTTTGCCTTGCCTAGGTCATTGCTTAGGTTTATTGTGTCCCTGGGTTTATTTCTGCGACATTTGTAGACTTCTGCCTAATTAACCTCAGTGGAACAGAATTGAAGATCTCCAAAACGTGCATCCAGAAAGTGGCAGAGAGGAAAAGAAGAGGTGATGGTTACAAACAAATGTGGTTTCTGCTGTGTTTGAACAGTGTGAGGCCCAAAAGGCAGGAGACTGGCTATCTGAGTCCCTCGTCAATTGCCAGCCAGCATGGCTGGCCTATCTTTGGGATAAAAGACGCTTCACTAAGTGTATTCAGAATGACTGCTTTTTACAAGAATGCCAGAGTATATCTGATGCCTTGGAACAGGCATAGCACCAGCTCCCTGAGATGTATGTTTTGGCCTACCATTGCTCATTGTCTTACCCCAAAGATGCATGCCTGGAGCTATTCTAATGGGATAGGAAAAAGTGTAGTAGTTTGGAGACAAGAATCTCCTTTTTGTGTTTAAGCATGGATCTACTCAGTTGTATTTTATTAAGAAAAGTGACAGTTTGTCCACTAGGTAGTATTCTGTGAAAAAGTCTTCTCTGCAAGGAGATGACCTCCCAAACATCTACAGTCCTTCACAGCCTTTGTTTCTTTTCCTGCAGAATTCGGCTACAAGGTACCAGCTTAAACTGCGAGAGCATCACTTGAAGTCATGAAGAGAATGCTTGGTTTTTTTTCCTCTTGGTAAGTTAGATTGTTACATCTTGGCACCCAATTACCTTTACTATTAAAACTTATTTAAGTTCTGCCGAGGAAGCTAAGCATAAGCAAAATAAAACAGGATCATCTGGTTCTTCTTTGCATAGGGGTAACTTGTCAAAGTCTTGACAAACACTTTGTAAAACCACATGACACACAAAATTAGTTTCAATAAACAGCAGCTGAAACAAGATGTTTTTTCTTGCTTTGATAAAAGTATACAGATTTTTCAGTTTCTAATTTTAGCTCTATAGTTTACAACAAACATCCCAAAAGCTTTATTTTATATTTTTTGGGGTGGAGGAGATATAATTAATGACATGTTTTCCTATTAAAAAATTAGCAAGTGAGAGATACTTATTATTTCCTTGATTGTTAAGTGTGTGTTTGCAGTGTTGCAATCTTCTGGGGTCTTGTTAAATGTGTGAAGAAAATCAAGAATGGATTGTCACTCAGTCCCATGTCAGTTCAGAGGACTTTAAGGTATTTATTGCTACAGAATTACTAATAAATACAACCAGGTGTTCAAGTTTACTTTGTGGCCTTTTAAGATTTTTTGTTTGTTTGCTTTGGTTTGGATTTTTTTTTTTTTTTTGTTTGCTTGTGTGGGTTTTTTTATGTCATCGTTGCGCTGTAGATCTGAACTTTGGCCTTACTGTACCATTTCTTGTAATTAAGTGGTCTCAACTGGCATGTCTTACTTTAAGGACTCTAAATGTATTGTGTAGAGCATAATGTCAGCATTTTTGCATGAAATATTAAACTGATAAATATCTGAATAAATTTCTTTTCACAATGTTTTTGACCATAGATTCTGATGATGCAGTGGGTGCACGTATGTCTAATGTGTAGTAGTAACACGAAATCCAGACAAATCAGTAGTTGACAGCATCCCTGAATGTGTTTTAAGTAAAACCTTCATCAGTGAAATGAGAAATGTCAATTCATGCACCATTGTAACGTACTCAAACTCTTGCCTCGGAACGCTGTAAAATGCTATGTGGAAAGTATTCTTTTTCCACTGTGTGCTTTGCTCCTCTTTTGGGTGGAAGAAAAGTAGAGTTCCTCATAGCATGTTGAAGCTCAGGAGAACCCCCGTGGCTGAGGACAGTTGTGTATGGGCCAGTGGGCGGTGCCAAACCAGAGCAGGGCAGTGCTGCTGAACGAGTTGCACCTTATTTTTCTTGTAAAGACTACAGACTCTACTGGACAATAGCTATTGAGCAGTTGTCTCAGTAAGGATTTTTTCTTTAATGGAAGATGCATGCAGGGTTGTACATGTAGCCCAGAGAGTATGTGCTGTTTCCCCCTGTTTTCATGTTAATCTTTTTGCATTAGACCTCGGTGCTTTTTCTCTGCTCATTGTTTGAGCAGAGAACTGGGTCCAGGAAACTTGTCTTTCCATGCAAAGAAGGATGAAAAGCTTGCTTTGTGCCTCCCTTACACTTCTCACTCATTCCCTGGAAGCCCACATGGATAAGATGCAGGAATTGCATCCCTACATATCAATGGAAAATAGTGATAGGTAAATGATAGTGATAACAGCTAAAACAAGTCATCATGACTGTTGCTACATGATCAACTTCCTAATAGCCAATGTTTGTGAACAAAACTGTGTAAAAATGAGGGAGAAAGCAGATATGCCACTCTGAGTCCTTCGAGCAGTCTAATTGCTGGTATGTTAGAATATGGATATGGGTCACTTCATGTATAGGAGTCCTTGTGGTGCCATGTCTTGTTTACACAACCTCACTGAAAATACTGCATTACAGCTAAACCCGAACATTTTAATGAGGGTGTACTGCATCACAGAGGCTGCAGTGAGTTCTGCTGGGTACTTCATCAAACAAGCAATAGACAAAAATGCCTTTATGCCCTAGTCCTGTACTTACATGCCTGAGTTAAACGTGTCCATAAGTGTTTGTGTGATGAGAGCTTACGTCAACAAGTTTCCCTCTGTGGTGCTTGACCTGTGTTTTTTCTTGTAGAGAGAAGTAAAAAGGAGCTCAGTTTCCTAATGGATTTGGAAAACAGATGACTATCTCAGAATCTTCATGAGTTGTGAGCTGGTCTTGATACTTGAAATACTGAGGCAGGGCTGGTCTTCTGTAACATGGAGCTCCAGTGAAAGATTGGGCCCCACATTTTTGCCCCCTATTTGCTTTGACTTCCGAGCTTCTCAGGGCTCATACTGGTTTATAGTATAGATCCCATCTATTCCATCCCCTGTTCCTCTGCTCCCCTGGCTGATTTTCTCACTGCTTAAGTTCAGAATCCCCTCCCAGTCTTTCAGCTCAAGTAGCAGGTTCTGGTACTGTTGCTTTATGAAGTGCTTAGATGTAGGCAGCAGCTGGCTAGGAGACGAGTTCATAAGTTAACTTCTCTGTGCTCTAAACACTAGCATCAGATGAACATGAGTGCATATTTTGTATTTTCCCTATGGACCAATCAGCTAATGTGCAGCAGCACAAAATGGATCTTCAAAAAGAGAAGATCGAAACGAAACGAAATAGATCACTTGGACAGTTTATAGGCAACATGTAACCCACACTAGTATTGACTAAACTGCTCAGCCTTGTGATTGTGGCTATGTGAACACTTAAAAATTATAATTAAAGATTTTGAAGCAGTTTTGGGTTCACTGAGCCCTCCCTTTCCTCCCTAACACTTTTCACAATTAACCAGTGATTTACACATATATAATGAGTTTCACTGACTTAGGGGGTAATTTATGTCATGATGTTCATGATATATGGATCTAAATAGACTAAAGAGAGGGGGAAAAGGAACCATCTGTTCTCTAGAAAATTGTCTGCTGTCAGAGGGGCTCAAGAACAGTTTGAAAAATGTGTTTAGAAAGCCATGTATAAATTTTCTAAATTTTCTGTGCTTTCTGGATGGCATTCTCATTGGGTATATATTGCCCAGGAAAAAAGGTTAGGAACTCGAATTTTTAAACTTTTGCTAGTCTTCATAAGTATTTCATACGTTTTTCGAAAGGCTTTATTTTTATGAACGTATACAGTGGATATTGCCCTGATCTTCACAGTGCTCATGGAGTACTGTTTTTGCAGCTACAGGATGGATATGGAGATCTCAATACCCCAAAGTCCAAGTTCAAACATGAAAATGGGAGTGGCATTTCTTGGGAGCTGCAGAGTTTTATTTAGGACAGGTGTTTAAAAGCAGACTTACCTACATACCCAGTAGAGTTTGTCAACATAATTTCCTTGTGCCCCTCTCTTAATGCTACATGAAAAAGTTAATGACTACAAGAAAAACACTTCTGCAAATTCTTAAATTTATACGTACAAACTTTGTACCTTCTTCAATAGTACTACTCACACATACAGACTTCACAGGCACTTGTGGGAACAGGGCTTAACTTGTGAGATCCCTCTTCTACCTAAGAGGGAAAAATCCTGGAGTATAGGTATGTGCAGTGATGAAAGCACAGAGGTGGATTGGTGTGTGCTCCAGAAACTATAGACAGCAACTGCAAAGGCAGTTGGAGGTTCTTTTGTGTTCCTCCTTTTGTTGGTTGGGTTTTCGTTTCGATTTTTTACATTGATTTTTATTTATTTATTTATTTGTTTTTAATAGTACAGAGCTGTTGCTTTGTAAACTATATATACCTGTAGGTAGCTCAGTATTTAACAGCATCATGGAGAATACACTTACGACCAAGGGCACTTTCAAAAATTCAACCTTTGCTCGACCCGTGATGTCTCCTGAAGCGCTTCTCCGTCAAGTACAGAGACAAAACCCGCTCCCCGACTTGAGGCTCGTGGGAACGGAGCCGGCGCAGCCCGCAGGGGTCAGTGCTGCCGCGGAGACCGGGGCCGCGGCCGCCGGGACGGGCAGCTATGGCCGGAGGTGACGGGGACAATCGAGGGACACGGGCCGGGGCAGAGATCATAGACCCCGCCTCACAGCAGAGCTGCGGGAGAGGGCAGCGACGGCCCGGCTCCGCATCTGGAATGCCGGCGGGGTCCCGTGCGATGATGCGGCGCCGTGCCGGTGCCGGGCAGGTGCCGTCCGCCGCTCTCCGCCCCAAAGGAGCTCCGGGGGAGCCCTGCCCGGCGGCCGGCAGGAGGCGGCCGGCGCTGCCCGGTCGCTGGGTCTCTCTTCCCTCCATCCCCCCGCCCCCGACGGGGAGGAGGCGAGCGCTGCCGGCGCCCCCCCCGCACGGCCGCGGGCAGCCGGNCTCCATCCGCGCAGCTGGGGCGCGGAGCCGGGCGCGGCCCAGACCCGGCTGCGCCTCAGCCCCTCTCCGCCGCCGCCCGGGGCTTTTCTCGCCTCCCCGCCCCGTCCCCGGCCATCGCAGCAGGCATGGGCTGTTTCTGCGCGGTCCCGGAGGAATTTTACTGCGAAGTTTTGCTCCTGGACGAGTCCAAGCTGACCCTGACCACACAGCAGCAGGGCATCTAGGTAGGGACGCCGGCGGGGCTGCGGAATGCGNCGGCGGGGCTGCGGAATGCGATGCGGGAGCGCCCGCGGGGCTGCCCGGCGGCGGCTGCCTCCCGCCTGCGCTGCGGTAGCTAGGAAGGGAGCGGCGGCAGGAAAAAGGGGTTTCGGGAGGCGAAGGAATAACGTCGTAACTTTGCTTACGGTCGCGCAAAGGACAGATGGATCGGGGTGACACGCGCCGGCGGGGCAGACGTGGCTTTGGGAGGCTTTACATCGAGATAGTGACTTAAAGCGAGCAGGTGCCGACCACCCCGTGGCATTCGGGACGCCCGGCGCAGTGGTATTGTTCTCTACCTGCCACACAAAAAAAAAAAANNNNAAAAAAATAAAGGAAAAAAAAAAGAAAAAAAAAAAGAAGGAGAAGGCGGCTGTGTGCACGGGGTGTTGCGCACCCGTGTTGAGTCACTGCCCGCTCCCTCTGCCTTGGGCCGTGCCCGCCCTGGGGCGCGCTCTCCCGGGAAAGGGCCGGCGGCAGCGGTGCGGGACGGGCGGGCGGGCAGCAGCTCCCGAGGGCAGGGGTGAAGGTCCAGCCGTGTCCCCAGCGCGGGGTCCCGTCGCCCGGCCGGTGGGAACAGCTCCTTCCCCGCTGCAGCACTCTCGGCACGGATGAACTCTTCAAAGTAGTCATCTGCCAAGCGCTAATGAGCCCTGACAGAGCATGCGAAAACTGAGATTTTTCTAAAGGCCCTTAACTTGGTCCTGTTTGGTTAAGCCTGATGACAGCTAATGGCATGTCGCAGACACTTGAAGTCCTTGTTCAAAGAGCCGGGAACTTGAATTTATTAGCAACATAAGAACATGGTTTCAGTGTTGGATCAGAAAAAAAAAAAGAAGAAGAAAATACAAAGAAAGAAAGAAATTAGTCCTTCTAAAATTTATTGTTGGAAAGGGCTGCCTGTTTTAGCTTGAATAATTAAAGTTTGGTGAAGTAGCTGGGGGAAGGAGAACCTGAAGGAGGGCAGCAAGGAGAGTGGATTTACATGTAACAATATGTTTTGAACTGTCATCAGTGGTATTACCAGGCCTACATGTATAGAGAATCGTCAAGCTTTGCTGAATCAACTGCCTGCAGATAGGCTCGTAAATCCATGCTTAGCACAGAGGAGCAAGCAAGTCATAGTGATGTGGAATTCAGTATCTGTGTAGGGTCTTTGAAGTCTAAGTTTAGACACTTCTGGGAAACCTTACCTTTCCATGTGCAGATGTGGGTATGTATATCATGCATGCATATGTGCTTTTGTGCAGTGAATGTGCACAAATGTCGCAGAAGAAGTATGTCAGAAAAGTAATCTGCAAAGATAGTCCTGTGGTTAGTCTAATGAATCTAAACCCTGAAAGTGGAGGGTTTGTGCAGTGTCTAATTAAAAGTAATGTCCCATGGTAAAGAAAGAGTCTGAAGATGTAACTTCTTTCCAAGAATGCATGACTTGCAGTGCTGGGAACTGTCTTGTTTAACATGAGGGTGTGGTTTCCTGCCATTCTTAGTGTGATCTGAATGTGGTATAATGCTGAATATTTCATCCTTTCCACCTGCTCCTTCTGTGTCTTGAACCTAACCACAGAGCAGTCGTGGAATCAGTTGGAACAGCATGTGGATCTGACAAGAAAAGTAGTAGTTTGTTAACATGTTGGCATAGGCACTCACACTGCTCAGCGGGAAACCTTAGAGAAGCGAGAATCTCCCTTTCTGTAGCAGCCTGTTTTCTGTGTTTTCTTAAGATTAGGTTTGTACACGGTGAAGCCACACCCCAGTGCTGTAGCTCCATGAGCCTTTGAAATTCCAAAGAGAAGAACTGCAGAGCTCTCTCCTGGGCTGTGGTTTCCACCATGGTGCTGTCCCTTGTCTTTACACCTGCACAAGTGTTTGTGCAGGTGTGTGTGAAGAGCAGCTCATGTCCAGCTGAAGGGTAGCCACTGGTTTGCCTTTTGTGGGTGAGTCTTCAGCTGGATCTGTGCCCTGGTTCACTTCACATCTGGAGGATGGCAGAAATGGCTTTTTCAACTGAGTCCTGGCTTCTGTAATTTTAAATGGCTCAGGGGATGTTTGTGTTGTTATTATTCTACAGCTTTCCAGGGAAGTTATATCATTAACTCTTAGCGAAACAGAACGTAAGATTTGTCACGTTTTGTCATGCTTTGTCATTTGGCACTTTAACCTTGAAATACAAATGTTTTGTTTTAAATCTTTTAAAATATACACATGTAAATGCAGAGACTCGTATTTTTAATTTTTTTTTAAATTAGCGGTTCAACTTTGGCACCTAAGTATAGTTTGTAAAAGTCCATATGTGTTTTATTTTAAAACAAACATTTCTTAGAACTACAGATTCTGGATGGAATCTTCCTTTTGTCATCTTCACTTTTAATTTGGTTCAGACCTACCAGGGAAACAAGCTTTTGGTACTCTTTAACAGATTTTGAATTGTTACAGGAGCAGGGTTTTTAAATGGTTATACAAGCAACTTTGTTCCCTTATTTTCCCCCGAGCAGATGCATGTCTGTTAGAAATAAAAACCACAGCTCAACAGCTTTTTGCTATCTATGTACTTGCTCGATGTTAGTGGATGTAGTCAAATTTGCTTTGAAGGGTGGAAGGCAGTGCCCTGTAGGAGTCCGAGGCAAGTTTGTTTCTCCAGGGAGTTGGAAATAAAGTAGATACTTGTGTCCAGAGAGTTTTGAAGACGCATTGCTTAATTTGTATAGTGCTTATTTCTGGCTTGTTGTGCTTGGCAGCAACTCTACACATCAATACAAGACATTTTAAAATTACAGTTTCATTAACACATTCTTCATACTGCAGTGGGCTTCAAATTGTACTTCCCATTAGGACAATGAGCAGAGGTGACAAGAGTGAGACTTCGAGTGCAATTTGGGGGTACTTTTCTCTGTGGACTTCAAAGAGCTTGTTAGGGAAAGGAAAGGATTCGTTTTCTTCTGGCTCCCAAGTGGGGAAGCTGAGATGGAAAGAGGTCAAGTGGCTTTTTCAAGGTCGTACGACAAGGAAACAACTTCCCTTCCCTATTAGGCTGATAGCAGCTGAGCATTCTGCCATGGGCCATGCTGTCTGGAGAGGTTTGTGAGGATCTCTTCCTCGTAGTTCCTCAGACTGATTTTTGCTTCTCAGTTTTTTTCCTGTTATCAGCGCTGTGTTGCTGTTCTTCCCTTTTTGTCTTTGTGTTTTAAGGTCAGAGCACTGCTCTATGAAAATGTGGAAGCTGGCTCTCCAGCACAGAGGCTTACAGCAGGCTCATAATAGTTAGATAATCAGGAGAGGCCATCAGATGTCTCATAATCTTAATTTTTATGTTTCCTTATAGTACATTAACAGTTTGAGATACTTTGGAGTGTACATGTGTTGAGGTAATAAAGATGGCAGTTGTTAGTCTCAACAATTTTGGGATGCAAGAGGCTGTTCACCAGCTGTGGTACAGTTTGTCTAATCAAGGTATATGGCCTCAGATGGGAACAGCTTTTCCTCTTAAAAGGATGTTCAAGTTTTCAGTTAGGAAATGAGATTTTGCTAAAACTATGGTAAGAATCAGCTGCCAACTGAAAAATAACCACTTTTCCAGGACTGCTACTTTGTCTTCTCTTTACACAGACTAAACAATAACTTAAGCATTTTTATGGTACAGTACAAGTTGTAGCTTATTTGTTGGTGTCACAGGACATGTCAGTGGTCTTTTGACATGATACCTTGACTGGGGGGTTGTGGGCATTACATATTCTGGCCCTGCTGAGAATTGGGCTAACTGTCCTTGTAAACAAAGGTGTGCCTTATTGCACTGATTTGTTTTCAGAGATTAAAGAAAACCTGTGTGGGCCCTTAAAAAATAATGACTTGAAACCTATTTGTGATCAGCTGTTTCAGAAAGTGTGCTCATCTTGTAATTTGTGGGCTACAGGAACCTAAGAACCTTTTATTCCCCCTTCAAAACAGTATTTAAGGCAAATATTTGGGATTTTTTTTCCTGAAGAAGCTAAAAATGTTATGAAGCATCTGTATTTTATGTTTGCATCTCTTTGGTTGGACTAAAGATCTCAAAAAAAATATTAGCTACTTCTGCAGCAAAGAAGCTCTCTAATTATTAGTCTTAAGCCATCTGGTCACTGCACTTCTGAAGCATTCCTTGAAATTCCTCTCTGAGCACAGTTTTTATGTTCTGTTTAGATTGACATGTGTGATGGGCCAACAGCAGCATTTCATTAGGAGAGAAGTGATGAACAGGAAAGATACACAAGGTCATCCTGGGAGAAGTATCTGTTATGTAATTTTATTTTATTAGGTGGTACCATTTAATAGTGTTATTCTGGCCACCATACCACCTACTTGATGATTTACTGAGAATTTAGCAAAATGATGGTTTAAAAAAAGCCAAAACCTGCCTCAGAAAAAAAAAACCCCAAACCTGAAATAGAGAGTTATGGATACTAGGAACTGTGTTAAATGACTGGATATGTAAAAAACATGAGTGGGTTCATCAGAATGTGATATGTGTTGTTAAGATTATGGAATAATTGACAAAAGGATTCAGTGTGATATATAGAAGNAGCCAAAACCTGCCTCAGAAAAAAAAACCCCAAACCTGAAATAGAGAGTTATGGATACTAGGAACTGTGTTAAATGACTGGATATGTAAAAAACATGAGTGGGTTCATCAGAATGTGATATGTGTTGTTAAGATTATGGAATAATTGACAAAAGGATTCAGTGTGATATATAGAAGTAGGTAAACACACAATTTCTTAGAAAATTTTCTGGGGATTAGTCTGGTATTTTTCTTCCTTTATTTGGTTTGGTTAGGTTTGGGTTTTTTTGTTTGAGTTTTTTGTTTGTTTGTTGTGGTTTTGTTTTCTTGACTTTTTTTTCACTCCCCAGTGAAGCTGAGCAGTTCCAGACTTCGTGTCTTTAAAATATAGTGTATACAGAAAATGTGGGGTTCACTTTTGGATCAAGCTATTTTAGCTCTAGGGACACCGAGGAGTCACTCTGGGAATGACAGGGCTCTGTTTTTTTCTCCCCAGTGAAAATGCTTAATGAATGCATTTGTTAGCAGGAAATAGAATCCTATGAATAGAAAGAACTTACATTGTGCTAATTATTTTACTTCAGAGCTGGCATTAAAAGTCAAATTGGTAGTCATTTGCTGTGAATATGGAATGTATTCTTCATGAAAGTGATTTCTGCTGGTTTATTCTTCTGCATGAGGAAAAGGTTACCTTTTTGTGAGAAAATTTTAAAATTTCCTAGTTACACTACTTCAGGAATCTGAAAAACCTTTTTAAAGGTAGGTTGCAGTTGCATTCCACCTATGTTAATTACTAAACTGTAATATCAAAATTCAAGCATATTTAATCATATTTCCTCTGTCCTCTTTGATATTGATTAATAAAGACTTTCAAGGCAGATTCTTCTAGACATTCAGCATATTAATTTTTAAAGAATAGTTAATAAAAATTGAATTGATTAAAAGGATACAATCTAAGTCTAATTTCAACCTCGTAATTTATTTTCTTTATAAAGCAGCAGTTTTCTGTTATGTGTACGTATTCTGCGTAGCAGCAGGAAAACTAAAAAGACAGTATCATCAAGTTCCAAGTGTAAACAAGTACTTATCTTCTTCTGTAATGTTGTAGACACCATACATCTAGAGATTGTCTGTAGCAAAATCTACAAAAAAGTTAACAAAAAAGTAAAATATTGATAGTCCATAGGCCTCCCATATCAGAAAGGTGTTGGTGTTTCTTAAATTTCTGTTATGGGTGTAAAATGGTCATCTGATTGCACACTGAGCACCAGATGGTTCATGTGAAATTTTGCACTATTTCAGTCTTCTAAAAATGGACTGAAATAGTGCACAATTCTAGTTAAAAGAGAAGGAAAGGAACAAAAAGGCTTATGAACATTGCTATGAACTGCTCTGCAAAAATTACTGTCAAAAATTTGAAATAGATTACTAATTTCACCAGTATCTTTACAGATGAGGCCAGCAATTTTGAATACCCCACGGAATAACCATAAAATAAATGAACACTGAGACACTTTATTTTCCCAAGGTGCACTTAACTAAATTAATGAAACCGGCATGACAACAAGAAGGAAATCCATTAACTTCTAAATGAAGTTACGTCTTAGTCAACCTGAGGTTTGAGCAATAATATTGTCAGAGGTGTCTGTTCTTCTGTTTTCATTGAGTAGTAATTTCGTAATGTGACCAGGGCAAATGTAAGATGTATGAGGCAGCTTTTCTGTTACACAGTTCTGGATTGAGCATTTCTTATATTAGAGTATTTAGTATAGTTAAATATCATCTCTTGATACGTTATTCATTTCAGTTCATGAAAATTCTGAACTAAAATTCAACTGCAGAATTGCAATCCTTTCTCTCAAAAAAGAAAACTGCTAAAAATTATCACATGATATGAAGGTAACTCTTGAAGAGACTGAATTGAAAGGGTGCTTCAGAAAGAGAATGTCTTTAAAAGCTAAAATTTTATATCACTTCATGCTGTAAAAATGCCTGTTTTCAAGATTATATTGATCACATATGAGAAAAAGAGAAATTATGTATTGGTCATGTTGCATCATTACTAATATCTGTATTTTTGGTAGAAAGATGAGAGATTGCTTGCCGGTCTTTTTTATCTTATATTTTTAAAAAAATTATTTTCCTAAGGGGGATTTAACTTTGTAATGATAGATCAGCTATATTACCTTCCTTTTTTCACAACTGAGGTATTTGCCACTGAATAATCACATTTCAGTATCTGGGTACAATTTTGCAGACTGTGTTTTTAAGTACACATTTTAGATGCTGCTTTTGATCAGACCTTGTGCGTGCTGCATACCAATTTAATTGCAGAGTTTAAAATGAAGGTTGTCATTTCAGTATTGATTGAACGTTTGTTCCCACGTCTTCCATTGCATCCTGAGTTGTGGATGGTTGAACACTGTAGGCACTAAGGTCAAAAGGACATGCTCGAGGTCAACCCGTGCTATTATTCAGAAGTGGAAAACCAATAGAAACATTGCAAAATGAGAGCTCTGCTCCTTTGGTTTTGCTGCAGCATGAAGAGAGGAACCTGCCTGTTTTGCCAAGAGGGAAATGAGCTTTATCTGCTCTCCTCGGCTTGTGACCACAAACATTGATTTCTTTAAAGGGAAGAGACCTTTTGTGAATGGTAATTCTCGCAGTACCTTTCCAGAGTCAGAAAAAAGACACCTCAGAACTTTCTTTGAATTGATGGTAGAAATCATCTTTATGGGAAGTAACAACCAAAATATAATATACCCGCATAGGCATTTTTGATCATTCTGGATGGAAATCTCTATTGGGCTGAATGTACCATTAATCTACAGTATTAGAGGTACTATGTTAAAGCTTGGTTGCTGAAAGTCTCAGAGGTCTGTAAAGCTTTCTTTTTAAGAAGCCTTTCTTTCTTCTTGCCCCTCATGATTTCTTTTAAATTCTGTCTTGGTGTGAGGGAAGTGCATACAAATGGCAAACTCTCACTCCTGTCAGTTGGTTGTATTAGTTATGCTTAGTAAGAGGAATCCTTTATATTCAGTGAAATCCAACTGCTCCTGCTTGCGTTTAAAATAAATAATGAAGTCATTACAGTAATGGGTTACAGTTCCTAATGTGAAGGAAAAGGACATTTAATTTGTATGGGCCATGTACTTATTTATTTGTCAATATTTACATGTTAAACTCTGCAGGGTTACAACTGGCTCTTCATAAAGCAGAGAAGAAGACAATCTATGTTGCTGTAGTTCTTGAAGTTTTGGGTCTGTGGGTAAAATCTGTTTGTGGTGGAGTGAGCCAGTTTGATAATAAATGGCTCAGCACTTTAATACCTTTCCTGTGTTCTCGGGAAAGTGAGAGCTGAATGCACTGAAGAGTAAATTGTCTATGTGAGAGACAGAATGCCTTTTAGTGATGGAAAGGAAGGATCTTCTATATCTCAATTCCACAAGAAGAATTTGGAAGGCAGAAAAGGGCAGTTTTTCTATATAATTAGTGGTAAAATTTGGCATAACTACTAATGTAGGCAAACACATGATTTAACACTTTGCAGAACTAAAGGCACTTGATAATCTTGTAGAATTGAGCCAGAAGAAGGATCATCCAGAGATAACCCACTGGATCTGGTTTTTGTTTTCCACATACTATTTATACTTCACTGAAGGTTCTCATTTATGTCTGAGAACAGGTTATTTGTAGTGTTTTGGAAAATATTTTCTGTCTATAGTAATACCCTTCTGTGTGTTAAATATTAAATATCTAGTTTATTTTATTATTCATCTTTTAAATGCATGAGATATGGAAAAAATTACAGTTCTTGCTTAGGTTCGTCAGTTTTATTCAGATTCTCAGTGTCACAGTGTAAAAGAGTTGTGAAAAGCTTCTTTCCTATTTGGTGGATGAATGGTAGCTGGAAGGAATGTAATGGGGTTTTGTTCTTTTCTCCCCCTTAGAATACCAGAGCAAGAGTTGTCTTTATAAGAGACTGCATTGAGAACCATCAGGGAAAGTTAATTTTCTTTTTATGCTGTTTGTGAGTACCACAGGAAACTGGTGGAACTAGCAGTTCAGAAGTACAAAAGTGAGGAGGAATATGTAGGAGACTAATGAGGAGTGAGTTCAGCACTGACTCGGGACTTGAAGCACATGGTTCGATACTCCTTGCGAAAAGAGGGTAATCCCACTATGCTGGTGTGACAGGTAACGTGGAAGCAGATTCTCCACATCTCTCTCGGGGGTGCCTCAAACTGTCTGCAAAACTCGCTGTTTCGAAATGAGTTTTGCTTTCTTTATTCGGCCCACACCAGATACAGAAGAATGCTGCACTAGGCCCTGTCTCTGCTCTAGCTCTGTGTTGGTGGTGTTTGCTGTGGCGGAGAAGGCGGCTGTTGTTTTTAAAGTGGTGTAATCTCATCACGGCTGTCGGAGGGAAAGGAAGTCACATGTGGGACTGGAAGGCCATGACTGCCAGTGCTTCTTCAGTATTTGTTCCCACTGAGGGAACCGTGAGGTCCTCATTCCCAGTGGTTTTCTGTGGCTGTGAGAAGTGTCGGGGAGTGCAAGGAGCCTGTTCAGCCTGACACATCCACGCTGTGTCACACAGAGCCCAGACCTCCCCCACAGGGGTCCTTTCAAGTGTGCTTCAGGCTGGCAGGAGCTCTTTTGTCTGCGTGGTTGGTTTGTTTATTTAATATGCCAGAACAAAAGAAAGCTGAATGTCAGGGTCTCCTAATTCTGATTGTCATAGCATGGCTGTAGGGGCTGAGTGATATGTATCGGGGTGCCACGGAGGGGACCAGGCAGCAAATAATCCTGAAAGCTGTGCCTGGATCTCCCTTCAGAGGAAAATAGGACACCTCAGGAGGCATCATGGGAGAGAGGTAGCTTAAGTTCAGTAGTGGTGATTGGGAGAAAAAGTTGCCGGTCAAATGAAGGAGGGATGCAAATGGACAGAATGGTTATGCTTGCAAAAAACCTTTTCTTGTACCACCATTTGCTTTGTGAAAGAAGGGAAGAAAGCCACAAGGCCTTGTAGAGGAAACTTTTGATGAGGTGTGTGAATATCCTGACTTGCCCTCAGCTTTTTAGGTTTGATTTGCATTGGCTACTTTGAGCAGGGGAGGAGGGACTGGGTTCAAAGGTGTTTTTAAATAATATTTTCAGGATGGAATAAAGCTTTTAAGTTCAAAAGATCAAATTTTTTCCCTCTGTTTTGAAGTGATGTCAGACTCTTCAGCCATATTCTTCTCTCTATTATTTTTTACTCTCTAAAAGTCCCTCAGCGGGACCTGCATGTTCCAAAACACGTGCCCATCCACCTTTTCTTTTGGTGTAAAACACATAAGTTGGCCAAACATTTCAGTTCTCCTTCCAGTGTGTATGTTCTTCTTCTGGAACATAGCAAACTCTACAGCTGAGGGAATCATACCTGGAAACAAAAGCTTCTGGTATCCTTCAAAGCTACTACATTTATTCTGGATTATTTTGAGTAGTCTTTTGTTCTTCTTGACCAAACACATTTCTGTTGATAAATTATAGTGCCTTTAAAATCACCTCTGATTGAACTGTTTTTGTCCAAAAATGGGGAGTATTCTGGAGCTCTCTCAATGCTCCAGGCAGGAATGGATGAGATTTACTAAGAAAATGTTCTTAGCCTTGACATTCCTTCATCTGTGTCTTCAGTGTCTCAGCACAGTTCCTCCAAAAGCCAATTCTCTTTTTTCAGGCAGCCATTTAGTAATAATGTTTCTTTTTTTTTTCCTGTCAAAGCAATAGAGAGTTACCAAAGTCTTTCCTTGATTTGAGAATACTTGAAATTGTATACCTGGTTTCAATTCCAATGATGACAACATGTATTTTGGTGTGCGTAGCCATCAACTTCAGTAGGAGCCAAACGGAACCCAATTTTTCTGTGAGCAGGTTCAGTTAATAAATGAAAATTTACTGGAAAGAAAAAGTGTTATATCTTGCATGAAGCTGATAGATGCTATTCATATAAAATAAAATATAAAATTTTTCTGCCTTTTTAACAGAAGTCAGATATTTTTCTTAGTCATCCTTGGCCTTTCATCAGTATTTAGATCTTGAGTCTGACTGTTTAGAGCATGAAAGCCGTGTTTGTTGCTTTCATGACTGAATCTTTATTCTGCTGTTTCTTTTTTCCTACTTTCCTGAAAAATACCTACAGAAACAGGTTTCATGGACTGTCTCCTGAAATCTTTGTTTAAAGAAAAATTGCAATGCAAACCATGTTTGTTTATGATGTCTGCTGATTTGTGAACAGGTGAACAAAAGTCAGAACAGATGATCAGAAAAAATAGTAGGTTTATGTGTGTGTCTGTACAGAAATTGGGGGGTGTCTTTGTGAAATGAAGATGTTTGAGGAGACGAATCTGTAAAATGTCAAAGCCAAGATTGTCCTCAGTACTGTCATTGTTTTAAATCTTTCTTTGCAGTTTTTGTGGTTTTGTGAAAGCTGAAAATTTTTCCTGCAGCATGGAGAAACTCCAGAAGTAGGCAGAAGTCCTGCAGGAAAGCTTGATTCCAGCTTGACATACTTTGTTGAGAGGAAGGCTTGATTGGGAGGGAGTTAAACCACTTGCATTGACTTGGCTGAAAATGAATCAAACCCAATTTTTGTTATAGATATGTTTTCTTTTTTCTGTTGCTTAGTCTGTATCTGAGATCATGACACATTCAATTTTCTTGGTATTTGTTTGTTTCTTTATTTATTCTAATTTTTTGTTTTGTTCATGAGTTTTAGAAAGGTCAGGGTTGAAGCTTTGCAGTAGGGCAGGATACAGAAATATTTCTGTTGCTGTGTGGGACATACACATAATGTGCTTATAAAACCCTCTCTCCAAGAATATTAACCCAGAACTTTTCATAAACAAATAATGCCCCCAAAGAAACTTCAAAATCAAAAGGGTGATTGTTTCTTCAGTATTATTTAATGCTACTCTGTGTCTTACCTAGAAGAGAATTCAAACCAGACAGATTTTTATGTGCCTGCCACACTAAGGTATAAGCATTCACTTGAGAAATTACAGAAGTACAATCAGTGTACATTACAGCATTCAACTCTCTTTGAAAGTTGTATAGATGTGTGTTCTGCCCATCTCCATACTCAGCTGGAGGTGATTATACTGAGTGTGTTTGTATCTAATCCACCAGTGGATTAATGCAACTTTATTTAAAGTGGCGGAGTTTCTTCTGCCTTTGCGTACAGTGGATTAAAGTTCTTCATCTTTATATGCATTTTTTTCTACGTATTCTAACCACATAGAGCAGATGGACTTGGTATTATTACCTATAAGATGAAGAGCATCTAACAGGATGCTGCTTATTATCTTGTTTTTCAAGCTTGCTGTGTTTCATATTCCTTTTCTTGCATACAGAAGGAATATGGGATAAGAAAAATCACTTGAACTGAAGAAATTGCAGTGTAATTGAATTTTGAACATTGATTTCTGAGTGTACAGAAAATGAAGTGAAAGAATGTACTCGAGCAGTAAATTACAGGAGGTAGCAGCGTGTACAGTGCCTTTAAGAAGCAGGTGTTTGCTGTGGAGTTCACTGTGCATACAAATGTGCTCGCATTTTGAAGTGGGTTTGGAACCGGTACAGGGGAACAGGAAACCTGACCGGCCTAATACAGGCTTTTCTATTCAGTACAGGCTTGAAAAAAAGGGGGAAAATATAATAATGCAGGGAAAAGCTGGGTTTTGTTTGCTCTTCAAAGTCTGAAGCATGAGGGGGGAACCAGAAGTATGATTTAAAGGAAATTGCAGTAGTGGTTGTTTTAAGTATATACAAAGGAAGCTTTGCACCATTTTCAGTCTGGAAGGAGGAACTGAACATTTAATTAAACAATGCCTTTAACTCAATTAGTTTATGCTCCAGCATTCTTAGTACATATAGTTTTAGGTTATTTTTCAAGTGTACAGCTGTTTCCTCCTGCATAATATCTGGGAGGGAGGTACACTGTGGTTCCACGAGCAGTGTGAATGGAAGAAGGTTTCTAGGCCCGAACATTTTAAGCATCTCTAACGCAAAGCTGCAAAGGTAGCTCATCTGACAAAGGCCTAACAGGTAATTTCACAGTAAGTACTGACCTTACCAAAATCTACCCATCATCTATTGAACCCCCTTGATCTTCCCATCAGCCCTGCCAGCCCATCGAGCCCCCAAACCTCAAGACTTTCTCTGCATGCAAAAATGGTCTTCCTGACTAACTGGATCTGCTTTCATGGGAAAATAAAATACAATCCACCTGTAGTCTGTTTGAGTATGCATTATGATAGTGCTCATGTATGCTACCCACTTGTGGGCGAAGGAATATGTTGGAGAAAGTTAAAACACCTTGAAACATATTTATATATATAGTTATGCTAAAAATTAGCAGAAACAGTATTTTGGTGAAATAACAAACTTATTGAACCATGTCACAACACATGACTGTTGTGATTTTTTTTTCCCCTTGATCTTCTTCATTTAGATAGAAGGCTAAATCTGCTTAAAAGGGCACATTATTTTAAACAAGGATTTGTTCTGGTTTTGAGCTGTTCTTTCAGTGGGGTATTATATCCTCTAATGACACTTGTTTAAGCCAAAATAAGTCAAGTCAGTTGTTGGAGTTTGGTCATCTCACACACGTTCTGCTGCAGGAGGAAGAAAGAATACTCTCCTGTGTTGAATTATATCAAATTTCATTTAAGCTATAGTATGTCGAAGCAAATGAAGTGCAGTTCAAACAGAAGAAAATTACGCATATTAGAAAGAAGAAATTGGAAGGATCTGACATTGGTGACGAAGAGCCTGTCAGTTTCAGCGTGGATTATCATGTATCACAGGATAGGCAGGATTGCAACTGTGCACAGAAGACACAGGCGTTGGAGCTTATTTTCAAAACTATTCAGATGCTTGCATAAG
The DNA here is from genome assembly GCA_013398055.1 of Ifrita kowaldi. Lineage (NCBI taxonomy): Eukaryota > Metazoa > Chordata > Aves > Passeriformes > Cinclosomatidae > Ifrita > Ifrita kowaldi. The sequence goes on from VZRS01004239.1 coordinate 28,937, forward strand.
AGTCTTTCGAAAGTCTTTTCTAAAGATTGTACTGAGCACTCAGGCAACTCTGAAAACCTCTCAGGACTGGATTACTGGTTACAGAGTAAATATCAGGACAGCAGTATCGCTTACATCGAGATACCTGGTGTATGAGAGCTTGACCCAGGAGCTGAGACTGGGAAGCAGCATCTCAGCTTTATGAGGTGGCATTTTCTTACGCAATGCTAGAAACAGAAGACAGAGAATTTTATGCAGTTGAACCTGTATTTTTAATAAACAAACAATCCCAGATAATTATGTGTGGACTTAACAGTTTTAAGGAACAGCTGCTACTGAGACAAAGAAGTGCTTGCCCCATAGCAATTCTTCACACAGGAAGATATTAAAACTGTATTTCAAAAGGAAGGTTTAGCTGTCATAGAGTCATTTAGGTGGTGACATTGAGCTGAAAGTTCTGTGATTCAGGTTGGTGTGTTACCCTATCTGAAACATAGGGGCTCTCCAGAGGGGCTACAGTATCTAAATATTTTACTTTGTGTGCAGTATTTGTGGGCCCTGCTGATTCTTACAAGCTTCTGTGGAAAGGTTTGGACATGTGATCAAGCTGGTAAGTGTTCAGTCTGGTAGCTGTCCATATGCATGAACAGCAAATATTTAGTAATTCAGTTTATTTTAGATTGAAGTAAGAGGATTTAGTTGCATTATCTTTCATTTGCTGTTGGCTAAGAGCCTTTACTCGTGGTGGTGGTGGTGGTTCAGGCTAACAAATCTTGAAAGGACTGATTTCTCTGGGAGGTTCAAATCTGCAGTGCTTCAGTCTGATTCTATACTCAATCTATAGTAGATTTCACTTTGGTGTTTTTGTCAATGCAAAGTCTTGAATTTCTTTCTTGCTTTCATTTGAAATAAACTTTCCGTTGTCAGGGTCGCAGAGAGGAACGCAAAAGCATGAACCCTGCTGACTCCTAAAACCAGTAAGCCTGCATATTTCTGTGAGGAAGCTTGGAACTAAAGCAAGTGCTATGCCTTTTTTTTTGCCCCCCCATGGAGGTAAAGTCATCGTTTCTCAATGGCCAGGATTGCTTCTGTAGAGCAGCAGGGACAGAAGGGAATTAGATGAGTAGGATATACAGTCAGTTTATAGTGAATTACATTACACGAGGGCATGGTCACAAATATGTGGCTCATTCTTTACAGGTTCTTTTAGTGCGATCTGTTTTTGAAAACCCCAGCTAAGGGAGCCTCCCAGGAGCTCAGCTGCAGTCCTTTGTTACTCCTGTAGTAGAAAGCTTTCCCTGAAATCTCGCCAGGGTCACGTTTGTTTTCAGTTAAGCTACTTCATGTTTTCCTAACTTCGGTGGGTCTGTGTATGGAGTACATTTGATCCTTAACCTTTTTTCACATGCTTTTTTATAGTATGTTAAGAGACTTGATGCTAGGAAATGCTGGAATTGACTTTGAGCAGGGACAGCACCCAGGCAATTGTCTGACAGCCAGAATGGGGGAGATTACCTGAATATGGGGCATTAAGTTGTGTGCAGAATCTTCCACCACCATCTCATATTCATGTACCTAAGGAAAATATCAGGATTTGGGTTTGTTTTACCTCAGCTGTTTCTCTCACACTCAGCGTTCCTGACTACCCCTAGGAACCGTCATCTTTGTTCCTGCAGTAGGTCCTCACTGCTTTGCAGTTTCCTCTTGCCTTTCTTGAATAGTTCTTGTTCTATTATTTCCTTCGTGGATGATAAGGAGAGAAGACTAAATTAATCTAAATATCCTTCTTAATCTCTCCTCACTTACTTTGATGTGTTTTTTCCTATACTGGTAAAAGAGAGAAATAAAGAGAACTCTCAGCAAATAGGTGACAGTGTATACATTACTCTTTAAATTATTCGAAAGTGAATTTGAGCAGCAGATTTGTCTATAGCTAGAAGGGTGCATGTAGATTCCCTTTCTCACTATGTGCAGCAAGTCAGTTAATGTCATTAGCACATTTTAAACATCTCATAGCTTCACGCTTCTGTATGGATGCTCTTATCTGAGAGGTGGAGCTGCAGTGGTCCTTAGGCTGCTGCCTCTAAGGATTATTGTTCTGTTGTGTTTTTCGGAGTCTCCATACAGAGAGGACTCAACCCTGTGACTCTGCAGAAGCGTTGGCAGCTTGTCCCTCCCCTGCTCCAAATCACAACACCCTTTCCAAACGTGTATCAATATCTCTGTGCCTTGTGTTGGCCGTCCCTGGATCAATTTGCTTGGCAGAAGGTTGCCTGTTCCAAGGGAGCTTAGGCTTAGCCAGGATGGGATCCAGCAGAAATGCAGAAGAAGTGATATGAAACTGTCTTTTGAAGAAAATGACGGGGAGACTGGTAGCGTTGTTGTACTGGCCAAAGGTTTGAGATGGCATATAAATGAGCTGAGTGCAGTTCTTGTTTCTACCAGCTCTTGGAAGAATCTGGACTTCATATCTCTACACTTTAAAAAGGGGGAATGGGGAAATGTTCTTTTGGTTGGTTGGTTTGTTTCTTTATTTAGACTTTATGTTTCAGGAGTCAGGGATTAGTAATTGTATTTTTTACAATCCATACCACAGGGAACTGCAGTATTTTAGCATTCCTTTTTGTGTCTCATCTCTGTAAATCGTGGTGACAGTAATAAAGGATGAGGGGCAAGTAACATGAGGGGAAATAAGCACTGTAGTGTGAAATGTATATTTTATATTTTAATTAAAATTGATCTTATCAGATACAGGTCTTTCTACCAGATACAAGTTCTCATACAGTTCTTTTTTAGAAGATCTGAGAGGACCCTGAAGACTGGAAATGTGTTGAGGCAAAATCTGGGATTTTATTTAAAGTAAAAGAAAAAGGGTTGACTTAAACCCAGAAAACAGAAGCAGAGCAAAAAAATATGCAAACAAACCTCACCCACTAGCTCTGACAACTTCCTGGCCCCTCTCCCTTTAAAAAATGCCTACAGCTATGGACAGATTTGTCTCTGCAGAATTAATTTTGAAATTTAAGTTTGCTGGCTTGATATTATGCATCTCATATTTAGAATTTCCACTACACTGTTGCATTCAGTGTCCCTTCCCGTTTTTAAATGTTTATGCATTTACTTCCCAGAGGTAAACCCCATGATTTTAGAAAGATTTTAGAAAACTCATGGTTTCTAGAAGAGTCCTCTGCTTTGAGGTATCTAGCAACAGGACAAGAGGACAGCCTCAAGCTGTCCCAGGGTTCGACATCAGGAAGAATTTCTTCATGGAAAGGTTGGTCAAGCATTGGAATGGGCTGTCCAGGGATGTGGTGGAGTCACCATCCCTGGAGGTGTTCAAGAAATGACTGGACAGGGCACTGAGTGGTATGATCTATGGAGTCTTTGTGGTCATTTTGTTGTTCTGACAGTGAAGCACTAGACTGAAACTGTAAATGGTATTAACCATTCTTGCCAACTGCTATGCAGGCAGCAAAATTACAGAAACAGGACAAGGACATTGAATCAGTATTTTCCACTGTTGCTGGGTTCAGTTTTACTGAAGGCCTGTAGAACTTAAGGAGAGAAGTTGGTGTTTGTCTCCAGTTTGGCACATGGCTTGCTGAGATGCTTGATGTCAGGAACAGCGTGTTTTGAGTTACACACCTGATGCATCTTCTGGGCAGGAGGAGTAGGATAGCAGCACTGGTATCGCAGTTGAATTTTTAGCTCTGCCCCCTTTTTTTAAGATCCAGAAATCCTGAGCGCAGTAGAAGTAGGAATGACACAGCAGAGGAGATGTCCCTTCCCAGTCATGGTTCTTCCAGCCTGGAATTTCTGGTATTTGTAAGAGTGGCTGTGGAGACAGGTAGGGCAGGAGATAGGCTAAGCAGACCTTTGTAAAACTGTTAATGCTCAACAAAATTAAGAGGAAAAGTATTTTTGATCAAGAGAGTGCTTCTTGAACTCTATCCTGATTACAGCTGTGTGTTTCTCCTCTCCTGACTTGTGCCAGCCCTCTGTAAGGTAGCCTGAGGTCTACTTTAATTTACTCCAGTTGGCAGTGGTCCCTGAGGAGTTGTGTGCCACCTGGCTATGGATACAACAGGTCCCAACCACTCCCTTTCCCTGCCCTGCAAAGGTGCTGTGGGCAGGAGGGTGTGGGAGCTGGATCTCTGGGATCAAAGCCCACCAGGTTCCCTCCAAGCGAGGAGCCCCCACTGGGGAACTTGCTGAGACTTTCCTGTTTAAGCTGTGTGGGGTGCTGAGAAGGACTGGGCCTGCTGACTTCCTTCAAATACTCCCTTGTCCCCGCAGTGAGAAGTTTGAATGCTGCAGTACAAGACCCTGTAATTTGAAAGATGGGCACAAGGACATCTGGCTGAAGTCAGTGGATCTAATCAAGGACCTTGTCTAAAAGTCCTCTTAGAACAACTCTGCAGTTTGTTAGTCAAAGATACTAATATTTTGTCTCTGCATCTTTTGCAAAAATGTTACTTGGATGAGCAAAAGAAGAATATTTCAGAAAATTTAGTTGCCTTAGTTAATTTACAAATGATGAGATTTATTTTTCATCTTGCTGAAGAGAGTTTTATCATCCTGTTTTACTTAACAGGGTGCATATGAATAGCAAATGCAATAAATAATTACAGAATACAGTGCAACATGATAAAGTGAGTTCGTAATTCATTCAACCTGTTAAGTTTTTCTTCTCCCACTCCTCTGCATGAGAAATACTTAAAATTGCTTTAAAATCTACCCTTCTTCCCTCACTCCCTTAATATATGCCATGTTTTGGGAGTTGTTATTAAAAATGTCTGTGCTGAAGTGTAGGAATTGATTCCTTGTTCACAGTAGAACTGTTGTTTCTTTAAATAAAAACAAAAAGGCACATCCATGGATTATGTTCTATCACCAATACATTTCTAGTGTTTCATTCCTGCTTCATGCATTTATTTAACTTTGTGATTTATAGCCAGGCTCAGTATTGACTTTCATCTTCGTTGATGGCAGATTTAATGCAACCACACTTACATTAGGAATTGGGATGTCATTGCAAGAGTTTACAAATAAAAAGTGTTGCTCCAGTACATTGTACCTGTTCTAAGAGCACTGTTTTGTATTACATGGGCAATTGTACTCTGCAGTCTTCTGAACAGGCTTATCATCCATCACAGAAGACGCATCCTAAAATGTAATATTGTTTTGACATATTGTTGTCAGCAGAAAAAAAAATGTTTTTTTCTTATTCACATATTAACCTTTAACTTCACCTTCATGTTGCAGTAGCCTGTTGTCAGCAAGAACAAGTTCCACTTTAAAGTTCAGCAGACTAATTAGTTGCAAAAAAAATTCATTATCTCTCTGGTTCACAGAACCTGAGCTGGTTTGAGGTTATAGTGAACCAGAGTATGTTAAATTGCATAACTGGAAATCTGAAACTTTGAGTAAATATTGATTGTGAAAATGAATTTTCAGGATTTTTGATCCTCTGGATAGGTTCTGTGCAAATCACCTGCATAGTTTTGTAACTATTTGGCTGTGCTGAGTAGTTACTGAAAAGATTAGCCTTAAATTGAATGAAAAAATTTACACAGTGTAAAAATGCCTTTCAAAAAATTTTTATATCCTTTCTATAAAAGAGTAGACAACACATAAAAATAGAAATGTAATTTATGCTGGTATCTCTCTGTCTACCTAATGAAGTAGTTGAAAAACCAGAGCCTTTTTCCAGGAGATTGATGGCTGAAAAGTGCAGTGTGCTGAAGAACTGCTGAGCTGCCATTCCTAAAAGTCTGCAAAAGGGTTTTGAACCCCTTGTAAAACAGCAGATGGTGCTCAGGTTTGTTGTGAGCTGGCTGGCAACGGGAAGGAAGTTCCAGATGTGTTGTCCATGCGATGTACAATATCAGTCACCTTTGCTGACTAAAATGATGTAAATTTGAAGAATTGGAATTGTATCTATACGTACAGTGTAGTTAAATGTCATATTTTGTACTGATTTCAAAAGACTAAGGGTCACCATTTGTCACTTTCTCTGTTGAAAAAGACCTTTGATAACCTTGACAGGGGTCTGGGAAAAATGTGTGTGTGTGTAATTTTCTCAAGATATTTAGACAATCTAAAAACCAACGTAAGTGTTCTAGCAGAACTGGAATTGGTGGTAAGAGCTTCAAAACATTGGTGATCAGTGGAATCTTTTCATTTTAGAGGACGTTGTGCACACACATGTACCATAAAGTTTGCTTCATGTCTCAGTATTTTTTGTCAAGAGACTAATTCAACATGTAAACCCAGTATTAACATAAAACAGCAGCGTTTAATATATTAATTATTAATATGTGATCACATGAACTCACATTTTTAGCTACTTAAATCCTAAAAGTAGTGTATTGTTTCAGATTTCTAAGTATATTTTTCTGAAAACGTAAGGCCAGGATTTTCAGGTATGGTTTCCTGGTGGCATATTTTCTATTTTACAAAAATTTGTAGATTTCCATTGGCCATGCATTAAACTTACAAAATGTGGAGTTTTAAAATGTTCCAGGAAGTTTCGCCTGAACATGAGGAAGAACTTCTTTACTGTGCAGTGACCGAGCACTGAACAGATTGTCCGGAGAGGCTGTGACGTCTCCCTCACTGGGGATAGTCCAGAACCTGGACACCATCCTGGGATGACCCTTCTTGAACAGGGAAGCTGGACTAGACGACCCTGTTGTGGTTCTTTCCAACCTTACCCTTCTGTGATTCTGTGATTCCAGCTGTGCGTTGTTGATATTGAGCTGCATTTCCAGGGGTTTCTGCCTGTGACATGGGACAGCAAGGTGTCAGGGAAATCAGGTCAGTCAAGACAGAGTTGGTTGTCCCGGTGACACAATAGCAGGGAGTAGAGAATCTCCCTGGAAGCCAAGAGCTCGTTTAATCTTGGTTTTCTGGATGATGTTTACAGTGCGTTGTCTGAGTAGGCCAGGTGTGTTTTTGTGCTTTATTTGTGTGTCGTGCTGTGTTCTGAGCTGAAGTGGGGCCAGACTAGGAGGCCTTTGGATATGATCTGAAAATTCCCAAAGTTTCCACTAGTACAATGTTTAGAAGTGGCTTTCTAGCTGTTGTCTGGACTTTTAAGTAGTTTGCGGGCTTGTGAAGAAAATAGTAGTATTACAGTTCTGGTTTATGACAGGTTTTGTGGAGCATCCCTGTGGAAATAATCTGTCTTGACACGACTGCAGGGTGCCAGTTGTGGTTTCATAAAGCCAGGTATGCTTCTCGCAGTGCCACAAACGAACACAGAATTAGCCAGTTCTTAAAAGTGGCTAAACAACAAATCTCAACAGCATGTCTGGGTCTGTTTCAGAGAATTTTGGAGATTATGCGTGGTTACCAGCATGTTAGTAACTTTCTGGCAGAGCAATTAAATTTTTTCCTTTATCCCTACTTGGGCCAGCTGGGACTGCTGAAAAGCCTCTGTTTCTAGATCACTCTTCACAAATTGCTCTGCCCTGTATTCTGTTTGTGAAATACTAAGACTTCTTATCCTTTCACCTGTGTAACAGCAGCAAGCCTTGGAGTAGGCAGGGGCTGCAGAAGGCATGGGATTTTTGCCTTGTAGGTGATAAATAGTGTGACGGGAATATAAAACCAATACAGGCTGTGTTCTGTATACTTCACCTGCCTGGGAGTGTTCTGTAATTAGACTTACACGCAGTACCCAAAGGGGAGATAAAAATCACGCTTTTAAAACCAGATATGGATAAACCTGCAAAATAAATTGATGCCTGACAGGCAATTTTCTGAGCTTTTTAGCAGCACACTTTGACTGCCTTTTGGTTCCTATTTCATCTTCACTCTCTTCTTACCTTTTCCCTTTTATTCTGTTTTTATGAGGTGTTGTGAGTGTAGGGGTTTTTTTGTTCTCTCTCTTTGGTTGCTTGTACAGGCTTGTTAGGTAGGCTCTTTCTCACTACATTGTGCATGATCAGGTGATGGCTCTGCAGAACCAACAGCTCTCAACTGGAGTCTCAGAAAAGGGTGAGAGTAGGTGGATGGGGCACAGGGGACATGCAAAGCTTGCGTGCTGCTTCCTGAAGGCAGATGTTTGTGCTGCCCTCCCTGTTAGGCAGGAGAAGGCAGAGCTGAAGAGGGTGTTTGTTTATTTCACACAGGGCACAGTATTTGTGGTGGGAAGAAGAAAGGAGCTGTGCTCTCTCTCCTTCTACCTGTCTCTGCTCTTTTGCTCTGCCTCCATTTAATGCATTTTTGGCTTTCTCCTTCCTGAGTGGAGCTCCAGGGACACCCATCCTTCCAATTGCTACCTACCTTCTTTCTGTTTTGTAGCAGGAATAAAATAGGCTTACTTTAAAAGAACAGATTATAGAATTCAAATATTTATTTTTTTGTTGTCCAGCTGTGTTGAAAGCAGACCTTTACTGCTGTGTCTTATGTTGCTTGAAGCCTAATGCACCACTGCTTTCAGTACAGCTGGAAATGTTTTGGTCTCAGGCACATGGCTTTGAAGCAAGAGTTCGTTTTCTCTCTCACTCAGCCAGAGAGATCCAGAAGAAGGGTGTTCTTCATCTGAGTCCTTGCAAAATTTGGAAGCAACTTAGAGCTGATGGCTTTTGACAAAGCCCCCCGTCCCAATGAATCCAAATTGTATTTGTGCTGTTGGTTTCCATCCAGTTTGAAACAAAATCCATTCTCTTCCTGGGAGTTCTTCCTTCCCTTCACTTTTTCTTGAAAGGAGAAACTGAAGTGCAGTTTTTAAGTACCCATTATCTATTTTTGGTATAAATCACGTCAGCTGTGACAAGTTAGGTTGCATCTGTGGCTTGCATATGGAAGTCAAAGTGTGACACTGGAGATCTCTGAGTGCTTTGTGTCTGACTTACAAAAGTTACCATTAGCAATGAGTTTTTGGTTTCAGGTAGTACACAGACAAATGTGAGTGGAATACAGACACCAAAACCTGTCAGAGAGGGTTAAGTCTGAGAATATCAGCTCAGTTTTGCATCTGTTTATTTCATCTAAGTAATTCAGTAATTGTTCACATTATTTTAAAAAGCAGCATCCATAAGAAGAAAAGGCAGTGCCTTTTTTGGCAGATTGGGCCAATTGAAGCAAAATCCACCCATCATCTTGTGAAGGAAAAGGATTTTGTTTCTGCTTTAAGTGCTAGTTTCAATGCAGCTTCAAATTTGGAGCAATCATTACGTAAAACTGCCCATTCTTTAGCTCATTTTTACTGGCTTGTACAGTTTCATAAACCTGCAGAGACAGATATGACAGAGAAGCCTGTCTGGCAAAAGCACAGCAAGAAAGCTAAGTGCTTAAAAACTGGCATTCATCTTCTTTTAGACAAAACCCATTAGAATATTCCTTTATACCTGAAATGAAATTATTACTTTCTTAAGCTGCTGTCATGTTTATTCTATTATTTTGCCCTTCACTTAATGAATCCCAGAGCTTCAGGGTTGCTATTGACGTAGCAATTGCAATTGAATATAGAAGTAATTTTTCCAACGCTTTCACACTGTACCTGCTTATTTGAGAGCACTTTTTATCCATCAGTGTTTGAATCCAGTACTACTTTCTTGCTATAAACAAAAAGACTAATGAAGGGGTGTATCTTCTTGGAAATAGAGAATGGTATCTGGTATTGAAGTGAGAGATGGGGAAGAAGTGGCTGAGTGTATTTACTGAATAATCACTCCTACTTTGTTTGTTAGTATGCAATATAGCTATAAGATAAAGCCCAACAGGTGGTATATGTTTCATGTAAAATTTAGCTTAAGCTTTCTTATGAGAGAACTATGGAGGTTCCTGTAGGTTTTGCTGCTGCCTGGGTACAGTGAGAAAATCTGAGCACCACCAGAAGCAATACTTTAACTTAGAGGGAGTAAAGTTTTACCAGCCAGTAGTGTCTTTTCACCCTTCTGGACAGAACAAGAAAAAAGGAATGAACTCCTCCACCACAGGAGTCTTTGGCTTCAGAATTGCACTGCCCTGAGCCATCCCCCTCCGATATGATAATTTGGATCCTTTGCACGGCTATTCAGGGGGATTATGGAGCGTTTCACTGGCAGTCAGCCCTTCTGCTGGCAGTGCTCTGAACTGGAAAGATGAACATGTGAGTCAAGTATCCAGGATTTGAAATATACATTCTTCTGATGTATTTGGAGACAGCCACACATCCTTCACTGCAGCTGTGATTAGTCACTACAGTGAATGCTTAATTTTGGGTGATATGCTGTTAGCAGTCCTGACCCAAAAATCATTCTGTCTTCCTTAGCTGGTGATAATTTAAATATATGCAGTATTGCCTCTCCAGAAATTTGTGCTCAGTTTTTAAAAAGGCAGTGGTGAGGTTTAAAATTAAGTGTTACTTAACACGCCAACCTGTTAGGTTGTTTGACGTGTTCGTAATTTTTCTTATTGTCACTGTTAATTTTTTTTTTAATGTTTACTGCAAATTCATGTAGATATCTTTCATCCACTTCAGCTTACTCTGTCTTTTATTCTTGAAAGCCCTCTGTCAGAGGCTGTTGTGTTGATACTGGGAGGCACGGACCAAATTGCCTTTATCTTTAGTCTCTCTCTAATAGTCTGAATATTTCAACATTCTTTGACCCTTCCCAAATGACAACATTTCCAGCGTTTATCTGTTTGTTTTTTAAAAATCCCCATCTGAACAAGTTTTAATTTCTTGAAGCACAGAACCAAAGAACTAGTTAAATTTCTTCAATTGTGTGAAGGTATAGCCACCTTCCTACTGGGATACCTGGAACAGAAGTTCATGGAGTTGTTGTATTCTCTCCCTGCCCGTGCTTAATAACTGCATCACTATGATCTCACGTTCACATGCTTAGTCCTGGTGATGCCCAAATTCCTGCAGAGCTGCAGCTTTTCAGGACACAGACCTTACTTCGTAAAATTGGTGTAATTTTCTTGCTATAGATGATGTTGCCCTTTGCAGTTGTTAGAATGCATGTTTTCAGAAAGCTTGTCTTACCAAGAGATTCAGGTTATTTTCACCAATAACTGGCTTTTCTCATTACTTGTCACTTTAGTGATTTTTGGAATGTCTACAAATTTTTCTAGGGGGGTTCTTATATTGAAGGTCATAGAAAAACTGTTGCAAAGCCCTCCTTTGAACCTGGAAGGCAGTTCTCTACTAAAAATTGCATTTTAGGATCTATAATTCACAACATTTTTATTTAATTTGAGTAATAGTTTGTTGGTATTGTTTTATAGCGTTATTTTTAAACATTATTTAGGGTAGATTTACTTATAACTGCCAGACATGTCCAGTAAAGTGTTGTAGTTATAGCAGGATCCAAATTTTGAGTGCGTGTATGGGAAAAATAGACCCCTGTCATAACACACATTTATTTTGCACAAAGGAAGTTGTTGGTTTTGATTTTTTTTTTCCCCTGACTGTGGTTAATTATTTTGGGGAAGGAAATTTTACATATGATACTTCTGGTGGTGGAGCTGAAATTTTATGAAACCTATAAACAGAGCTTTTCCTGGAAACACATAATTATGGAACACTATCATCATGCTCTCAAAGGCTAATTCTGTAATCGGTTTGCACAATTGCATTGTGTTTACATGGCAAGGCTTTTGTGGTGGTGTCTGCAGGGGTCGCTTCTGTGAGGGGAGCACGGGAAAAGTGGAAAGGATAGAGCGGCAGCGAGGAGCAGTCATGGATTGAGCACAACCCCTGTTCCCCATCCCTCTGCACTGCTTGGGGAGAAGAGGGGATACAGGACTCAGAAATGAAGTGAAATTGAGCCTGGAAAGAAGAAATGGAAAGTGTTTTAAGTTTTGCTGTTCTTTCTTGCCATCCTTCTTGTAACTGTCAGCAAATTAAATCACCTTTCCCCAAGCTGAGTCTGTTTTGCCCATGACAGTAACTGATGAAACAATTTCTCTGTCCATATCTTGACCCATGAGCTTTTAATCTTGTTTTCTGCCTTTGTCCAGCTGAGGTGGGGAAGTGATGGAGTAGCTGGGTGGGCATTTGGAAGCCAGCCAAGTCTACTCACTATAACAATAAAGATTTTTGACACAAAATATTAGCAGTCTGGTTTCCTTGAATTAGAACATGAATATGTTATTGTAAAGGGTTACGATAAAGCTGCTCATATGCATGAAGAACGGTATTGGATAAATTGAAATATTAAGGAAATACTAAGTTATACTTGAGCTTGGCAATAGTCATGGTGGATGATTGCTCTCCTTTCCCAGTAGTAGCACTGAGTTGATGCATTTATTTCATTCTTTTACGCTTTATGTACTACAAAAATATTCAGCTGTATTTTAAAAAGGTGCTAGTTATAAGAGCTATTTATGCTTGTTTTAGTAATCCTTTTTAAAATTTTGTTGCTTTTAATGCATTTTCAAAATACAATTCACCTTAGTTTGGCTGCAGAAGAAGTAGATTTTTGACACTTCTGATAATTTAATTTTTGAAAGTTTTAAAAGGCATTTTAGCCTTGGTGTAAAACACCCACTCTTTAATGTTTTTTACTATGGGTGCATATTAATACTCTTCTTCCCTTAATGAAAATGAAAACAAATGAAGAAAGGAGGAAAAGGTGCCAATATTCATGGGAGATCTTTGTAATTGTTTCTTATTCCAGTCAATGGATTTTGAAACAGCATAGGAGAAAGTAATGTTGGTCATGAATTTCTGATAGTTTATTTTGGTATGTGACCAACATGAAAGTTCCACAGTTAAAGTGCATATGTTGAGATATGTTCTGCTGCCAAATTGTTACAAATTATTTGTAGTGAAAAAGACTACTTTTATTATAACTGTGTGGATAGAGAGTAGCAGGATGAAGACATCTCCAGGTCTCTCCAAGGGGTTTGAGGAACGTGCAGTTGTGAACTCGTTTCCTGCCCCCCAGAGCAGTGTGTTTTATTTTTGTATTTTCTTTGATACCATGTATGTTGTGTCTCAGGTTGGAGATTTTCTGTTCAAGTGCCCTCCTAGAGTGTGGGTTAGCAGAAGGAGATGTGGTATTGTGGCTTTGGTTTCATATACTGTGGAGACTTTTCTTCTGTTTAAAGTACTGCTGTGCTGGTTAAAGGTCAGCAAATTTGCAATGAAATTGGTGTTTACATAATGTTTACTTATTTCTCTGAGAAACTGAAAGTTTTTAATTGAAAAACACATTATTGCATCCTGGAACCTCCAGTGGTGTTGATTTTTTTTTTTTTTTTTTTTTTTTCAAAAAAATGAAATGGCTTAGGATCAATTCTGTCCTTCTGGGTGGATAACGAGAGCACTGGCTGAAGTTAAACCAGATTTTGCATACTAATAATCAGAATTTCTTTTTCTCTGCTTGCAACAAACTTATCTGCTAGGACGCCTTAGAACTTCCCATGCCAGAGGCTACTGGCAGGCACAGATGCATGGCCATGGCCTTCTCAAGCTGGCAGCAGGTTTGCTGAAAATTCCTCAGCCTCAGGATAGCTCTGTGGGCTGTCAGTACCACAGGATCTGGATGGGAGGACATGGGGAACTGGCGCATCCCGAGATGCCACTGAGATGAGATGGTGTGGACTGGATTCCAAAGAATTTGAGAGGTCTGAGTGAGACAGGAGCATTGTGTCACCACATGGATGAACAAGCCAACAATGTTAATAATTGCTAATGATGGTCTTCTGTATTCTTCAGCTGAGTTGGTTTGAAACACTTGAAATAAATTATTGTGTTTAAAATGTGTTCCTCTTGTCGAACCTACCCATGGAAAATGGTGTAACTAACAGGTGACCTTCTCATCCACAGCATAATTTCTCGATTGGGACCTGATTCAGTTCTCCTGTTTTATAGAGGAATTGGACCAATGCCTAACGCAACAGCTTTAAATCAAGATTTGCTGGCATTTCTGTGTGGGGTCCAATTATCGCAATATTCCTTTCCAAAACAGAGCCTGGGGCTGCAATACCACAGATTTGGGCTGAAATTTTGAGTTAATTTATTTTCTTTCAAACAGCTTCGTAAAGATAAGAAAATGGAGGACCAGTAGGATAAATATCTTTCCTTGTGCATTATTAACACAAATCTCTTGCATGCTAATTGATTGCACCTATTTAAATCAGTGTACAGGTGTAATCTGAAGAAGCCATCAGTTATCTGGCTGCCTAGATAGCGGAGGTTATGAAATAGTATTTTGCCTTGGGAGACTGTCTTCGTGTCTTGAGTCATGAAATTACATAAGCTCAGAATGTTTTCTTTCATTTTTCTGTATAAAACAGCAAAAGAAGAAGTATGTTAGAAATGTTCCCTGAAAGGTATATAAGTATAAAATTTTAAGGAGTATGTGGCATGAAAGGAACTTTCCTTTAAAATGCCAAACTTACACAGTTGTGGTGGTGCCTAGCACATGATTAGCCGAGCTAGGACTTTGCTTGTTGTAACTAAGAAATATCTTGCCTTTGAAACAACCAGCTCTTAATGAATTTGTGATTTAGAATTTCAGTAATAATTAAATTACTTGCAACAGTTTTGGAGATGGCTTTTGAACTGTGAGATGCTATATAATCTGCCTGACTTTTAGAGGCAGTTAGCACTTGTTTCTCCCTTGCTGGGAAGAAGGAAGGAAGAAGGAAGGAAGAAACTTTCCCTGAAGAAAAGGAAAAGGATAAAGACAAAAATTTAGATTAAGATCCTTGGAATTTGGTATTCAATGCTGCATTTTTTCAGACACTGTCTTTCTCATTTCCATATATAAATGAAGGATGGAGAATAATCTTTATGAGAAACAAATTGAATCTGCAGATTCGGCTGTGAAATGCTTGATTGACAAAGCTCTACTAAGAAAATTGTCTATGTCTTTTAATTAAAAGTTGTGTGCAAGAAATGTTTTTCTCTATCAACATAATGTTTCAAAAACATAGCAAATTTGACTCTGTGGCATAGATAGCAGAAATTACATCAGTAAGTTCAATGCTAAGTTCTGAGATACCAGCTTTATGTAATGGCAAGACTCTGTTTTAATTTTTGCCAGTTCATAAGCAATAATTACTGAAGACTGAAAGATTGATTTCCAGTTTCTGTTGGGACTGAGTTTCTTTCCTCATCTAGTTGGTAAATGTAAGCAAATTCAGTTTGGTATTGCCTTTGCCAGAGGAAGGTCAAAGCATTGTCCTGTCACAATAGAGGTGATTATAGCTGGCCCTGTTTAAGCTGTCCAAAATTTTCTGTTTTCAACAGTAATAATTCATAGTAGTACATAGAGCTAAGTCGGTCGAATAAAACCATGAAAGACCGAAGTAAATGTAAGAATTGCAAAGTCAGTCATCTTATGTTATAGTTAATGCTAAGCTACCAGATCATGCTGTGACTGAAATGGCTTTAAGTGGGTCACTGAGATGCTTGTGCCATTGTTTCAAAGTGGCCCTGTTAGCAGCACAGTAATTTATTGAAAATAGTCTGCTTGAACTAAGAGTCTTCTGTTAATAATTACTGAAAAGAACTCATGGCAAGTGCTGCTGGCCTCGAGTTTCTAACTATTCTTTTTAGAAACTCCTCAGAGGCAGCATTTCTGGAAATTTTGCTGTAGGTAAACAGAGCTGAATTGTGTCACTGACTTTATGTATAACCTATCTTCTGGCATGTTTACTTTTAATGTTAAGCTGACTTGATGGTTAACACTAGAATATCTCACTGCAGTTAAGAGTTGTAGTTAATATCTAAGAAATTTGTGTGACTTCTTTTAACTCCTGCTTTCCTTTTATAAAAACATAAGCAGTATAAAAGTGAACATAAAGTATTTTTGTGGGAATAGTCATTGTGAGAATGTCCACTATGAATTAATCATATGCTGTCACAATAATATAAAAATATTTTTCAGTTTGTGTATTTATACTTTCAAAGTATTTTTGAAGTTACCGTGAGTAGCATTTGGCTAAACAATATTCTATTGTCTTGGAACAGTAAGTGTACTGTTTAAAACCTAGTCAATAAAAAAGTGCTGATAATGCCTTGTTGACTAGAGGTCTGTACAAGCTCTGTTAGGAGTTGGGAGTTTTACAGACTACCTTCCGTTTTCTCCCCCATTTTTATAGTTGTATTGATTATATACATTTCTTTTAATATTTTCTGTGTGAGAAAGGTTTCTTGCAACATCCTTGGAAGCCAGGGATATGGGCATCCTTACCCCAAACTACTACTTCCATGTATTCACACTGAAGTCTAATTTCTGACAAATGCAGATAAAGTGATGCAGCATTAATTGGCTCTCTTCTGTCGGCTGTGTTAAATTGTGAGGTAGGATCATTAAAGCTGGAAGGAACCTCTGGAGGTCATGTAGCTTATCTTCCTTCCAAGTTAGAGCAGGAACTTTCCCAGAAGAGTTTTGAGTCTCTCTAATGGCAGAAGCTCCATAACCTGTGGGCAGCCTGTTTCTGCTCTCACTCCCTCTCCAGTGAGGGATTTCCTTTGCTGCATCTTGAGATCATTTCATTTCTTACTGGGCATCTTTCATGAGAGTCTGGCTCTGTTGTTTCTTGCTGTAAATACATCCTCCTGTGACTCCTCTGCAATGTAGATAAGTTCTCCTGGGTACCTGTATGTCCATGTGCTGCACCCCACTAGCCGCCTTTGCGGCCCTCTGCAGAACTTTATCCCGGTTTATCTCTGTATGGAACTTGGATGAACTCATATTTTTACAGAAAGGAGGCTTAATCAACATGATACAACTCAGGCAACCAGGAGAGAGTGAGGAGTAGACGTGACTTTTCTCATGTTGGTCCATAAACAGTATAAAAGAGTTGTACTTCATCCCTGTCTAGATATGATGACTATAAATTAACAAGACTTTTGATGCATAACTTCTGATCCCAGTTAGCCCAGAATTTTCCCAGGATGGTGGGAGTGTGGATATGCCAGATTAACTGCAACTGGTCTTAGCTTCTTCGGGTCTAGCTTCTGAACACAGGCAAAAATAGGTACTATAATGGCTATAAAATGACTAAGAAGGAAATATTTGCCCTCTTCATACACCTAGTGGCAATGTATTCTGCTTGCTACTTTAAATGGCATCTGTTTCTCAAGTAAACTACTGAAATAACTGGGCTCCAAAAATTGCCTTTTCCATAAAACAGAAATCTTAAACGTCCCAGTTTGTTTGTTCGGTCTTAAATTTGTGCTTAATTTGGTAAATATTTTATATATATTTATATATTTATATATATATATATGAGGGTATAAACCTTTCTGTGAAATGGAGTTGATCTGAATAGTATCTTGCTTGTGCAGTGAATGCAGGATTAGGACACAATGAGTTGAGTGCTGTCAAAACAGCCATGTCACCAGCTGACTTGTCAAACAGTGAAGTATTTGGAGCCTACTTATGCCACTTGGTTTTGACAGTGGAGTTGCACACTTTTTCTCCTTTGTGACAGATGTGAGAGCAAACATTGTATAGGGGAACGTAGTAAGGCCTACAATATTCTGCTGTTTGGTGAACCAACAATGTCTTTGACTTTCAACAGCTGTGTATCTAACTTATTCAAACATTTTCTTCAGTTTTGTCACCTGGAACAGTGCAGCCAGCTGCTTTGTAACAGTTGTTTGAACACTGGATGTTTACAGGTCTTGTGAATTGCCCTGTGAACCCAGCTGAGGCTCTTCTACTTGTGTCAGCTGAAGATACTGAAAAGTCTTGAGTCTCTAAGACTTGCTGCACTCATAAAATTAACCAGATGGAGATTTTTTTTTTTGCCATTGTTCAGTGAGCAATGCGTTTATGATCTCTAGAGAAAGAACTTAAAACTGGGTTTCGTTACTAGGATTGTAATTTTTTTTTTCACTTCTAACTTGAAAGAAGGAGCTGCACAATGAATGTAAGATTCACTGGTGTATATTTGAAGTGTAGGCTTCTTCAGTAGGATTATGGAAATCAACCTGTTTTAGCTACTTGGATCTTGATCTTGATATTAAGTTTAGGAATAAAATGCTGAAGTTTCCTCGGGCATATCTCAGCTGTACTGATTTTAGTGGATTTATGCAAAAAAATAAGAGGTAGAGATATACACAAGTAAGCATTTTGGTAACTAGCATTTAGTTTCTTATAACAGAAAGAATGCATGATCATGCTTGCAAATGTGGAGGTGAAAAATGGAAAAAACCTGATTCTTACTGTGGGAGTAAGTACAGCGAGGACTTTCCTATGAGATCAGGAAGAACGTTAATACTACTAAAAATACTTGTGGACAAAAGGAGGTCAATACAAATGTGCAAACATCTCAATTCTTGAATATTAACATCCTTTTGCCTTCTTACCTTTAGTGCCAGGTGTAGTCTAGTTTCTGTAAAAACAGGCAATGATTTTGTTCTTGCTAGTTACTAGAGCTTTTTTTAAACCAAGTTTTAGTCCTGTAATGATAGACTAAAGTAGAGCGATACAGAGAGCATATATAAAGCATTCCCTCAGAGATACAGTAATGAGAAACTGCCATGTCATCTCCAAACATTATTAGCCAGATAATTTGACCTACGTGATAACTGTCCCGCTATCCAAGACGGAAGCTCCAGCATTGTTTGGGTTATTGCAGCTCTGAATGGGGTAACAGATGAGTTCCCCTCATCTAGCAAAACAGTAATGTTGTTTCTGCTTCAACCAACAACTCTGAATTGAGCAAAATGTGTTTCTTGGCAGCCTTCATGGACTGTTCTCAATCTAGCTGCGCGAGTGGGGGTGATGGTTTCTCTTATTTCACTTGCTTTCAATTGCCTGCACTTGATTTTCATATTGTGCTGCTTCTGTGTCAAAATGTGACATCCCCAAATCCTTCAACTGCCTTTCTTAAGGAAATGTCAGCAGCTTATTTCAGACATGATAATATTAAAATCCTGAGTTCAGCTTTGAGTCCCTCGCAACACGAAAGCCACTGAGGTACGGGAGCATGTCCAGAGAAGGGAAACTTCTCTGGGAGCTTGGAAAGGGTCTGGAGCACAAGTCTGATGAGAGGGGTTGTTTGGTCTGGAAAAAAGGAGACTCAGGGAAGACCATTTTGCTCTGCAACCAACCCGGAAGGAGAGCATTGGTTTCTTGTCCCTTTAACAAGTGATAGGACAAGAGGCTGCCCAGGGAAGTGGTTAAGTGACCACCCTGAAAGTATTTAAAAGATGTGGACATGTGGCACTTAGGGACATGGTTTAGTGTCATGGATTTGGCAGTGCTGGTCAGTGGTTAGTCTCAATGATCATCAAGGTCTTTTCCAACTTAGACTTTTCTATGATTCTCTAATGGAGAACCTTTCTTCTCAGTATTCCCAGGAGAAGTTTTTGCTCTTGTGGCAGGTCATGACAGCTAGGTAATAGCTGAGTTCATAGGGGCTGTCAGACAACTGTAAAGGAGTGAGCAGTTTGACTGTAAAGAAGTGAGAACTACTTCACTCTCGGAGGAAGTGAGGGTGCGTAGGACCAGGCAAACCTTCAGCGTCCAACTTGTGTATTTTCCATATTTTCTTGGTTAGCCTGGATAACCTTTGATCATCCTTCTATCAGTGAGGGTTTGTTGCCTGTTCTGTAGTTTTACTTTTTATTAAAATTTATATTGGAATACAGGGAAGATACTGGGGTAGTGTTGTCCACTCATCCATGAAAGACCTCAGTCACTAACTTCTGTGGAGTGTTGCATAGCAGCAGGTCCAGGCTTGGCCTTAGAAGTGTCAAAGCCACTGGCATTATTCCTCCTTAATTAACTGGATGAATGCCATGTGCATCACTGGCATAGTGTTGTAGTCCTCCAAGGCTCAATCTAGATGTGAGTTGTGTATTTTAACAGCGTAACTGTGTCTGGGAGTTGGCCAATTTCCTGTTAAAATCTCATATGTTTTGCATAACTGGATATACCAAACACCCTTGAGCTCTGTGCTGTGGCTGGGATAACTGATCACTACTCCAGCGCAACTCCTGCAATCTGGGGACTTGTTCATTTTCATACTGATTGGATACCTACCTAAAATTCCCAGCAGGTTTCTGACTGAGACATCAGCAGGCTATGGCAAGTCAAAATCCATTTGATTTGTGAAGTTTAACTGAGAGATCTGTGCTATCCTGGTTCGTTTTCATTGAAACCTGATGAGCTATGCTCCCAGGAGCAGCTGTGTAGGCTGGCATCCAACCTCTCTTCAGCAAAGGGATGGGGATGTCAAGCACCTTTGGCATCTTGGTGAGAGCTGCCAGATTTGTTACAGCTGGGAAGTTGGATGAGACTGTCCTTGAGGACATTTGTTCTGTGGGTATTTCAGACAGAGCTAATAGGGCAAATAAAAAAATGCCTTGGTCCTCAGTCATGGCTGAGACATTGTAGTACAACCTGGGGGCTGAGGAGCAGAGCCTGGGAGGAATAGTGCTGGGATGAATCTTTAATGTGATGGATACTTGGCTAACACCTGTTAGGAAATAAAATGTTTGGTTTAGACTTTTATGGTGGAAAAGATTTACTGAAACCTACCTTGACTCGTAGAGAACTGCACCTTTCAGTGGAGAGAGACAATCTTGCAGCTTTACTGTCTGTGTTCCTTTTATTAGCTACCTGGGATGAAGTTTCAAATCTCACCTTGGCTGGGAAGCATCAGTATTTTGGGGGATGCCTTAAATAATAAAACAGCCTCCTCCACTTCTAAACATATACAGTTATTTAAAAATCATTTTGCGTGCATATTGTAACATCTATAGAAAGAGATATATATTCTAATATGGTTTTGGGTGTTGTCTCATGTAACAGTCCTGATGTGGTTATTGTCAGCAGAGAAGTTTTGTGAGCAGGAGTTCATATCACCAGAAAAGAAAAGGATGCAAAAATTAAAACCTTATATTTTACAAGGAAGGGTGCTTAGTCACAATTAATTCTGGAAAATGAGAGTCACTGACTTGGCCACAGAACTTCAAGAAGCACTACTTTGGTATATCTCATTTAGCAGCCCATTGCCAAAGTGATGAGTATGGGCAAGGCTGAGGTCCACATGAAGTGTCAGACCTTAAAAATTTACAGAAATGGTGCCTCTTAACTAAAATGCAAGGGGAAGCCTAGGGGCTATTACTTTATTAAGTTCTGCTGAATATGCTGCTGGCTTTACTCTACGCAAACCACATTGTTTTGTCCTTAACCAATCAGATCAAAACTGAAGGGTGTGAACCTCCTGACTTCAAACAAAAGTTTTGGTTTGTGGTTTTTTTTTTCTTTACTTTTGGATTTCAGTGTGAATGGATTTTGTCCAAATCACCCAATATGCTATATTTACTGTAAACAAAAGTAATGCTGCCAAAAGTCTTGTATTCAACACAGATCAGAGATGAGTAATTTTGGCTTCAGGTTTTGAGTATAACCAAGTACATTTTGAGCAAGTTAAAAATGAAAGTAGTGATTTTCTATTTGAAATTTAATGGTCTAGTCTGCAGAACATGTAATGACTTGCCTGCAGTGAAAGAATTGTGTTGGGCATATGCAGTATTTTAAAATAATTCACTTTAAAACATGATTGTTTGAGGTTCATCCAGTGCTCCGTGGCAGGGTACAGTGGTAACAGAACTGGAGATTCTCTGCTGGAGACTCCTGACCATACATCAGTGGCTTGCCTGCAAGCTCAGGATTTAAAGAGAGAAGTTTTTACAATCAGCCTTCAGTTTCATAGTTAATTTTGCTTTTCTTGCAATCATCAGTTTTTTGCTCTGATATTGGGAGGTAGCTGGGACCTGTGTGCTGTTTGGGTCCAAAGAAAGGTGATTAAGCTCATGAGTCCAGTAGCTCCACTGCGAGCAAATTTTAGGCTGAAGACTTGAAATCTTATTTCTAACATTTATCTAAAATTCTCTGCCTTAGAGGACAGTAATAAATTTCCCATTTACTTAAATCTGAGTGAGTTATTTTCACATTACCAGTGGATTCTAAACAGATTTTGTTGTCTTCTGGTAATAATCAACTCCTTTTTTTCCCTAATGTGAAATATGTTTGTGATTTCATGTCTGTAGTACGAAAGCTGTTTTAAAAACTGTTTTCCTTCTTGCTTGAGATGTGTGAGTGGACTCATGGAGTACAGCACATAGGAAAAGATGGCATGCCTGGGGCATTTCATTAACTAACCTCTTGAGTCTGATGCTGGAGATGCTGCAAGGATGCCTTTTTTTCGGTGGAGTCACAATACTTAGACTATGAGCATTGAGGGGTTAACTGCTTACATCTCTGCAACTTTTGTTAATGAACAGACATATTTGTTAGTTTTGTACTAAATGCAAAGAAATAAGGATCTGGTTCTGCAAAATTATGTGTTTGTGTATAGATCTTTATGCTGTGCTTATCACTAATCTGCCTATGAGCTGGGAGTTAAGAAATTAATCCAAATTTGCACATGTATGTAATCACTTTATATTCTCCTTCATGGAGATATATTGTAGAGATGCTAATTAAGGTGGGTGGGGTTTTTTCATTATATGGAATATTCTTGTTAACATAGGTAAGCAACCACCTGATACAAAAATATAACTCTCAGTATATATCGTACATATCATATTATACCATGTGTAAGATGTTCAGTTTCTTGAATGTTCCATATCAAAAGAATAAAAACCTTCTACAGGAACAGGTTTCAAACCAAGGTATAGCAGTTACTTGGTTTGTAGCCTTATGTTAAAAACATCTTTCTCCAACAACCTTGGTACGTTAAACATCTCTTAAAAATAAAGAGATTGTGGTAGTTTTATTGATGAGTACGTGAGCATGCAAATAGTGTTCTCTGGTCTGTGCAGTTTTCCCGTATCATATAAAGGCACTTCAAAATATACTACCCATTTTAGGGATCCAGTGAAGACTAAGTAGTGAGAAAGTAGTGTCCTTGCCTGAATGCCTATGATTAATGTCGATTACTACTTGAGAAGTTTAATTGCTAAAAGGGAAAAAGAATGGAGGTCACCGGGAAAGAAAATCTCACTAAAATATTCCATAGTTTCCCTTAAAACCACATGGAATATTTTGTGCATTACCTTTTCGTAGGGAAATAGGTGTGTTATCACTGCAGTACCTTGCCCAAGAACTTGCTCAGAGTAATACTGACTTTTTAATTACATCTCTGAGGAAATAACTGTAAATTCAGTGTGAGAAGCTTGTGAGACTTTACTGAAGGGAAGGTGCAAGGGAGAGGGTTGTTAGCCCTACTGGAATTGGTTGTTCTGTTTGTAAGGTTTTCTACTCATCAGCTTTCAAACCCTGCGAAGAATTATTTCACAAAGTTTTGTTCAATCAGTTTAGTTATTTCCAAGAGCGAAACCAGGAGAAAAATGGCTGTCAGAGAAAAAGAAAACCTGGCAATTTTGTCTGAGAAACAAAAAGAACTCTTTGCTCTTACAATTGCTGTCAGCATGGTCACCATGCCAGAGGTGTGTTGTTCTCTGTTTTCTTTTAAGATATGCCTACAATAAGCCCATTTAAGATGCTAGAATCTCTCTCTCAGGAGAGATTTCCTCAGACTTCATCAGTGAAGTCCCGTAAAGATGCTTTCTCACACTGGCCCTATCAGGTCCCGGTGTTTCTGGTGCTTGAGTGCGGGCACCAAAACTGAAAACAATTTTCTTGCATTTGGAGCTGCCGAATGTGACTCTGCGTTACCTGTCCCGCAATACAAGAGTGTGGAGAAATTTCCTGTCTTGATTCACGTGGGGACAAGGGCAAAGTCGGCAGGAGAGAGTGAAGAAATGGATTGGAGGTGGGTCGAAGTAGTGGAGGGAGGATTCAGTGCAATACGCAGGATTCAGTGAGGGTGTCTGGCTGGGGGAAGCAGCAGCGTCTGTGACAGGCGGTATGGGGAGGGAGGGTGCTGTTAGTGCTCTGTGGAATGAGGCACGTGGGAATGGGCAAGGAACTGGGAAGTGCTTCGGGAAGGCGCACAATAACCCCTGGATTACACGATGGGTGGATCTAATTAAGGAGCCCAGGACTGGCAGCCAGGGATGGGCAGTGATGCCAGGGAGAAGACAGTGATAGTCCTGTGTGAATTGCGGGGGGGAGGGGAAACTATTGGTGGTGACATTGCCACATACACGCAAAAGAATGAACTAATGGTTTGCAGGTTCCGTCGGTGCTTTCAATTTAAATTATGTGTGTCGCTATTTCAACTTAACACTTGCGTTTTGTGTTTATTTGTGTGCAGGGATATCGTTCTACAAAAAAAAACCAAAAAAACCCTGGCTTGGATTGTGTTTTATCTGAATATTCAGGGCTGGAATCCGCAGTGATTCGGGAACTGACTGACAGCTGAATGATTCGGGAATTGATTGACAGCTGAATGGGGCACTCTTGCTGTGAGTGTGGGTGTGAGGGGCCAGGCAGCACCAGTCAGAGGGTGACAAGGAGCTGGAAGCTGTGATGGATACCTCCTTTTCATCCCCCTCTGCTTGCCGCGGCTCCCTGAGCGTCCTTCCTTTCTTCCTTTCCCATGCAGGGGCTTTTATGTTGCGGTTTTTTTTTTCAGTCAAGCCTGTTAAAGTTGAATGCAGCTTAGCACCAGTGAAATGGTAATATGAGCCCATGCAGTGTGTGGCACTGGGTAGCATCTCTTCAGGACAGCCAGAAACTCTAGAAGGGGAAGGAGAGAATGCAGGTGTATAGAGTTCCCCATTAGCAGCCATTATGCCCTCCTAATGGGTAATTTATTCTTGTCCTGGTGCAAACATGT